>VXBZ01008815.1:31487-44711 GCA_013399135.1 Heliornis fulica | reverse complement strand
TGGCACAGGTGTCTAGGGAATAAATAGATTAAAATCTCTGTCCCAGTGCCATATTCAAATGGCCCTTCCTCTCACTCCCGGCGGCCCCCAAGCTCTCCTCAGTTCTGTAGCGCCCCCTCCACCTTGTCCCCACCAAGGTCCAGTCACTTCCCCAACACAAAGCCGTTTGCTCGGCGCGGTGTTTGCCGCCACAGGATGACAGGCCTCCTCCCTCTGAGGACCAGCCTGCCTGGCTTTGCTTTCCGGCAGGGATCACGTTTTTCCCGTGCACCCAGAACGTCCGGGAAACGCGGTTTCTCTCGAGCCTGAGGAGGAGACGCGCCCGAGGGCCCCGCCGGGCGGCCCCGGGGCGCTGCCCCCTCCTCTGCCCGCGCCGGCAGGGGNCCGCCGCGGCCTCCCGCGCCTGCGCGTCGGCGCCGCGGCGGAAGGGCTCGGAGATGGCGGCGGGGCCGCCCCCCACGGCCGCCGAGGCGTACCGGCCCAACAGCTACGTGTCGCTGCCCGCCGAGCTCGACCCCAGCACCTACGAGGCGTCGCCGGAGAAGCGCCGCGCCGAAGCCGAGCGCTTGGCCATCCGCTCGCGGCTCAAGCTGCAGTACCAGCTGCAGCTCAACAACCCCGACCGCCCGGCCGTCATCGTGAGTGGGAGGGGGCGCGGGCAGGGGACCGGGGCCGCGGCGCCTTCTCTCCGCACCCCCCGGCCCGGAGCGGGGTCCGGGCGGGCGGGGCGCCCTTGTCCCGGTGACCTTGCCGCCCTTCCCGGCGCGGGCCTGGCGGCAGCTGAGGCCTTCGTGCGCCGGCCCCGCGGAGGCGGGCGGCGGAGGCACACGGGGTCGCGCCGAGTTGAGCGGCCGCTGCAGAGCCCCTGGGTCCTCACGGTGTTTGTTCTTCCCAACCCAGGAGGATCCTGCCTTGCTTCGCTGGGCCTATGCTAGGACACAGAACGTCTACCCTACCTTCCGCCCGACGCCCAAGACGTCCTTCCTAGGAGCGGCGTATGCATTAGGTCCTCTCCTCTTCTGGATTGCTGTCTTCAAGTACGACAGGGTAAGGCTGTTGGCGGTGCTGAGGGGCCGTGAGCACCTCGTTATAAGGTGAACGTCTGCCTGGAGGCTTCATTGGTGGCATCCACTCGCACCTGATCATGGTTAATACCTTAGAAGTAATGAGGGAAGGGAGGCTGATAGTGAGCCTGCTGTGAGAAGAGCCCTGTATGGTGCCCTTGGGTATGGAGAGTCGGAGTTTACCTGCATCGAGCGTTCTGTAGCAGTGACGGTGTAAGTTAATCGTAAAATAACTCTTTATTTTTGGATGTTAATATTCAGTAACTGTACTTTCTAAGGTAAGTAGGAAGGATGTAGATGATGGTAGCAAGGTCTCTAAACTGCTCAATTTAATTTATACTCTCGGAGCAAATGAGGAGCAGTTCTTCTGCTGATTACAGTGCTGATCTCAACTGGATTTTGAATTTGGAAGGTCTGTCTTTTTATCTTAATTTTTATTTCTAAGTCTTGAAACTGGAGCATCAGAATCTGCACCATGGTAAAATATTCCCCTATACGACGAGTACACAAGAAAATGTTAGGTAACTGGCTCTCCTTGTTAGTAAATTTGAATTTATTTCCTTTTTTTTTTTGCACAAAATAGCATTTTTTTTATGAAGTCATCAATCGGGAAGCACAAACATCAATTAAAATTAATGGAATATTTGCAGGGAAAGTGTTTATTTGGATGAAATGACAGTCCAAGTTTTAGAAAGCGTGCTGAGCGTGCTGTCACTTCAGCATCTCTGCAGTGTTTTGTCTTGCTGGTTTTGTTTTTTAAACGAGGCTTAGCATGCCAGTGCTTGAAAATAAACCTGGGGAAGTGAAACTGAGACAGACTTACCCAGACTATTTAAGCTGAAGGCATTAATGCAGTCTCCAGAAAAATCTGTTTTCCTTTATTCCTGTTCCTTACAGATGTTGGGGATTCTTCCTGGTGTTCTGGTAGCATATAAAGACCAACAGCTATTCCACCCTCTTTTTCCGGGGAGTGTTTGTTGTGTGCCTGGGAAAGCGAGAGATAAATTGCCAAGCCTTAAGCCAGCTGTCTGGTTCTATCCAGCAGGAGTCTGGGCAAGAGCTGCAGTGCCTGTGCACTGTAACAGTACCCATCAGAAAGGTGCATGGCTGCAGAGTGAGGTACAAATGGGCTCAAAATGAACACAGGCTCACTTAGGCAAGTCATTAAGGAATTACTCCATAAATAGATCTCTAAATGGTATTATTTAGCCAGAAGGAGGAGGTAGAAACTAGATGTACTGATGAACTGAGTCAGCTACTTCAGTGGAAAATACATGGCTGGTGTGTGGGAGCAGGGGGATGTGCAGAGAGGTCAGTCTGGGCACATCTTCCCCTGCCTGGAAGGAGAGACTAAATTCCTTTTACTTTTTAATCACAATAGCTGTTACCAGAGCTTATGCTTATAGATTGGAAATGAAGATCATGATCATGTGGTGCTACCTTCCTGTATCTCCTGCTGAACTGCCAGAACTTTTGGCTCATTCCAGGCCGCTTGAAGCTTCCTCTCTGTCAGGGCGGTGATGAATGTTCTCTTTCTTCCACAGGATCGCAAGGAGAAGCTTATCCAGCAAGGTGAATACAAGCGACCCTTCAGTCTCTTTTAAGTTCTTGGAATTGCAGGGATTGCTGTTCATGGGATGAAAATAAAACAAGATGTATCGTGTGCTGATGTTTCTCTTCAATAAGAATAAAATTTAATTGCCTGTTGGTTGTCTTACATTGTAAACAATTTCATGAAGTGCAAAAATATTTAACACAGAGATAGAGGCTGTCCTGAACTCAACCAGTGTACTCCTTTGGTCCACACACAGAGGCTCCTTTTAAACTGTGGAAGCTGCTGCTGTAAGTGCAGCACAGGCTCAGGTTTAAAGTGAAGTGAGCCCAAAGCAGTTTCCTGGAGAGCTGGAGTTTGCCAACTGGGTGTTCCTTACAGGCGTCGCTTTGGCTGTGTAGTTTGCCCGAATTACATAACAGGCAGGTTGTGTGATATGTTTCTAATAACTTTAGGAGCCTGCCTGCTCTCAGTAAGTTAATTTTTCTTTTCCCTAATAAAATAGAAGCCTGAACCAGGTATTTATTGCAATACACTTCTGGATAACGTTACGGTGCCGGGCTTGGAAGCGGTGACCTGGGGGCTATTTCCACGAATTCTCTGAGTGGGAGTCAAGAGAAAGGATTTTTATTTTTCATACCAACTCCCTTCTGGTATAGAATTCCTTGTCATCCCTGCAAATGGACTGTCACTGAAAAAGTCACCAAGTGTAATTGAACCTTGTACCTGCAAAAAGGCCCCTGCTTCTTCCTGCAAGACCCCAAATCTTTCCCGCCCAGGCCAGCTGGTACAGGGGGCTTTGGGACCGTTGCTGTCAGCACACTGAAATGTGACTGCAAGGAAAAGATTCTTAATCCCACTTGAAATTCTCCTTGGCCTGTAGGTGCCATCATGATCCAAACAACTCTTGTTCTTTAGGTGTCATATGGGAGAGGTTCACAAATGCTGCCCAGCGTGGTGGCATTGAAAGCTTCCCATCAGCCTGTGGGAAGTTGGAAAAAGCAGCACTAATGAGTCCCTCCTGTGCATGATCACGATGGAATCCAGCTGTTTGCAGTTCCTCTGTGTCAGAGTGAGTCCCTGAGATTTTTCACAAAATTGCAAGGTGGATGAGGTTGGAAGGAACCTCCCAAAGTCACCTAGTCCCACCCCCTGCTCAAGCTGAGCCCCCTGCAGTAGATTGTCCAGGACCATGCCCAGAAGGTTTTTGAGTATCTCCAAGGCTGGAGACCCCACAACCTCTCTGGGTAACCTGTTTCAGTGCTTGGTAACTCTCACAGTAGAAACATGTTTATTGATTGATATCAGCTTTTTCTTTTTTTCCTCTTTTTAGAGGTGTTTCCTGTCATAGCTCTTCCCTCCTTGGGTTGTGACGTGTTGGGGCTGTGGGAAGCTTGGTGCCACGCTGTGCACAGCAGCTGTGCCAGGCTGTGCCCTGCTCTCACAATCCCATAGGTGCTCCCAGCCTGGCCCTGCAGCTTGTTCTTGTGCTAGCTGAACTAAAGCAAACCCAGGTGATCCTCTCTGCTGAGCAGCTTCTAAAGGGCTGTCACAGATGATACTGCAGGATGTGGCTGTGGGTCAGTGCTGAGAGGCATCAATGTGCAGAGAAAGTGGTATTTAGGGAGAGAGATAATTGCTTTTCTGAGCATGCTAGATTAACTATCTTCCTGCTGCCACAAACTAATTTGATCTCCCAGGACCTATTTCCTCAGCTAATTGGAACTTGAGTTGCCACACATGTAAATTCTCCCTTGCAGCTGTATTTGTTTCAGGCTGGCTGAGCAAATGGTTTGGGATGGGTTATAGATGAGCACTGTGCCTCTGGCCTTTCAGACCAGCCTTGGACTGATGCTTGCAGCACCTGCCCCAGCCCTCCCCTTCCCAGACCCTGCAGATTTGAGCGTGGTGCTTGGGGGAAGGCTGTCCTACTTCGATATCTCTCATTGCTTGCAGAGTTCAAGTTGTTTTCCTTTCAAAGAACGAATGTGCTTTGTTACTGGAGTTTGTGTTGGTTGGTTGAGGCAATGGTGCTGGGCTCATAGAAGGTAGAGGAGATCTCCCTCCAGAAACATAGGGTGAACATGGGAGATTGAATGTGCCTTGTGGAATTTTACCCTTGACTGATGTGTTACCACCCATGTCTGCTTCAGTGATGAGTCTATAGCAAGAGAAACTCAAGCCTGCAGGTCACTGGATGATCATTCAGGTCCTAAACAGAAAACAAGCTTTTCCCATCCTATCTGCCTGTGAAACATTTAGACCTCATTTCTCCATGGATCAGTCTGATTAAATCAGCTTCTCTGGCAAATTGATTCTCCTGAATGTCCTTTTCTGAGCTGGCTATTTTAGAGTAAACATCTCCCTGTAGAGTTTATAATGTAATACTTTGCTCAAAGCTGAGGATTCTTTTTTTCCCCAAGGATCTGGTGCAGATCCAAAACTGATGATGGATGTAACTCAAGTTAGGTGTTGCAGCTCTACATTTCCCTCTTGTTTGGAAAATTGAGGATTGCTTCTCTTGGGAGGTAAGAAACATCGATCCTGCTGGCACCAAGCTCCGTTCCTGTTGCACATGGGTACGTGCCAAGTCACAGGCCCGAGGTTTGGGGTGCCTGGGTTCTCAGCCTACTTGGGGCTCTGCTTTCTGCCTCCACCTGTGGAACTCCCTGCCTGGGGGTGAGGCTTGCATACTCCAATGAATTTTGAAGTCCTTTGTGATGTCCTCTGTACTTGAGCTCACTTCCAGGTACCTTGCTGGGAGCAAACACGTGGTGGACTGGCCAGACAAGCCATTTCATTTTGCTGTGCTGCAGATAGCACTCGCCCTCGTAGAGAATTTGTCAAGTGCTGACAAACAAGTCAGTGTTGAAGGGTGGCCAAAGCATAGGATTGGAAAGGAAACTGTCTCTCACTTAGCAGTGAAGCACTTTGGATTCTCCAGTTTCTTTTAATTTGTGGTCTACTTTTCTGACAATCAGGTATTTCCTTGGCGACCCTTCGGAGAGCAGCAGGTTGAAGTGGCCTGCTCTAATAGAAGGCTCAGGTCTGCTGGAACCTTCAGCTCTGTTTGGAAGGCTCCTCCCTTACCAACAGCATGAAATGCTTTATCTATCCCTAGTTTCTCCCTGTGAAAGATATACTGGGTCATGTTTTCAGGAGGCCCTGTGAACTGGGGCTAGCTGTTACCTCAAAGTACAACATTCACACCTACTACGTGTAGTAAGATCCACACAAGTATCTGCTTCAGCATGCCATCAAGAAAGCTTTAATGGGTTACTTGAAAGTTAAGGATCATGGTGGATTTTTACTGCATTTCCCAGGTTACACAGGGATGATAATGCCATGGCTTGGTGGCTGCTGGAAGGGCCCTTGTGATGAAGGCCGTGTCACCCGAGTTGACTGTGCCACCACACGTAGGTATGCTGGACTTCCCTGTCTTCACTCACTTGTTGCAAGCAACAAATACTTCTCTTTACTTGCACTTAGGGTTGAAATGGCTTCTCAGAGGTTCCCAGCACTTGTAGTAATTTTTATCCAGGCGGTTGGAAGTCTGGAGGCCCCATTTGGTGATGGCCAGACTGAGGGATGATTCAAACATGAAGGCCTGTTGGGAAGAGGGAAGGTGGGTGAGAGTTTGCATCCAGGCCAGGTGACTCTGCTTTACCACAAACAAGAGTTGCACACATGGTCCAGCCCTGCCATGTTCTGCCTCCAGCCCCATCAGCCCAGAGGGAGAAAGTTCTTCAGAGCTGGCATTGCAGTATGGGTATTAACAGGGTCTCAGGAGTGACTCTGGATTCCCTGCATATTCAGGAAGACCAGATCATTCCAAAAGCTCTAATTCAAGGCCTGTTGATGCTCATTGTTAGATTTTCACAAGGTTTGAAGAAAGGACAGTCAGGGAGCTTGTTTCTTTGTCTGTAGGCTGACAAAAATTAAATTAATCAGCATGAAAATTCTCAGGTTCCTGCTCAGCCAACAATTGATGTGGGCAGACAGTCAAAGCTGCCTGGCATGGCATATCTCCAGGGTAGCTCCCAGGAGTTGGATGGTGCTGACTGGTAAGGGAGGTGAGTGCTGGAGAGTTTTGGTCCAAGTACTTCTCCAACTTTCCAGGGAGAAGCGAGGCTGCACTTTGAGGGCAGCACAGCTGCAGTATGCTGTGCTGTATTCAAAACCTTACCAGCTCCTCTGGCTGCTTACCATGGTCCCTTCTGCAACCCTCTCTGGTTCCAGCTTGGCTTTGCTTGCCTTCTCAAAGCAGTCAGCATCTGGCCCGTGAGGAGTCATCATACTGTGCAAGCTGGCTCCTCCAGGCTGGAAACCTTCCTCCTTTGCTTCGTAATAGCCTTTGATGAGCCCCATGAACTCGCTCATGCAGTTCCCTGCAGGAGGCATAGAGAAGAGGTTGCAATGCAGTGAGATAATGAGGCATCACATCTGGGCTGTGAGCTCCTTGAAACCCATGAGCAAAGCTGGGCCAGGCTGGAGTGGAGGTTCCTAAGCAAGACATCACATCAAAAATCCTGCAGGTAATGCCTGGAAAGCTGGACAGGTTTTATGGCACTTTTAGTTATCTGAATTCAGCAACAGAGAGCTTACTAATGAAGGTGCATTGGTGTTGATGGACCTGTGCTGTTCCCACCACCTCAAGTACTGTGCCTGCATATGGGCTGCATGGTGTAACATGGTATTTACAGATTTGGATTGGATGGAGATCTCAATGTGCTGGAAAGGAAGTCCAGTATGTTCATCCCTGGGTTATGGGCACTGAGGGACATAATGCCTGGCCAGCAGTCTGGTGAGGGAGCCTGGTCTGCTGTCTCAGGTTTTAAGCTTGAAATCCTTTTGTTTGATACTCTTTACCACCACTCTGAAACCATCAGAGCAGTATACCACTAGCTGAGGTACAGATAGCTATATGTAATCATTGTGTCCTTACCGAGCTGTGCTCCTTGTAAGGGAAGAACTCTGACAACTACCATCCCAAGCTTTCAGCTTCAGCAGGCCTGATGTAGCCAAACAATATGGCAACTTCCCGCTTAGTGATCAGTTTTTGCAAAACCAGGACACACTGTTAGAGCTGTGTTATATATAGCTCTAGTTCAGTCTCCGTTAAGTACAATCTGGGGTCTGCAAAATAGGCCTCTTGTAAAGTATTTGGAGGCCAAAGAGTTGAGCAGCATTGAACTTGTGCAACTCCTACCCTGGAGTTCCTCTGTCCCGTTTCACCTCTCTGATGGTAACAGGTTCTCATCACCACACTGATGCTGAACTAACATGCAGCATCTTGATGATTGGCTATCACGATGTCTGCCTTACTCACTGAAGTCCTTCCCCTCCATGGCTGGGCCACAGTAGATGACCAAGCTGCTCATTGTGCATTTAAGCTCTCAAGCCCTTGGCTGAGGTGCTGTGGCCAAGTGAGTAGCCATGGTAGACATCTGCATGGGTACTCTCAGGCAAGAGAGTAGAAGTTATTTCAGGTGTCTTTTACCACGGACCCAGCGAGGTTGAGCAAGTTGATGCTGTTCAACACAAGGTGCCTGTGGGTAGTCACACAGCTCTGATGGTGCACAGCAGCTTCATTGTGCCACAGCAGCTGTGTGTCTCCATTTTAGGGTCTAATAAGAGAGGTGTCACCTGGCTCTACTCCAGCCGGTCTGGAGGCGTGTTTCTACGTCACGAAAGCAGAGTGAGAGGACAGGGCTTTGCCTGTGGCCTTTACTCAGATGGCTGCCCACTGTGACTGCTAGTGCCAGCCCACGAGATGCTGGGGAATGTGTCTAAGTAGCAGGAGGAGGTGGCTATTAAACTGTGGTTAGTAGGTGTGCAGAAAGCCTCTCAGCACTTCAAAGTGCCCATAGTGTGACCTTGATAGCTTCAGAGAGGGGGTGTCTGAGCCACTGACAGAAGGGGTGCAGTGTGAGCAGGCTGTACCCCTCAGTCCATTAGGGCAGCTTGCCTCATGCCTGCCCTGGAAGCACCATCCTACGTGGGCAACTGGATTTCCTGCATCCACTCAGTGCAACATGTGCCCATGCTCTGCCAAAATGAAATGGAAAAACTGCCAAAAGAGAAACCAGTTCTGGTCATGGCAACCAAACCCCCCCACACCCCAAATCAGCCAGCTGCCTGAGAAAGAGCCCAGTTCCTGATCTCTGGCTTCTTAGATGCCCAAGGTACTTCCACCACTGTGCAGTTGGTAAAGAAGGGCTCAGGACAGCCAGTTCAATCCTTTGCTGTAACTTTGATCTCACCCTGCAGGTGGCCTTGGGCAGCTCTATGTCTCACTGTTTCTCACCACCTGTGACATCCCATTTTCCTTCCTCCTGTTTTTTTTTATCTATATACTCTAATGAGATATTAACCAATTAATGGCCACGTGACAGGACACTTTCTGATGCATTTGTGCAATGCCAAGTTCAACATGCACCTGGTCTCTGTAGGAACCCCTTGAGCACAGCCTCAATCTATGCAGACACCACCAGCACATCACCTCTGAGTTTTCCTTAGGTGCTCTAAAGAGGAACCTCTTTGGGTTTGTTCGTTTTCCATGGAGGACTGAGTGACTCCAAGAAGCTGATGCCAACGCTGCCAAGGGCAACAAACCAAGACTGGTTCTTCCCTGCACGTGCTCTCAGCTAAAGGAGGGAGCTTGGTTCCCCTGCAGCCCTGTACTCAAGCCCAAGCAAGAAAGAGCAGGCAGACATACGGTGGTAGTAGGGTGGGCGGAAGGTGTTGTTAGCTACCCCCCATCGTGGGGGGAATATGACAAAGTCAGCGAGTGCCACTCCGGGACGGGTCGACTTGGCTGTCAGGACAGTGAAGATAGAAGGATCCTGAAAAGAGCAAAGCAAAAATAATGAAAAAGGGCTCAGGGCTATCTATTTAGGTCATCTGCCCAGTAAACCTGTCTGATACAGGCTCTCCCTTACCAAAACACTTTTACCTCCCACACCTGATGATGCGGGTGAGATCTGTGACCCTGCAGCACCCAGCGTCTCAAATCCCATGCTGGAGATGGGAGATGAGTGATGTGGCTGGATGGTTCTTCAAGAAGCCTTGGAGAGCTTTCCCTGCCCCTGCAGTGATGCCATTGGGACTGTGAGCACCGATGCAGGGGATGGACAGCTCTGCAAGATGGGAATACTCTAATTCCAAGAGCAGTCTCCAGCACTCTTCCTACCATGAAACTGTGTCTTCCTTAGCTGGTTTCAGAGGACAGGAATGTCCTGCTGGAGGCACCTCACCTTGCTGCCCTGTTAGTTTACAAACAGGGAGATCACAGCACACAGAAACTGTGGCTTGCTTCAAGGGTTTTTGAAGTCTCTAGTCAAGTGATTTTCTAGGCTTCGATCCCAAACCCATCCTTCTTCTGACAGTTTTTTCTGGAGTTTAAACAATACTTTCTGTTAGTTGTCTCACTAGAAATGGCCCAGTCTCCTTGCACACCCACTTGCAGAACCAGTGCCAAGAGATGGCATCACTGTGGGCATCTCTCCCACTGGGCTGCTTTCCTTTCTAGAAGAGCTGCTCACATTAGTTTTGGCTTTAGTTGTTTTCCATAAGATCTAGAAATTATTGCAATGAAAGCTGCCATCTCTCCAAACAAATTTCAGTGCAGGGTTCAGAGGAACCAGGAGAAGGAGTCTGTGCAATAAATCAAGGCAAGAATATGAAGCAGGAGACTTTTTGCTGAGTTGCATGGTCTGTGTTGGCTTCAGGATTCAGCTCTCCTCCAGGACACAGAAATTATACACGAAGCTGCATGAAGCTGTTCAAGAAGCTGATCAATCCCCTGTTATGTCTTTGTACCACAAGGAAATTGTCTTTCCCTTGGTTTGGGCAGCTTGGTTTGCTGCCCAAGAGATTAAACACTGTTTCTTAGAGCACAGTGTATTTTTCAGCAGGTGCTGAGCCCCCTGACCTCAGGGCATGTTTGGAGGATGTGGTATCCACACAGCATTCCCGTGCCTTGCCAAGCTCCAGAACTTACCGCGTGGTCAAAAGCCACAGAGTTAATGACCATGAATTTTTCCAGATGGTATTTGTATGGTGTGTAGTTCCCGTGCCAGGCTACGACATTGAAGGGGGAGAAGTCCTGCCAACACAAAGAGACACGGGGTTACCACACATGCAGCCTTCCAATGTGCTGCCCACGTGTGGGCACTGCTCTTTCCCAAGTGACATGTGGCTTTAGTGCTGGTGAGGGGCACACCAGCAGCCTGGAGAACACAGCCACACGCTGGCGTTGCCATTTCCACTTGGTGAGCCCCAGCCCTCCCTCTGGAGTTTGGTCTCTGAGGGCTTTTGAGTGCCCAGGCAGTGCTTGGCCAAGTCCAGCTGCAACACAGGCTCTCTGGTAAGGAAATGCTGGATTTTCACAGCAGCCCCATCTGTGAGGCAAAGACCATTGTTGAGTCTTTGAGCAACCAAGACTTCACAAACACTCTTTTTCCAGACTAAGAAGCCTCAGCTGGGAACTTGAATGATTCAACAAGTCAAGTACTCAGTCTTGCTCCACTAAACCCAGCAGAACCTCCTGAGACTCCTCAGTGCATGTTACAGAAGTGATATCCCATGCCATGTGCTGGCAGTCACTGCACTTCAGGGTTACCTGACCTCCCAGGGTGTCCTCACCTGCTGGGCTGCAAACAGCTTTCCCTGGTACTTGCTGATCACCGTGTAGCCCCCTGGCACTTGGCGGTCCTCGTACCAAGCGACAGGCACCAAGAAGTCACGTGGGTTTGCCAGGCCATTGGCTCCTGCAAAAGAAAAGGTGATTGAGGGTGAACTGCTGCCTGTTCCTGGGTGTCCTGCTGGTCGGACACTCAGCCACACAGAAGGTATGAGACATGTCATGAGGGGCCAAACACATTCCTGAGTGCTTGCAAAGAGAAGAGCAAGGCATCCCCACAGACTCTGGGCACACTGAAGGGCTGGTTACCACGAGAAGTACATTTTCAGTGTGCAAAGCACCATACAGGTGCAGAAGTATTCTTCTTCTTGTTAGTGTTATTGTTACAAAGTGGGGTTGAGGTTCTTGGATAAAATGCAGACATTACTACCTGCTGCTAAGGTAGAGCAGTCAGTGCTGTTCTCCAGCTGTCATTTTTCAAGGGAAAAGTGAATTTAGAATAAAATATGACTGAAATACAAAGGATCTTGGTCTCTGAGGGGAAGGTGGGTAGGTGGTGAGAAGAGCTCTTGTAATTACCAGAAATTTTCTCCAGAAAGAAAATCTTATAAGAGATTGTTGCCTTCTGGAGACCAAAAAAACCCAAACCAACCCCAAACTCAGTTCAGCAGTGTCTGAAAAAAGTAGCTAATGGGAAAACCTGTTATAAACAGGCTGGTGCAATAATATCAGTAATATTACAAACACCCAACCTAAAATGAAAAACAATCAACCCCAAAACACCTGTCTGAAAGCACAGAATTATTGGTACATATACACTGAGCTGCTACAAGGGAAGTTTCGCTTCCTTTCTCTGAGACAATCCTGTAACAGCACTTCACTCACTTCAAGAAGGACGTTGAGGTGCTGGAGCGTGTCCAGAGAAAGACAACAGGGGTGGGGAAGGGTCTGGAGAACAGGCCCTGTGAGGAGGCTGAGGGAGGTGGGGAAGGGTCTGGAGAACAGGCCCTACGAGGAGGCTGAGGGAGCTGGGGAAGGCTCTGGAGAACAGGCCCTACGAGGAGGCTGAGGGAGCTGGGGGTGTTTAGTGTGGAGAAGAGGAGACTGAGGGGAGACCTTATTGCTCTCTACAACTCCCTGAAAGGAGGTTGCAGTGAGGTGGGGGTTGGTCTCTTCTCCCCACTAACAGGTGACAGAACTCGAGGAAATGGCCTCAAGCTGCACCAGGGAAAATTTAGGTTGGATCTTAGGAAGAACTTGTGTCCTGAGAGAGTCCTCAAGCATTGGAACAGCTGCCCAGGGAGGGGGTTGAGTCCCCATCCCTGGAGGGGTTTAACAGACGGGGAGATGCGGTGCTTGAGGACATGGTCTAAGGGTAGACTTGATGGCGGTGGGTTAATGGTTGGACTGGATGATCTTAGGGGTCTCTTCCAACCTTAACAATTCCATGATTCTATTCTATTCCTGGTCCACTATTAAATTCACTGTGGGTCTGATGGGAGTTTGTTACCAATGGGCCCCAGGTCAGGCAGCTCGAAGTGTGCTCCATACACCTCCAGGATGTAGCCTCGGGTCTCTCCAAACACCTCCACACTGAACCGCATTCCTTGCTGGAAAACAAAGGCAGATACTAGGGTTGTCCCAGGGCTTTCCTCAGAAACCACCAACAGCTGAACACAGGAGCACTGGCCTCTGAGCTGTGGGCAAGGTGCAGCCAGCCCTTACCTGGATGACACAGATTTCATTGGGCTCCACTAGCATCTTCCCAAACTCAGTTGTGATGAGCAGTTTCCCTTGCTGGGGCACTGTGGAGACAACACACAGGAATCATAGAATCACAGAATCATGGAATGGCTGGAGTTGGAAGGGACCCCCAGAGGTCATCCAGTCCAACCCCCCTGCCAGAAGCAGGGAGACCCCCAACTAGATCAGGTTGCTCAGGGCCTCATCCAACCTGGCCTTGA
>VXBZ01008815.1:284-31400 GCA_013399135.1 Heliornis fulica | reverse complement strand
TCCAGGCTCAACAGCCCCAACTCTCTCAGCCTGTCCTCGTAGGAAAGGTGCTCCAGCCCCTTTATCATCTTTGTGGCCTCCTGTGGACCCTCTCCAACTGCTCCATGTCCTTCTTATAAGAAGACTTGAAGCGACACGGCAAATGTGTTGCTCTCTGTCCATCCAGAGCCATGAGCCCTTTCTGACCCTGCGTGTCTGCGTGAGGTTAAGCCATCCACCACCTCATGTTCCCTTGACACAGGCTTTGTGCCACACATGTCCAGTCCAGACACATGGGTCTTGATGTATTCAGGGCCATACCTGTCCATACCATGATCTTCA
Organism: Heliornis fulica; assembly: GCA_013399135.1. Classification (NCBI taxonomy): domain Eukaryota; kingdom Metazoa; phylum Chordata; class Aves; order Gruiformes; family Heliornithidae; genus Heliornis; species Heliornis fulica. The sequence continues at coordinate 31,079 of VXBZ01008815.1, read as the reverse complement.
CATGAAATGGTGCAGGTACCCGTACCTGTGAGTGTGAGGTGTCTCCAGACAGCTAACTCTGCCCCTCCTGAGGGTAGAACTCATGCTTTACTAATGTCTGCACTACTTCCCTGGGGTGTCCTGGCACAGGGCACCTCACATGCTGGCATGAGGAACTGGCACAATCATGAAGCCTGTCCCAGCACCTTTACTTCACGGTGGTGGGGACGGTCAATGGGAACACGTTTTTATGGGAGAACTGTTTCTGTTGGTGACCCCAAGGCATTTCTGTCCCTTGGTCAAGAAAGATACAAGCAAATATCAGTGTTCTGATACTGCTCAGAACATTTTTCTGCATGTGTGTGCTCTGTGTGCCAACCCCAGCGCTCACCGCAGCAGCCGGCTTGCCTGAGGCTGGCAGCGCGCGGAGCTGAGCTGTCCTGACAGATACTCGTGACTGAAGCAACAGAAGCTGTGACCTCTTCAGAAATCCTGAGGCTCATGTTTCCCAGAAAACCTCTGCCTGTGGTTTGTCTAATGCCACCCATCCAGGGAGCACTGGGAAACGAGTCCTGAGCGTCACACCAAGGAGGTTGGGTCACTGCTCAGAACCAAAGCTGGGCTCTGGCACAGATGGGTGCTCTCGGGGCTCCTGTGAGCACTGCAGCCAGCCCAACGGCCCAGGGGGTGCCAGATGACCAAATCTCCATGGCCTGAGGGTCAAGGCAACCCTCTCCTCCAAATCTTGGCTATAGGGTGCAGGTTCTGGAGGAGGAAGAGGCAGGCAGGTGGCAACTCAGGTAGACCTTCATGGGGGAGTGGAGAAGCCAAAGTGTTAACTCACCAATCAGGAAGTCACCATCTGAGTTATAGAGGCATCTAAAGAGAAAGGAGAGCAGGAAGGAAGGTCACGCTGCTGTAAGCCCAAGGCACACACCACAGCCCCATCTGGGGAGTTCTGAGCTGGGAGACTGGCACGTAGAGGTCCCTGCCTCAGGTGCAGGCCAGCACATGCAGTACAGGGGTCTGTGCAGAGGAGGCAGGGAAGTTTGATGTGCATGGCCTGGAAGCAGGATCTTCTCTGATCTCTACCAGGTCCCTGCCTTTGTGGCCATGGGTTCATCAGGTGTGGTAAGCTGGGGAACAGGGCTGGCTTCCCCCATGCTGCCATCAGTGATGCCCATCAGAGGCTGCATGCATGTTGAGCTCTGAGGAGCAGCTCTGGTCCCTGCAATGAGAGCACCTGGATCCAGCATAGACCCTTCTTTATGCTTCCCTATCTCCAGCTCTCTCCTTCTCTTGGTGACTTTCCACCCACTTCCTCAGTTCTTGGCTATGAAGCACAACCTGCTTCACAAACACCTGCCATGGACACCATGAGCTGCTCTGCCTCAGGGAACTGAGGGACACACAGACAGCACTGCTGGGAGCAGCTGGACACAAGCAGAGCTGCCCTGGGCAGCCTGAGCCCCCACTGTAGTAGTCACTGACCTGTTGAGCATGGAGGTGTTGCACAGAAAGATGTGGACAGCGATGCCATTGCGTCCTCGGGGTTCACCGGCGCCACACAGGGTGTGCAGTCCCTACAGGCAAACGCAGAGCAGCAGCAGTGAGTGGCAGGCAGTGGGGCAGGGGTGTTCCCTCTCTCCTCCCCTCATCCCACCCCTTGCTGGGGCTCACCACTCTCCCTGCTTTACATGCTGCCACCGGCTTGCCAAACATTGGCTTCACTTTAGTACCTCGGGGGTGTTTCAGCAACCCGTGTAAGCTGGTGTTTACTAGCCCAGGGGCTGGGGGGACCGGGGAGCTGGGCTCTTCTGAAGAGCTCCTTGAGGGGCAGTGAAGAAAATCAAGTCTACTGCCAGGTGGTTGAAGTCTGCAAGCCCAGAGGCATCGGACCCGCTGCCGTGAGCCCGACGCGGAGCATCCCGCGGACCCTGACACCAGCAGCAGGGAGAGCAGAGGTGGGGGGTGCCCAGGTGCCCTGGCACCCACAACTTACGCTCACAAAGTCCAGCTTATTCTGAGGGGCTTTCGGGATCTCAAAAGGTTTCCATCGTAGCTAGACAGTGGGGAAAGAGAAAGCAAGAAAGCAATGCCAGTGGTTGTAATGGAAATGATGGCAATCCAAAGGAGAGCTGACACCCTCCCTCCCCCTCCCACTTCCCTGCCCTCTGCTACCTGAGGTAGGTGTCTCTTTCCCCTTTGCCTTTTCTTGATGGAGAATTTTTCCCCATTTAATCGTGGTTTTGTATAATAATTGGCAGTCCCAGGTAGTGCCAAGGTTAAAAAAAATTATCCTGTTTCAAAGCTGTCTCTTCCTCTATTAATAACAACTCTTTTGAGAGCAAAGAACCTCAGATGAGCTGACTTTCCTCGGCCAAATCGTCACGGTGCTGTGCACCACACTGCACCGGATGATTCACTCCCTCCCTGACCCCAGTGTAACACTCCTGTTTGCAGCACCTTCTTCTCCCTACATCTAAAGCAGGAATATCTCTTCTACCTGCATGAGGGGGAGCTGTGAGGAACACTAATTACCTCTTGCAAAGCCTGTCGAAACCCTCAGGCAGCAGGTGACAATGGAGTCCCAAGTACCCATCACCACTAAGTATTCCACAGCATGAAGTCACGCTCAGTATGTGACAGGAGGGACGTGTCTGGGGAGGAGGAATCTCAGGACAGGCTCTGCATCGTGTGTCATCACTCTGTATATTCTTTTATAATCTTGCTGTTGTTATTTTCCTTTTCTTTTTTTTTTTTTCTGTCCCAGTAGCCTGTCCTAGTCAACCCACCCCCGGGTTTTACCTTTTCCTTCTAACTCTCCTCTCCACGCCCTGGAGTGGGGGGTGGAATGAGTGAGCTGCCATGTGATGCTCAGCTGCTGGCTGGGGCCAAACCGTGACAGTCCTTTTTGGTGCCTGACGTGGGGCTGGAGACGGGATAGGGACAGATCTGACCGGCAGGAGGGCACAGGCAGCTGTGGCCAGTGGAGCCACCTGCCAGTAATGCTGAGTGAAGCACGGGCTGATTGCTAATTAATGAGCTGAACCCCACGCCTGGCCCTCTCCTCTCTGGTCTCTGAAGCCATCTGATTCCCAAGGGATCCCACCACCACAGCCCCGGGTTGCTTGGGTTGGATTCCTCCCCTCATCCTGTTCACTGCCATGCAGAGCCCCATTGTCCTCCCCAGGAGACCTGGGCAGCTCTGTGCTGGTGTCTACCTGGGATGACGCTTCTGGGGTGCTGGGAAGAGGGAAAGAGGCTGCTGGAGAAGTGTATTCTGGATGGAGGCACAAAGGATGCCTCTGCCAGCAGATCAGATGTGACCCTTGCAAGGTGTTGACACCTCACAGAGGAGCCAGTAAGATAGGGCTGTCCCTCAGGTTCTGCTTTCAGACTTCTTTAAGGTGTGTTTCCCTCTGGTTTCCAGGCAGCCTTCCAGACATGAGCCTGAGCCAGTGGAAAGCATGGTCAGAAGGTGCTCCTGAGCCAGCTCCTAGCAGTGGGACCTTCCCAGGCTCCTGTTCACTTCATGGCAGCTGTGAAGAGTGGTCTTTGGAATCTCATCCTTAGCTGGTCCTCTCATGATTGCTTTAGGCCTTCAAGGTCGTGAGTTAGGATCCAGCTGACAGAAATCATTGGGAAATACTGAAGGTATGAAGATGCTCTAAGGGGAAGCAAATGTTCTCACTGAGGAACATGGAAGATGCCAGTACCAATAGAGTAATAAGTAAGTGCAGGTCCTGTATAACAGCTTAATTTTCACTTTGGTCCCTGTGGCCATCACTGCAGCTGCCATTCCCGTGGGACAAGGAGAGTGGGGAACATGATCCAGCCCCTTGGCGAGACGCTGCTCAGCTCCGCGTGCTGTTTGTCGGGTGTTTTTCTGCTGCGTTTGGGTTTCACCGGTGCAAGAAGAGAAGGAGCAGCACCTCGAGCCAGAAGAGAAGCCCAAGACAGCCTGCAGCTGCCAGCACCAGGTGATTAAAATGTGGAGGCTTGAGTGTTGTTTCTCCACTGTACAAGATGTGAGCCTCCTGAGGTACAGCATTTCTGTGCTTGCTATTACTTAGAGGTTTTCTCCCTCCAGGGTTTGTCCAATCTCTTTTTGAACCCAGTTGAGTCCTCTGGCAAGAAGTTTCAGAGTTTATGCATTTTTATTTTTAAGTGAAATTAATTATTTGAGTTAATTTTCTCCCTGCCTCTCAGTCCTTGGTCATCTCTGTTCCAGGCTGGAGGGCTCTCCTCTGTTTCAGCATTTCTTGCATGGATGCCCCCATATTTTTCATTACCTTTGTCCCCTCTTCTGTTTTGTCCCCTGTTCCTTTTATAATTCTGCCCCTGTCTTTGGAAAACATTAAAGGATACTCTTTTCCCGTTGACTTCAATGATCTCTGCACATGGTGGCTCCATATGGCCATCCTTTTAGATGGTGACAATTGGAGAAGCTCCTCCAGCGAGCTGGGAGAGGCACAAAGCACCGCAGGGAAGTGTTGTCCTTGCTGAAGAACATGAGCCTGGTCTCTGGCTCTGCTTCAGAGAGGTTGAGAAGGAAGGCAGGGAGATGGCTCCCACTGACACTGCTCAGAACCCCCTTGGGCTTGATGATTGCTGTCGACAGCGCTGGGAGCCGGAGCCGGCAGGAGCTTCGTGGCTGTTCCTTAGGTAAATGGCTTGAGATGCCTGAGAGCTGGGTTCCAAGAGCACCTTGGAACCACCACAATCATAACTAACCCTGATGGTGGCTGCAGGCTGCAAAGGGGCGTCAGGGATGGATGAAGTGGCAACAGAAGTCACAGGAGCTTCATTTGGGAACGAGCAGAAAAGGGACATAATTATGAGCCTGTCACCGCTCCCTGGTCAGCGGCTGGAAGACGCATTCCCGTGGAACCAGGGAAGTGTTCAGGCAAATGGGGAGGCTGCTGGGAGGCTGCAGGGAGGCTGGAGATCAGCTAAGGATGGCATATCAAAGGGTAAGACCTGAGAGGAGCTAACCAATGAGCACTGGGGATGTTGAGAGGTGAATGGCAGCAGGAGAGAGTCCAATTAGCAAAGCCAGATGTCCTGGGGCTGCTGGGGAGGAAATAGTGATTAAAGATGATGGCAAGGCCTAACAGATGAAGACAAATGCCATGTCTCTGCGTGAGCCTCCAGAATGGAGCTTGATTTCCCATGAGGGAGCAGGGAAACAGGCTGGCAGCCAGCAGCCTCTCTGAAAGCTCGGGGAAGGAGGGGATGGATGGCAGAGACACGCTGCTGCCCTGCCTGCTGGGCTGGGGCTTGACAAGCCTTTGATGGCCCAAAGTGAAGAGGAAGAAAGAGCAGCCTGAGGGGCGACCAGCAGGACCCCCCAAGGGAGACGCTGGATAGCATAAACCAAACCCTGTGACACTGTGGCCGTGTTGGGAGCAGCAGAACCAGCCATCGGAGTGGGAGGCAGCAAGCATTGCACTGAGGAGACCCTTCCACGGGTGGTTCCTTACCCATAGGTGAGGAACAACAGGTGAGGAACCAGCTCCTGTGTTGGCCAGCCCCACAGTTACCTATGTCTCTCCTCAGACCTCCTGCAGCCCCATGCCTTTGCACCCCCAGTTAGCTGAATATTTGACTGTCCTGCAGGACCAGAGCTCTTTCCAGCTGGTTACCTGGTTGGGGTCAGGCTCAACTTCATCCCAGTGGTGTGTCAGGTGTCCCTCCTCGAGGGGTTTGAAGGGTTTGTGGCAGACTGAAGGTAGGATCCGATAGAGCCAGCTACAAAGAAGGAGAAGACCTGGATTAGCCTGGGGAAGAGATGAAACCTTCTGGGTGGCTGACAGCTGACTGAGCTTCTAATGCTGTAAATAACATTTATATCGGTGGCAGCGGGACCGAAAGGGGTGTGGAACATCAGACACCAGAGCCCTCCTTCCAGACAGGCTGCTTTTTGTTATAGGCTCTAGATACAAATATATACTGCTGTGAGCAGGTGAATGTCTGTGTGTGTGTGTGTTTACATGTAATTACATATGTTTACATTCACACACACACACACACACACACACACACGTATATATATGTATACAAAGTATAATCACACAGCCTAATCTGTGCCTGAAATACAGCAACCTCTGAGGTGGAAAAAAAGAAGCTGCTACAAAGCAGCTCAAACCAGACAGGGACAAAGGGCAGCATCAAACTGAAAGCACAGAGGAGCCTTCAGGAGGCAGAAGGTCACAGCCAGTATCTGAATTTGGACAGATTACTGAAAGTAGCATCTTATACCTGGCTGGCCATGCCTATAGGACCACCAGTGAGCAGTGAAGACCAGTTTTATGTGGGGTGACGCTTCCTACTGCTGTAGGATGTCCCCCATGTCTCCACTGCTTCCTGGGACCGTCCCTTTCCTTCCTTGCTGCCTGCTGTGTCTGCATCTGCAGCCCCTGTTGTCCCCGCTGCTCCAGTGGCACCCACACGCCAAACCTGGGCTTTTAATCAGGCAGGAGAGTGGAGGTAATTGGGAAAGCCTGAGCTAGGCAGGGCTACCAACACCTTTGATGTGTTAACAGCAGTGGTTACAGTCTGGGTGGGTGGGAGAGGGGAGGAGGGAGATCTCCTGTGAGAGCTGGAAAATTTCCATCAAGGACATCTCTGCGTGGCAAACAGTGATTCATCCCTTTCCCACGCACACCCTGAGCGGGCAGCAGCCTGGAGAGCAGAGCTCTGCTGGGCAGCTCACATGATGCATTTGCCTTTCATCTGAACAGCCAACAGAAGAGACAGAAAAGCCTCTTCAGGAGAAGCAAAGTGAGAAACCCATCTTGTGCAGTATGGTCATGGCTGGAGCACAGTGAGCAGGTAGGAGCTCCAGGATGTTTCCCGCTGGCTGGAGCACGCTGTCCCCAGCATTACTGGGAACACGGGGTGGTACGGGGCGTGCTGGACGCCTGGTGCTGGTCTGAGCCCCTGGACACCCCCAGATAGCCCGAGCTAGGGCCTCACCAGCCCTGGCCAGCATGCAGAGCAGCCCCCAGGATGAGGGGAGAGTCCACACAGGGGCTTGGTTCTCATGCTGTCCATCAGGTGCTTACCCATGGCAGTCACAACAGCAATGTTTCCACAGCAGCATCAGGGCTGAGATCCTGAAGTTGTTTTGCACAGCACACAGACCCCTTGAGACCACCTGGCCCCAAATGAACACCCCTTCCCCTTCTTCTCTTTGCTCAGAAAACCGTTCTCTTCCCCCTCCCGACACCCTGTTTCTCTGCCCGGGCTCCCAGAAAGCACTGGTGGCACAGGGACAACCGTTCCATCGCCCCACTCCGCTTGTCCCAAGTGCCCCAGATCACCCATCCGCTGCCAGGGGTCACGGTACCTTCGCTTATTGGTGGGCCTGGGACAGGTGAAGGCAGAGCCGGAGAGCTGCTCAGCATAGAGGCTGTACGGGCACACCTGTGGGTTGTTCTGAATGAGAGGAGGAGGAAAAATCAGGAGTGAGAAGCAGTAGCCCAGGATTCAGCCCTGGATCCCCTGGGAGCAATGTGGCAGGTATCCGGTGCCGTGCCACCACGGGGTGGGTGGTGCTCCCAAGCCTGTGCATCATCCCTGCCAGACACATCCTGCTGCCAGAGTAAGGCTGGGTGCCCTTGTGGGTACCAGCCCACTGCCACATGCAAGAGGTTACAGAATTGCCCTGAGGAGTTGACAGAGCCATTGAGGCAGCACATGCACTGCTAGAGCCAGCTGTACGGGCCGGGGGTCGGTGACAGGAGCGTCAGGGAAAGGGGTTGTTCCCAGTGCCCACAGACTGCAAAGCTCACCATTGTTATCAAGCACAAACCTTTCTGAGACAGAGTGAGGCAGTGGCAGCTCCAGAGTGCCACAGCATCACAGAATGTCAGGAGTTGGAAGGGACCCTGGAAGATGATCCAGTCCACACCCCCTGCCTGAGCAGGATCACCCAGAGTAGGTCACACAGGGTCACACCTGCCTGGCTTTCCAGAGGGCTGATTAAAACTCCCAGCCACTGAACCTTTGCTCCTTCCCTCCTACACACTGAACGAGCCATCCCTCTCCTGCCCTCACCCAGGGGAGGGATGCCCAGGGCATGCATTCCAGGGCCATGGTGCTCCCTCCTGCCAGCGCTGTTTGCTGCCCAAGAGTGACCGTGACCTGCGTGGGAGCCTTGGCCTCTCTCAGGGCTCCTGCACAGTGCCAGTCCTGTGGAGCACCAGGGGGCACTTTGCCCTCTGCAGAGCCGTGGGTGTGACGAGCACAGGCTTAGCAGCCCTTGTGAGCTCATAACTGAAGGGCAGAGTTCTCCCTCTCAGAGAGGCTGGAATCTAGATGTTTTGATCTAAGTAGGCCAGTGTCTGTTTGCTTGAGACCTGTGAGAGGAAAAGGCATCCAAGAACTGCAGGAAATACCCCTGTGGGACGGTCATACCCCATTTGCTATCCCACTGCCCTCCTGCAAGGGCTAGTTTAGCATCCTGCCACCCTGCTGTGGCTGAGCAGATCAGCCCTCCACACAGTATCCAACACTACCCTGACAGGTAAGCAGGAGGAAGAGGCAAAGCTCTCACGACACACGTAGCTCCCAGCTCTCTGAGTCTGCCTTGCTGGTATGGGTGGATCAATAGCCCTTGTCACTTTTATCTTAGCCAGCACTACTGCAGATGCCAGTCTTGAGAATACTGTGGAGGAAAAAGGATCCACCCCTGGGACTGGACATCTTTTTCCTCTAACTCATTTTCAGAATTTTCTATTAACTCTTTCAACACCAAGTCCAGACTGTGCAGCCAGGGGTGCCTCAGTGAGGTGCTGGGGAGGTGTTCTCCAGGAGAAGGTGGTGCTGCTCACGAGGAGCACACCCACCACAGCTCAATGCTGAAGCACTGCTTGTTCAGACCAGCCATCACTGCTGTCCACTGCTGTCCACCACACTGTCTGGTGCCTCTTTCTTACACCTTTTCTCCACCCACCTGCCGTGGCCAGCCTCAGGAAGAAGACACTGCACCAGCTGAGCCATCAGTCTGGTCCATCACAGCAGGTTGTCTTTCTTATGGGCACACACTGACTGAGCACAAAATGCTGCTGCTCAAGCCCAAGGGATTACAGGGCAGCCCAGGTCAGCCTCAAAACATGTTCTGGAGACCAGCACAAAGGGGATGAAAGAGCTTTAATTCTTCAGGGTTTTGTTCTGGACCGAGTGTCTGGCACCACGGGGGTCACCATTCCTTTCTTTAAAACCCAACAACCCACCATACTTTGCTTTAATTTAAAATATTCTTACTTTTAAGAATGAATCTGTCAGTTTATTACCATGGGAATTCATGTCCCCTCCCTACACAGCAGCTGCTCTCTGGCCAAAGGCTGGTAAGCCAGCTTCTTCGAACCCAATTCCTACAGAAATCCCCAAAGCTGCCTCTCCTACCCAAGCACTGTCTCTGCTGAGCTTCACACCTCTGCTCTGGTTTATTACAGAGCTGATGGCTTCCTTCTTGGTGTGCCCAAGCCACTTTTCCCACAAACTCCTTCAGAAAAAAAAGCCCAGCAAGCTGTTGATCAGAGGCAACTCAGGCAAGTTTTCATCCCCAAGGTGGAAATTGGAAGCTCATGAGTAACTTAATAGACAGCATGAATGGAAATCTTTAATTCTCATTTTTCCTAGCATCTTATTGTTCTAGTCCTGCACAAAGAAGGCTCCTGGAGACTGTTTTGGTGGCAGAGAGAAATGAAACACGTTAAAATGAAAAGCAGCCCGGGGAACCAGATATTCATTCTGTTCCATGTTATTTAATAAAGCACTTTTAAAAACTCAGTACCTGTCCCTCTGGTAAAGCTCCTGGACAGCGTGGGTCCTCAGAAACATGTTCATTTCCAAATCCCGACATGTACTGTGAAATAAACCACACAATTCATCAGCGTTTTGGAAACACAAGCAAAACCTCTCCCAATAACCCATCCAGCACTTCCTCTTTTTTTCTTTTTTTCCCCAGTCTCTTTGTATGCATTAGAGACTCTCCCAAGTGACCTGATTCCACACTGCCATGGACCTCCTGGGTTCATGCATTAGCCAGCTGCATGGTGGGCTGAGAGCAGAGACGGGATTTGCTCTTCCACTACCCCTGAGTGTGTGTTTTGACTACATCCTGCACGGTGAAGGTGCTTCAGAAATAACATGACATACCCAGCCAGACCCAGGAGCAACAGGGGGATGTATAAGGAGAAGAACTGTGCATCATTACAGACATGTGCCAGCACCATCCAAGTTAAACCTGTCTTGGCTTGAAGAGTGGATGTTCCAACATCTGCAGACTGTCTTGTAAGTCATGTGCTGGGTCATGGCCCTCAGGTGTGCAGGGATTGAAACCAGGAGTCATCTGTTGGTCCAGTTCTTGCAACACACCCTCATGGCCATCAAGAAAAGCTCAGGGCAAGGGAAGGGCAAGGGAGTCACTGATTTGCCTTAAATCACTATCGCCAGTTGGGTGTGAACTGTTCACTATGGCAGTAAACAAGAATGAAATCATTACCAGGTGATGATATGGCTTTCTAGGGTGGTATATACCCAAGAGAGCCATGGACCCAAGGGGCCTGCATACCTCCCCATGGCTGCCCTGCCTACAGCTGCTGTGTTCTGAGTGTGGCTAAAAGCCACAGGATCCCAGAGGATGCAGCTCCCAGCTTTGTGGCGCTGAGAAGCTCCACAGTAGACCTGAGACACTCAGAAGAACCAGGTGTAGCAGAGACCTTAGCTTTGCACTGACAACATGTAAATACAGTCCCTGCAGGCGCCACAGAAAGGCATGAAGCAACTGCACTGAACTCTGCATGAATGCAGAGGTGTTTTGGCAGCAACCAATGATCCAGCTCCGTGGCCTGGGGGGACAGTTAAATCTTAATGCTCCCCTCTACCATCTGCAAGAGCAGCTGGGCTGCTCATCTGCCCTCACAGGGCGGCGCTGGGGGGCAAAGCCCGGGACCCCCATCCTGCTCTGCCCAGGCACAACCCCCTACACGTGGTGCATCACGTCGTTATGGTGCCCAGGTTATTTCCCCCAGAGGTTTTTAGCCTTGAGCAATTTGCAGCCCCCTGAGAGGTTCCCCAGTGAAGCAGAGGGTCGGGGAGCAAACCCCCAAAACCTCCTGACAAACTGCATACATCCTCCCAACACCTTTCAGAGACCTGCAATGAGGGTCTGGACTGGGGGGGATCGGGGTGGGGGAAAGCCCACCGAGGTCTCACTCAGTTTGGGGAGGTTATTTCTCCCCTTCTTCCCAACGCCCCCCTCTGGGAGCCTGCTCTCCACCGGGTTCTGTGAGAAGCATATTGATATGCGAAGCAGCAGGTCACCTAAGCAGCCTTGGCANGTTGGCCTGCGGGGCAGCCTGGACCAAAGGGGAACGAGGAGGAGGAGGAGGAGGAGGAGGAGGAGGGGGCATGCTGATTTGCTGAAGGCACAGCCAGCAAGCCCAGAAGCTCTGCCATTAGTCTGGCAAGGAGAGGGTTAATGTAGCATGTGGGCTGCTTTGCTGAGCATCACCTGCAAAATGCTCTCTGGTAACCAGCATGTGCTCCTGCCACGCTGCTTTGAAGGAGCATGGAGATGGTGCTGTGAGAAATACATCCCCTGTCCTTCAGGATAAACAGCTGGTGCCCTGCACAGCTGGCCTGCCCCTCTGCACCCTCAAAAGCCCCCTTGCTTAGGTGTGATGGGCCACGGGAAGGGAAGAAGCTGAACTCAGCAGCAAGCAGCGTGTGCCAGCAGCTGCCCCGTGCCCACGCTGGTCATCGCAGCCCTCGCCCAGCCCCACGCGTGGGGCTGGCTCCCAAGCGCAGGGATGCGGGTGGCTTCCCACCAGCCTGGGTGGAAAACCGCTGCCTTCCTTCAGAGGCTGTCACCCATCATCAGAGGCTGTCACCCATCATCAGAGGCTGTCACCCAGCAATGGGGGAGGCTGGTGGGGTGGGGCAGGGAAGAGGTGATGTTTAGGACGAGGTGGCGTCACACCACCGCTCTGAGAGAAGGAGGAGAAGCTGCCACACTATGGTTAAGTCAAGTCAATAAAGAAAATTAATCCTCAGCTAACTGCATGAGGGCTGAAGAACAGACACTGGCAGGACTGCAGCCACGGGAGGGCAGGCATCATCCAGGCTGCCCAGAGAGGTTGTGGAGTCTCCTTCTCTGGAGACATTCAAGACCCGTCTGGATGTGTTCCTGTGTGGTTTATCTAGGTGACCCTGCTCGGGCAGGGGGTTGGACTGGATGATCTTTCAAGGTCCCTTCCAACTCCTGACATCCTGTGATTCTGTAGTTCTGTGGTTCTACCTGTGATTTATCACCTCGAGTGTGGCTCCAAGGCTCTTCCTGGATGTTCAGTGTGGCTTTTCCCAGTCACTCCTCTACTTTGTCTTTCCTGTGGCAGACCTCAGAGAAGCTCCTCCACTCTCCATTCTCTTAGGAGCTGGTGTCAAACACTACTTGAGCTGTCAAAACTAGCTGTGCCACACCAGTTCCCCTGTGTCTCAGAGGTGTTGTGCTCCAGGTCTCTGGAGCACTGTGTGGGGACCATGCAGGTCCATCAGGAGCAGTGGCACGAGGGCCAGGCACACCATGGGCCCTTCTCCCTGCCGACCCTCTGAGAATACCTCCTGCCCCTCAGTTTGCATTGTGCAGGGTGGCCCCACAGAAGGGGAAAGGACAACCCAGCACCTGCACCAGAGCATGCTTCTTGGGTGAAAACAATCTGGGGGGATGGAACCAACACTTCTCCGTGCATAGCACCATGTTTTATGTCCAAACTGACCTCCCCCCAGGTCACTGGGGCCTGGCCCCCACAATTCCGAGCCATGTTCTAGGTGTCTGGGTCGGGTAGGCTGCTAGGCCTCATTCTGCCGTTTGGGAAGGTGTTTCTCTGTAAAACAAAAAGTTCTCTGTTGTCCTTTGTTTTCACTTGTGCTTTTAATTAGTGTTGCTGCTATTTTGTTTGAGATCCTGTAGCTTTTCATGCAAATGGGATCTCAGGAATACATCTGGCTCCACTTTGCTTTTAGTTGTGCCACTTTCCAGTGTAACAGGAGAGATAAAAGCTCAGCGCAGCATAAGAAATTCAGCAAAGCTCAGTGACTGCAGTAACTGCCCTGCAAAGCAGCGTGCTCGCCACGGGTGTCCTGCTCTGACCTGTAAACCGTCACCTCCTGTCCCCTGGATTAGACAGCAGGCATGGGGAAAGCTGCATTGGGAATCTGAGCACATAAGGCTGCAACATAATGAGGGCCGGACAGCACATTGTACCAGCTCAGACCAGTCAACACCACAGCTCCCAGCACAAACCTGTGGAATGAGGGACATGAGGATTCCCAGGGAAGAGCAGGGCAGGTCTCTTGCCCTCCACACGCCCTCCACAGCCTACTTGTGGGGTGAAACAAAGCACCCAAACCAGAGAGCTTCTCTGGTGCTGCAGGACCCACACCCCTGGCAGGAGCTGCTGGTGGTCTCTTCTGCCAAGGGACAGGTGACAGGACAAGGGGAAATGGCCTCAAGCTGCTCCAGGGCAGGTTCAGATGAGATGTTAGGAAAAAGTCCTTCACTGAAAGAGTTGTTGGGCTGTGGAACAGGCTGCCCAGGAGGTGGTGGAGTCACCATCCATCCCTGGATGTATTTAACAGACGGGCAGATGAGGTGCTCAGGGATATGGTTTAGGAGAGGACAGGGACAGTTGGACTCTATGATCTTAAAGGTCTTTTCTAACCTTGTCATCCACACTGCTGCAGTGAGGTGTCAGTGAGGTTCGGGGTTGTGACCTTCAGGTTCACAGAGTCACAGAATTGTAGAGGTTGGAGGGACCTTGGGAGATCATGGAGTCCAACCCCTCTGTCAAAGCAGGTTCCCTAGAGCAGGTCACACAGGTCAGCGTTCAGACAGGTCTTGAATATCTCCAGAGGAGACTCCACAACCCCCCTGGATGCATGAGCCATAAACTCACCACATCCCACCCTTCTCCCCCAACTCCCCAATGCTCTGTCAAGTGGGGGCAGGGAAGGTCTCTGTGGTTCTAGGAGAAGTCAGCATGGCTGGAGCTCTGGTGTGCTGGTATGCCATGTGTGGGACAGAGACACTGCTCCCCTGGACTGCTCGGGAAGATGGTGGCCAGGGTTGCAACATCTGGCAGATGTTACCAGCTAGATTTCATAGGCTGAGGGGGAAACACCCCCCTGGCAGCCAGGCCAGGAGGAGGCGTGTGCACAGAGAGCAGGGGAAGGACAAATCTCACAATGAAGAGGCCCTGCACTGGGTGACCAGGAATGATTTCCAAAGGAGAAGAGGGAGAGAAAAGCTTATTTATAGACAAAACACAGCAAAATCCTTTCTCCAAAGAGATCTCTAAAAAACACCTTGAAATGAAAAAGAATGGCACATTAGAAAATGAAAGAGTGTCAAAAAGGAAAGTGTCAGCAGAGAAGGGGTGTCCACAGCCAGGACTGGTGGGTTTTGGGTGCCCAACCCCTTACCTGCAAGGCCGTCATCCTCCTCCTGGTGCTCCTCCCGGCGCCGACAGGAACCCGGAGCAGGGACTGCTGGCTGGGCAGCCGTGCAGGGCTGATGGCAGGCTGACAGTGCTGGAAGTGAGAAAGTCCAAGGGAGTTTTCCACCTGTTTGCTCAGCCCTGTCTGTGTTTAACCAAACACCAGCCCATCTCTGCAAAACCAACCCCAGGATCGATTTCAGAGGGGTAGTGAGGCAAAACGGGGTCCCTCACTGCTCCTTTTCCTGCTTGGATGTTAAAAAAGCTGTTGTAGTTCCGGGATACGGGGTAAAAAAAAAAAACCCCAAGGTGTCTAAAGACAAAGACAAGCCATTTTTGCAACTGTTTTGTAAGATGTCATTAATTACACTGTCATACACAGCCCTCCAAGCACGTCACCAATGGCTGTTCATTTATTTGTTGGGGTCACGGAAGGAGGACACTGACTGGAGCTGGTGCCTCACAACCAACAAGCAAGACTGTTGTGGAGAGATGAGCTAAGAAAGCAAGTGTCTCACCCTTTCCTTAACTCTAATGGGACTTTCTGCCTGCTTCTGCCACTTTGACCCACTGCCTCCACCTCCTCCAGCTTAAGGAGGAGCTCAGGGGCTGAGCTGAGCTCCTCCAGTGTCAGACACTAGTGTTTTATCCCATAGTCACCAGGAACAGACCTGGCTAACCTGGATGTACAGTATTAAGTAATGTTTTCTCTAAAACAGATCAAAATGTACCCATGTTACACTGTGGGTGGGCTGAGGATGAGTACAACTGAGAACTTTGATCATTTTATTATGGCACTACCTGAAAGTCTTGAACCATAGACCTGGAGTCCCTTGAGTTAGGCTCTACAAAAATGTAAACTGAGTAATCTCTGAGTTAGAATTCCTCTTTAGGTCTCCATTACTGCTTGCCATCTTCCCATCTGTCCAGCAAGGTGCTCTCCACAGCCTGGCCTTTCCCAGCTTTGCCATAAACCACCTCGTAAGCAGTGAGTGATTCCCCATCTTAAGGCAAAGAGTGTGAACCTGTCAGTTCACACCGAGCAACGATTCATCACTGCCAAAGAAATGAAGTACCCAGCACCTGCCACCTACCCTTGAGACTCCTTTCCTACCAGACAACGTTTCAGAGTAAAGAGCTCATCTCATTTTCTGAGAGTGAAGAATTACATGACTACAGCTTTGGAGACCAAAGTCACCAAGGTTCAGGGGGTTCCAGGATGCCCTACCCCGAGTCAGGCAGCACAAGAGGTAACACCACATTTTAGCTTACATTCCCCTTTTAGAACCTGCATTTCACCCTGCTCACCCCTCTTTAAAGAGGCCCTGCTCTCTTGTTTTCTCCATGTGGGACAGGAAAAATGAAGGAGCTGCTTTTTAATTATGTGTAGACCAACTCCTGCTTGTTCCTGTTTCCTAAGAAAGGACGAAGTGTTGTCACTTTACTCGGTGAACATGTAAATGTTTCAAAGCTTGTCAGGCTGCTGAACTCTGCTCTTCCATCCCAAACAGGAATAAACATCACTTCAAGAGACACTGTGGAACTGACATTTATTGACCTCCTGGTTCAGGTTTGCATGGAAGGTTTTGGTAGCAGGGAGAGCTACAGGGATGGCTTCTGTGAGGAGCTGCTAGAAGTTTCTCCTAGGTTCCTTGGAGCTGATGCCAGCCGGATCCAAGATGGGCCTGCTGTTGGTGCCCGTCAGTGACAGTGGCAGCACCTCTGGGATAACAGAGTCAAGAAGGGGGAAAAATAAAAATAAGAGCAGCAGCTTTTGCAGCCAGAGAGACAAGTGTGAAGATGTGAGGAACTTTGCAAGGTCCAAGGTCAGTGGAGAAGGAGGGAGTGCTCCAGGTGCCAGAGCAGAGATTCCCCTGCAGCCTGTGGAGAAGACCATGGTGAGGCAGGCTCTCCTGAAGCCCATGGAGGATGATGGCAGAGCAGACATCCACCTGGAACCCATGGTTTTATCTCTCATTACTGTGTTTTTCTTGGTAATATATTAATTACTGAATGATCTCTTCATATCCTTATCTCAACCTATGAGCCTTTTGTTGTACTTTCTCTCCTCTTTCCAGAAGATTTCATCTCTTTCTGGAGCCTTTCATCAGAATATAAGACAATAAAGCAATAATATTTACACATTTTTATCACTGCCAACAGATTTGCAGCAAAAAAAACATCTCTTCATAGTAACATGCACTTTTCTGTAGAGTGGCTCTTATGAAATATGTCCTTGTCATTTTTCTGGGACCATTCAGGGGCAGATGCCAGACAGGTTAATCATTATCATTTATTTGTGCAGGAAAGGTCATAAGAGTTGCCTGCAGTGGAAAGCACATACTCTTTGTCACCAGAAAACAGATGCTGCATGAAAAGAGGCTGGAGAAGCCACCTGCTCACCTTGATGTGATGCTTCTGCTCTCAGGCTAGATCCACTACTCCATGGAGTCAGGAGACAATTTAGTCATCTTGCCCTGTTCTGGCCTCCCCCACGTGGGTGCAACACAGCTCAGGAGAGTGTTAATTTTAGACAGGTGCTGAATTTTATGATCTCACCTTTTATTCACCAAGCGTAGAACAGCCCATCACACCCACATAAGCCACAGCAGAGCAAACTTAGGAAGCAAGTGTGGTCTCAGACAGCAAGATAAAAACCTCTGAATATAGTCCAGGCCTTCAAAGACACAGGGCCTCCGTGTCCCTTAATAAATCTTTAACCCAAAGCCAGTGCTGAGTTTCTACTTTGTAAATGTTAACTTTCAGGTCGAAGGGACCACAGATGCACACGGGTTAATCACAGACTATTTCACTTTGTGTTCCCTTCTAGTCAAAAGAGTTGACAGAACCTCAAGGTGGACTGTCTGCACAGCCCAGGCTTTTGTTTGGTTGATCTGGTCAAGAAAAAACATGTTCTATCTAGGAGCTTGCATTGTTATCCACGTTTTTGGAGAGAAGTCCCAGTGGAATGGTGAGAAGGAATTCCCCTGGGCAGTGTCAGATGGTATGGAAGCAGAGTTTCTGTGCATTGATAAGCCCAAGGGGCACAAACAAACTTCTTCATAAAGAAACATTATCCCCACTTACCCACCAGGCCTTGGAATAAAGCCCCAGTAGCACAAGTGGACTGTGCTAAGAACAGTACTTTGGGCCCTCTCTCAGTAGGAGATCTTTGCAGTTGATTGGATGTTTGAAACTACAGAGGATTTGGACTGATTCAGTTCTTGTTCCCCTCTCCTACCTGATGGTTTTCCAAAACCAGTGTCTGCCTGAGGACCTAATGCACAGTGCTGCAGCAAAGCATGCTCTAAGGAAAGCTTAATGTTCCAGCACTTTCTGGCCACTTGCCAGCCCGTGACAGGTTCATCAATAATGATAATGGCTTTTTGTCAAGGCAAACGAGTGCACTAAACCATAGACTTGCTGAAGCCTATAAAGGACTCAAAGTAACCAGCATCCTTGGAAGGGAAGTGAGACAGGAACAGGACTTCTAATGGAAAGAGCTGACTGACAAGAGAAATGGAAGGGTTGAGCTCCTTTCGTGAAAAGCAGGTTTTCTATTCAGCTGTCACCTGTGTGTGGATTGAAGTCCAACACATCTCTAATGTACCTGCATGAGCCCTCTCCACAGACACCTCTGGCACACAGCATCAGGGCATTTATTTCTGCCAGGGAAGCAGCCCAGACAGACTGAGCAGCTCTGATTTAAAGGAATCAGGTAGAAGTGCTTTGATGTGAAATGTGTGTGACTGTGAGAGACACCAGAGAGACAGACAGAAGGAGAGATGTGGGACAAGAGAGAAAGGCGAAGAGACAAGAGA
The DNA here is from genome assembly GCA_013399135.1 of Heliornis fulica. Classification (NCBI taxonomy): domain Eukaryota; kingdom Metazoa; phylum Chordata; class Aves; order Gruiformes; family Heliornithidae; genus Heliornis; species Heliornis fulica. The sequence continues at coordinate 12,769 of VXBZ01008815.1, read as the reverse complement.
AATCAAGTGGTACAGTAAGAGAGACAAAGCGTGGTGGACAGGAACAGAAAAATGGGAAGGAAGGGGCAGCCAGAGGGGTCTTGTGACCCCTTGATGACACAGAGGGTTCAAACAGGTGAGACATAAGTGAGGAAAGAAATGGGAATAGAAATGCTAGAAATGAAAAGAATTAGGATGGTCATTCCTCATCAGCTGCTGGATCCTGACACCTGATATGTCACACAGCAGGTATGAAGTACTCTTGCTTTGCACACAAAACCAACACAGGTACAACCAAGGCACACTGCTAAAACAGTGCCACTGTGTGTGGAGCCACTCTCTGACTGATTAAGCTAAAGAGAAGGATGCACTTAATCCCACCACTACACCTACTCAGTGGGTTAATGATGCCTGCAACAGCTTCTGCCAATTCCCATGGCTTGTTTTATTTATAATTATCAGTCTGCTCTTCCTCTGCATTAGATTTAGGAAAAGAGAAGCAACCACTCCACATGAAAAAAACCCGATATATGGAGCTATTTCAAGAGAGATACAGTGTTGGCCAGTCTTAAAAAAAACCCCAAAACACTACAGGTTTTAAAACAGGGATGCTGCTATTACCCAAACCCCAAGCATAGAAAACCCATAAAATGTCAGGATTATAGTTAAACATAAGTTGAACATGCCAATAGCCTTAGCTTGGCCCTGATGAAATACTAGAAGTAGCAGGTAAAACCAAGTGGAAAAACCCAGGCAGGTATTTTACTCAGCAATCTATTGTAATTGGGGAAAACAAAACATTTTTTGGGGCTACTGATGGAGAAGACAAATTTAGCCTTCAGCATTATAATAAAATGTCAGCTTCCTAAAGGACTTCAGTGCATTAAAACTAACTGCTGAAGTGAAAGGATTTGTTTACATATGACAGAGTCAAGGCTGGTGATAGACCTGTACAACTCCTACCTCATGCACCTCCTAAACCGACCGGCCTGGCTCCACAACACTTACACGGCTCCTGAAGAAGCCCTGGGGGGAAGGAAGAAAAAGCCCTGGCTCGCTTGTTCTGCTCTGCAGCTCTGGTAACAGGAGGGAGCCTGGACCTGACTAGACCAAGACAGCACCTGACCTTGAGTGAATGATCCCAGCTTCCACTGTCAAAGGAGCAGAGACACACTGGTAAGTCATGAGCTGCACAGCTCAGACATGGGCTACCTGTTATAAATATTTCAGTAACTTCTTTTCCCTGGTCACAAAGTAAATGTAACCCAAACCCCTATTTCATACAAGCATCTAAAACCTCACTGCACTCACCTCTGCAAACATTCCAAGACCTTTCTAGAAACAGCCTAAGGAAAAGCAAAGTAACCATACCTTAAATAAGCTTGACTGATGCACCTAGCTGTCATTTCTGTGCCTGATTAGTGGCAATAGGCAGTTTTCCATTTCTTTCCAAGCAGCTGCTAGAGAAGAGCTGCAGGCAGATGTGATCTGGAGACTGTACAACTCCCCTCACTCTCAGTTTCACACTGGCGCGTTACTTTCTTCTATCCCCATATATTATTAATCTATATTTATATCTAACTCCAACTCTTAGTTAGCCTTTGCCAGAGGCTTAACCATTAAAGGTAACTGAGAGGAAGGAGGGGGAAGAACAATCTGCCATAAATCAGGTTTTTCTCACTCCATATAATTACAGGGGGGTGAGAAACTGCAAAGCTTGGGCTGTTTACTACAAGACCACTGCTTGCACATGAGATCAAAGCAGGTCAAGTCTCCTCTAACCTTAGTACTGAACATCAAAAGGAAACATCCCCATCACAGATGCTAAGTTCCCTAATCACATTCAGTTTCTACTTTTTACAGGGCTTTCTATCTCTCTTACATTTCTATCCATTCTAATTCAGAGGAGGTTCTCACATTCCATGTTTTCTGAATCCACTAAGCTCCTGGGCTCAGTAAGACCATGTCACATTTGTTCCAAATAAGCACTGTATAACACACTTTTCCCATCAGCTTTCAATGTGTTGCCTTTTAATTGAAGAACAAGATCACACTCAATTATGAAAAGATAAACAGGAGTAACTGAATCACTCTGTCCTCTCCAAAGTAAACAATTTTAATATAAGCAGCAGAATTAATATAACTTGTTTTCTAGTCATTATTTCATTTTTAAGACTTCAATTTTTTTTAATCTCTTGCCTATTTCTTTTATCCCTTTCAAATAGGGCTGAACAGAGTGTTCCAGGTGAGATGCCACCATTCATTTCAACAAAGGTGTTCTATTCTTTTCCACACCATTTCTTACCCATCCTTACCCTCACTTGTTTCGTTCATTTTACTGTAAACGAGATGGCCTCTTGGTGACACCTTTCCTTCAGAGGTAAGACAAATGTAATTCATTGCAAAGACTGTCCACAAGTTTTCCAGAAGGGAGACAAAGACATCACATATACGTGCTGAGTGTGACCAAGCCTCCCACAGCGGCATGGGAGGCACTGAAGTCATTGCACACTGTCCCCACATGTTCCCATATATCCAGCCAGCCTGCAGTCCTAAGAAACACTCCAGGCTTCAGATTAGATTTTTGGAAACTCTCCCCTGAGTCTTTACCAGCAAAAGTGGCTTCAGCAGTCCAAAGCATAAAATCATCTTACTCTGCTTGACATAAGTGTTATTGTCTTTAAGCATCCAGTCGGAATGGGAATTCCACTCGGAACTCGGAGAAGCCATCTCCCACTTCTTCAGCTTTCAATCATAATGAAGACTTTTCAGCGTTCCTCCTCCAAACCTTTTCCTTTCAGAGAAGCCAGGAATCTAGAGAGAGGAAAGGAATGTCCTCATGTCAGAATCAGCATGAGCTCCCTCTAGCCCACATTCCAGCGCTGGGCTGTTACCAAGCCAACTGCAACACTGCAATCTAATCTTGCAGACTGCCTCCAGGACCAGGAGTGAAACGCTTTAGTTTACTGCTAGAGGAGCACCACCGATTAAACAAGATGCAAAACTTGAGCATGGCTCATTTGCTCTAAGGAGCTCCTTAAGGCTTTATGGCAACGAACATCTTCATTTCTTAGGCAAATCCTAAAACAGTTACCTACAGATCTCAAAGTCTGTATTCCCCCACTCCCATAATCCAAATGCACACAAAAATTTCTTCTCAAAACTACAGAATACTGTTATCAAGTTCTATTAAAGATTTGCTGAGACTTGCTGCCTTCTAACTTGAGACAGCAGCATTTCCCTGATAACTGGAAGTACGATTGTATGGATCACCGAAAGCTTTAAGGAAACCATCGGGATCAAAGGGGGATCAACGTCCCGAAGGGTCAGCACCCCTGCTTGGGAAGCCAACTCGCAGACTGTCTGCACCCTGACAAGGAAGTGCACACAAAGAAAACCTACTTGAAACCAGCAGAAGACTCTCTGGCTTAAGAGTATTTGGAACAGATTTGCATCCCAATGCAGTTGTGAATACCCCCAGAAAAAGCCAGGCACTGCTTGCAAACACTGTGTGAGACGTCTGTCCTATTGGTGGTGTCATAACACTGATTACAATCCAGAATAACTTTTAGATATCTAAGTACACACAAGTAGAAATAGCAGACCCAGTAAACACAGCCTGTCAAAACAATTCCACACTTTCATAGACAATACAACATATTTAAATGGAAGGTGTCAACCAAGCACTAGAAATCATGCCAGAGGAACACAGGCATGCATGGATGGTATGGGACAAAAATATCGTTTACAATGCAGACTGCTTCACTGGGAAACTGAGAAAGTTAAAGAGCTTATCCAAAATAAGAGTCCACTAAAGAGCCCACAATTTAAATTTATTTAGGCTTGTTAGCCCAAAACTCAGAGAGGTATACGAGACATTCATTTGGGAATTGTTTTGTTCATCTCTGGAAAGCAATCATCTCTAAGGGAAAAATCAAGCAGATTTTGCACAAAGGTTTGTCTCATCGAAACTGCTTTGGGAATTCAGAAAGGAAAAATGCAATCATTGCAACTAGCAGGATACCAGAGCTCAAAACTTATCTGCTTCAGCGTGTTTTAGATAAAAGTCACTAATTAAGAGCACCAATTATTTATTTATCAGAGATCTGATCGAATTCATAGCTACAAACAATTTGAAACTTATCATTCTTTTCATCCTGAAGGAGTCTATAACAGAAATACCTCAAAACACGAGCGATCGAAGAGACCTATTGTAGAAAACCCACAAACACATTTGTGAGATTCACATCAAGTAGATCATTTCAAATAACAGCATTAAGAGGTTATAATGAAATCTCCAGTTCCCAGTTGGATTTCACCTCTCTCAGTATGACTGTCCACTACCTAAAATATGCTTAAAGCCTTTGAACCCTTTTCAGTGAGGCTGATGAAAGCTGTCAGGAGAAGGCTGTAATGTTTGGCACGTGGCCATATGGAATTATACAGTTAATCCCTGGCTACCCAGTAAAAATGATGAAATAAGAAAAATAAACATCTGACATCATGTGTCAAAGACAACCAGCACACAAGCAGACTTTGGCATGAAGCTACTATCCCCATGAAAGGGAGACTTTCTTTCACCAGAATGTGGGGAGGAGGGTAGAGGGAAGGAAAAAAAGGCAGTGTGCATCTCTAAAAGAGGAAAAGGCAAATTTATTTTTAAAGGGCACAAAAAACGCTCGAAGAAAGTGATCATTCTGTGACTATTTTTTCCCTTACTCTCCCCAAGGGTCTCAATTTCAGCACAGCTACATCTCACTGTAAGTCTGGTTGTGTTCCAGTGGTGCTATTCACAGTAATTTGCAAACACCTCACAGATATGGTAAGTAGAACCTTGCTACTGCTGGCAGAGCAGACTGCACCTGGGGAGGCAGGGACATCAAACAGTGAAGTGGCCTGCCCAAACCAAGACAGTCATTTTGCTGGTTCTTCACCAACTGTACTGAAAACACAGCAAATTCAGCCATTTAGGAATGAATTACAAGCTGGTATCATGCTGCCATGTTCCCTGTGGCTCCACTGGTTCTATGGACACTGCAGAACATAAAACACTAGTCCAAAGTGTGCAAAGAGCCTTTTCACTGACCTGCAGGACAGCATCTCTGACCTACACTGCAACCAAGGAGCCTGGAGCTGACAGAACTGAAACAGATCTTATTTGCCCATTTTACCTCACTCTTGCAACTTATGCTGTGTTAGCATACTTAATTATTTCCCTGCCAGTCACATTACAAATCCTTGAGCTGACAAGTCAGCAGTTTTTCTGTCTATCCATAACAGCTATGCTCCCATCAACTTAAAAACTCAATTACCAACACAGAGTATCTTTTAAGCAACATGGAGCCTGTGTTTTAGGGAGGGCTCTGGCAGCATTTCACATTACACAGGGAGAAAGGAAACAAAGAGGAAAAATTACAAACCTGATTGCCATCTCTTAAGAAGTATCTCTTCTCTATGACCTGTGAAAAACAAAGAAAGGTCTGAGCTGGCAGAGCATATGCATAACCTCAGATTCTGATCAACATTTCACTCTGAGCTCACTGGGACAAGGTCTGAACCCATGCCATCTGCTCCAGACCTACTGCTTTAAATGCAAAGCTCTATTAGACATGCACACACAGATATAAATATATATATATAAAGTGCCCATCACCATATTGATGGAAACACTCTGACAGCAGAGGCAAGAACAGGACTCAGCCTGTCAGTGCCTCGACAGGACTAACTACCTCCAGCTATTCCTAGTAAAGCTGTGTTATCCTCAACTTTTCCATGTCTAATTTAATTAGGTCTCTTTAGTAATGGAGGTGATGGTTTGGGGGCCTCCTTTCTGCATCAGTCCATTATTCCAACCCCTCTCTGCAAGCACAGCAGTTTGGAGCACAAGTAAAAGCCCATTCTGAGGGTGCATGACCATAAGTAGCCCCTGGGCATAGATGATGCTTGACAAGAGGCAGCCTGACTCACACTCTGAGAATGATGCACAAACTGTGGGTGCTGAAGGGACCTATGGAGGCAGAGCCATCAATCCAAGAATCAAAAAGTGATGTGTGCAATCTGTGCCCTCCTCCAAAGAGAATTCAGGCCAGATTTCCTCTAAAGCCTGATCTGTTACAGGAGGTGATCTGCTCCACTATGACTGCTTTGTCCAGGGGATGCTTAAACCAGAGGATTCCTTCTGTAATTTTCATAGCAGGCATCGATGCTCTCTTGTGCATGAGAGTAATATGCCAGGTTTTTTAATTTAACCAGGAGCATGAGAGTTAACCATAGTCTCCTAATTCCCCACATTATGACCTTAGGCCACTGTAAACCATCTGGTCTCCAAAAGCAGTGTCTGTGCACACTTGTGAATTCATTTTCACGGCTCTATGCAGATCAAGTAGATCAGCTATTTTCTGGAGATTTCCAAAAGCAGAACAATCTTTGGCCTCCCCACACCTGGCCTGAACCAATAAAAAACTAATAAATAAATGTGAAAGAGCAGCTAATCTGACAGCAGAATTCACATCACAGACAGTGTTCAACACTGAGAACACTAAAAGATAATTTCACTGGCTTACCTTATCAAAAAACCTGCTCAGCTTGACAGCATTGGATGAACCTGCAGCCAGGTAACGAGGATTGGTGCAATCCTAGAACACACAACAGACAAGATATACCCTCTCCCCTGGCACAGACATGCAACAGCTAGGGAAAACACTGCAGATGTGCTGACTCCTGCTCCACAGTCATCTGAGAGGAAGGCCAACCTCTGTTGTGTGAGCCAACAGAGAAGTGCTCTGTATCCCCTGTACATGCTTCATGTCTTCCTCCTGCCACTGGCTGTACAGTCAGCTAGCAGCAAACAGCTGTGCATGTGTGTGTGTCTGTACACAAGCACTCACACAGCACATGTGTACCTTTTATATGAGCACACACAATTATATACACACATATATAAAAATAAAGCAATCTTGTGGTCTTGACAGTATGTGTCAGAACTAAGAAGAGGGAAGAGAAAACTTCTGACTCCCAAAGACTGTTTCTACCTCGAGTGACCTTACCTAAGACCCCACATACCTGCCTGTAGTGACACAAAGACAACTGTTTCATCAAGGAAGGGGGATGGCAAATCAGAATGTGCATGACCCCACCATTACCAAGCACACCTCCAGAAGCCTGACTCTTGTAACAACACCTTTACCTCCTAAAAATCAGAATCACTCCCATTAAACAAATACAGCACTGGTGACAAGGATACTAACCAAATTTATCTCTTCAGCATTGAAATCCTCAGCCAAGAAAGCTGTCCTGGTCAAAACTTCGTTCCTCTTCGTTTCTGGGATCTGATCCAGCTTAGTTCCAATTACCAGGAGAGGAATCTGGTTATCAGCAAACTGTTCACGGTCATAGTCACTGATGAGGGAAACAAATACAATTCTGAATGAAGCAAGTGTCATGTAAGCGGGTACAGGGGTACCATCAGCTGCCCTCTCCCTTTCAGATAACTGCCATTTGTTTATTAAAAGTCATTATTTATCTGAGAATGTGCTGTATCTGTAAATTAAGGAAGGTCTTCCACATCTAAATTAAGGAAGGTCATCCACATCACCCCCAACAGTGATTTTCTTTGATACCCAACATTATTTTTTTCTTTCTTAAACGTATAGTCACATCTAACTGGACTTCAAGTAGCTTTAGGGATGAACAAACACATCCATAACAGCTTGGAATTTCTGTATCTTAACCTTGCAGGTGTGATTTTCACTCACCCATTTGTCACAAGAACTCCTGTTGGAGCAACATCTCTGTTGAGAGCTTCCAAAGACCAGCGATACAAATTCTGGGACGATTTCTTGTTGGTTAAGTCATGCACTAAAATTATCCCTAAAGTGAAAGAGAATGCAACAAGATGCTATTTAATGATAGATTTTCTTCTTCCTTATCTTACCAAAATGACATCTGCAGGTTCCCAGATATCAGAGAATGAAGAAAGGGAAATATAACTGGTTCAGTTACAGTGCATGAGTAAAGCTGGAATTATCAGGGTGCAACAGGCTTTTTGAAGCTGCTTATCAGGGACTGGGTAAGAGCTAAGAGCAAAATCTCATGAGAGGAGGAAATGAACAGTCAGCTCAGGGTTTAATCCACAAGTGGCTTGCGGGCATCCCCCGGTTCCGCTCTGTCTAGTCCAAACTGCACTCAAACTCTGTATTACTGCAGCAGGGAACCCCCCCTTTCTCTGTCTTACCTAATGGACTATCATTCTGTCACACCAGCTAACAAATCTAAAGGCTGTTTATTTTTTTTCATAAAGTTTAGAGAACACTATTGCTTTCATGCATTTTCAGTAACTAATGCTGTATACTCGGGGAGGTATCCAAAGAGGAAACAGACTCTGATACTTTCACAGTCCACCAAACAGGAGGTGGAAACATGAATTAGCAATATCTCATGTATTTAAGATTAAGCTTCTAACATTTTTCATTACCATGATCCTTCAAAATGTAAATTTTGAGATAGAAAAGCAGCCAGCCAAACTTCCTAGCTCAGCTATTAACAGACACCCACTTCTGATAACCACAGTTCCTAACTCAGTTACTAACTCCTGCTAGCAAGTATCTTCTATTTATTCACACCTCCTGCAACTTGTGGAATATTTCCACTCCCTCCAGACTTCAAACCATTATTAATTCAAGGACAAAATGTAATTGTACCCCTTATCTTCATCAAGATTGGTTCTCAACAGACTTCACAACCCACATGTAGAGAAAATTTAGTAATGTGATCTTTCACCTTCACTCCCAAAGGTACCACTCATTGTAAACACAATGCAAAAAAACATCTGCACAAACACTTTCCACTACCCCTCATGACTGTGCTTAGACTGACCTACAAGAGTTCCCAGCATATCATAACCACAGCCCTGTTTCAAAGCATTTATCACAGTACAGCATAAAAAGACAACTCAGCTGCATGTCCACCCCTAGTATGGGGACAAAAAGCCAGATACAACATAACTAGTCTGAGGGCAACAGATTCAGCGGCACTGCTGCATAATCTGCAGGAAACACTCCCACCTCTAGACACTCTGCCTCAGTTATGGAATTGATTGGTCAGTTCCCTTATCTGCTTCTTCAAAAGCCTACAGAGTTAGTTGCACCACCAGAAAAAGACTGTGTCAACATCAAAGAAGAGCAGGCAGGACCAATGGCTACTCAAGAAAACGTTCCTCCCCCATTAAGATCTGCAAGCCACAGCCTCACTGCCCAGTCACCCTCCTGGGCTATCAGAGTCCACACACCAGATGCAGGGACACCAAAGCTGAAGATCTGCAGTGAAACCAAAAGCAAATTGTGTCTAACCTCATCAACAACCAGGTCTGCACAGATGCTGCCACAACCAAAAATAACTGCCTCTGGAGCTCAGGCTTTCAGACCACTGCGAGCCCAGAAGCACAAGCAGTCAGGCAGAAGGTATGCACTGCATTCATCTTCTCTTCCTCCATCAGAGCAGACAGAGGCAATTTTTGAGACTAGCTTTAATGAAAGAATTAATCTAATGAAAGAAACCAGAGCCAACTACCAAAGTCAACAGTTTTCATATGCAAGCTGCCTAATAATATCTTTGGGGCAGTGGAGACAAATAACTCTATTTTGAGAACATCATCAACTATAATTCAGCCACGTAAGCTCAAGATTTCATCTTCTAATGGGCTGTTCTAGGATGTTTCCAAGTCAGACCCACACTCACTGGCATGCTGTGAATTTGGTGTCAAAAAGAAATACATTTTTTCCATATAGCAAAGAGGCTTGCTCTGAGGACACAGCTCAACTCAGCCCTTATTTACAGAGGTCTGATAGTAATATATGAAAGAGGTACCTCCACACAGTTTTACTCCTGGAAAAGGAGGAAGAGATAACTAGTTAAATAATCACGGAGCAAAATAATTTCTTGGGTGGCTACACACATTATTGAAAGGTCTTCAATTATTTGGAACAAGAAATGAGAATCAAACAGAATATTTGAGGCAGTTTTGTTAATCTGGTATACATCTATTTTTCGTGAATAATCCTTGGATGCCAAAAAGTAACAGTTAGAATATTCACTTTATAATCTCTTACTTGTTCTTGTTAGTGGTACAGCTGAACTACTAGGTCTTAAGCAAGTATCTCAACAGAAGACATAAAAATACTACTTCATATCTAAAGACATTTGCAAGATCCAGTTATTAAGAATCATTTGGCAAATTAAATGAGCAGAGGCAAAATGGTTATCAGGATATTGCAGTTTTATGGGAGAACAGTTCAAATTTGCCAAGGCAGGATATGAAAATATATAAAAATATTTTATATAAATTAAAAAAAACTATTTCCCTGCTGTAGGTTTTGGAACCAAGTAAAAAAGAAAATACAAATTATATTTCTGCATGCTTATCAAACTTGGGAAGTTAAAAGCACCCTTCATGTCTGCAAGTGTAGTTGGAAGGGACCCCACTGCAACTTCAAAGACTCCCTGCTGCGCTAGCTGCACAAGACTGAAGTGAAAGGCTGATGAAGCTCATCTGCACAGGTCTGCCTAAAATAGATTTCTAGTTCAAAACTGAATCCATAAAATTCTGCCTACGAATGGTATCGGGTTCTTTCCCCTGTATAAATATACTGCAGTCAGGAAATACAGCCCTCAGACAGATTTAAAGGAATCTTACCCAAGAGGTACCGCTCAGGACAGAAAGAAAGTGATAAACCCCAGATTTACACCAAGAAAACTTACCATTCAGCAAGTTATAAAACACTGCTCGTGTGCTTTTCACACTAGTAGCACTACCCACCGAACCTCCAACATCCCACAGCTCAATGTAATAGGTCTTCTCTTCTGGAGTCCCTTCTTTGTAGTCATGGATCTGACGAAAAATTCACATCATACATCAGCCGCAGCACCAGCTCACAGCAGTTAATCCACACAACATTTACATATCAGCTGAAAGGAGTACTGTGCTTAGATAGAAATTTGCAAATTCTCATGTTGACACCATTTAAAATCTCTCAAACAGAAGAGAGATGGTATCAGTCAAGAGTGGCCAGAGTTCTTACATGAGATGGAGCTTGGTGAGTCAGCAGGGAGTATCCTTTCCACCTCAATATTAACAAACTTAATGCTTCATGATGTGCTTAGAATTAGTATGTGGGTAAAGCTGATGAAAAAGTACAATCATGACTTCTCACAGTTGTTAAAACCCTCACGGTGGCACTTCAAGATGACCACATCAGATTCCAACTGACTACGTCTTTATTTTTTCCCCAAACTCCCACTGATGTTTCAACTGAATTCATCAACCAACCATTTCTTCCCAAGGATATGCTATTTAGTTTTGCTCCACAGTCAGCCAGGATTGCCATGTTTCTTTCCCCAAATTTTAGACATGCATTTCAGCATTTTTTGAGATGAAACTCAAGAGATAGTAAGGCAGGGTAACGACGGCATCTTAACGATGCCAATGTATTTCCAGGAGAATGCAGCAAAGCCTGATGAAGGAAGAAAGCCTTTATCACCAGCTCATAACAACTGCAGGTTGGATAGAAAGAACGTTCTATGAATATCATCATTCATCTAACAGCAGGCTGTGCCATAAGCAGAGAGGAAAAGCAACTCTATGGTCATGCTCCATATCCTCAAATTAAACAGGCAAATTGATTTTCCCCAGTACGTCTGTCAGACAATTTAGTTGTTCCTTAAGTGTTTCTCGGGGAAGTGTGTTTTAAGTTCTGTGCCTTCTGATTTAAGCTGTCTGCTGTGTGACTGCAGCTGCTGCAGTAAGGAGAAGCACTACCAAGGACGAGTATCATGCCTACTTTTAACAGATTGTGAGGGCAAAACCTGCTCACCCTAGTGCTTGGCTCACAGTTAACACAATTTGCATCAAAAGATTAACTTCTCAGCAAAGCGAAACACCGAGACACACCTCTTTATGGGGCAGTAAGCAATGGAAAGAGGGAAAAGAAAGAGTCAAGGCCCTCCCTTCCACATTAGGCTACCAAGGGGGCGGGCACGTCACCTACTCGAACATCCACCGAGCAGCCCACTGTCCAGGACGGGTTTCCCAAAACCTGGTTATGGCATAACAGATGAACAAGCGAAGACTTCCCGACACCTGCAAGCACACACAGAGGGCAGCTCCTGGGCGATCACGCAAGGGCGGGCACAGAGGCCCGCAGAGCAGAAGCACCAACTAAACGCGGGTGGTGCCGGCTGTGGCGGGTAACGGTCAGCGACCGACGGCCGGGGCGAAGGGGAGGGGACAAAGGGCGAAGCCCCACGAGTCCTCGCCGGCGGAGGCGGACAGGACCCCCCTGGACAGCTCAGCTCAGGCAGCCGGGCTCCCGCCGGACACCTCCCAGCGGGTGGGCGGGAAGGCTGGGCTGAGGGGACGGCACGCCACGCATGCGCCACCCAGCACCTGCGGAGGAGGCCGCCCCATGGCCCCACGGCCGGGGGAAGGGGATGGGACGGGGACACCTCCCCTC
>VXBZ01008814.1:119268-151959 GCA_013399135.1 Heliornis fulica | reverse complement strand
GGGACTAAAAGACCCTGGCAGTCAACATTATAAACTCTGGTCAGTAAGAGAATAAAAAGGCAACTCCTTTGAAACTAGAACAAAATACAAATAACTCATTATAGAAGTTGGTAACAACATAAGACCATAACATGTATTTTCTGAATATATTTAATTTATGGGCAGAACCAGTAATGTAGTCTTGTAATTTTTATGCCAAATATCTTTTGTTACAGGAAAATATTTATTAAAAAAAAATAAAATCCCCAAACCCCAAGCAAACAGATTTATTTTTCATAATTGAATTTAAAATGATTGTTCATTATTATTGTTAGGACTTCTCTAAATGTCTGCCATATCTGTGTTATTCCAGAGTCTAAAAGAACTCAGGTTGGAAGGGACCTTAAGAGATCCCCAGTCCAAACTCCTACTCAAAGTATGATCAGGTATGTGCTCAGACATGGTTGATCAGGGTCTTATTCACTCCCAAGCATGGAGACACAGCACAATGCTGGGCAGCCTGTGTCATGGCCTATGTGTCATCATGGGGAAAAACTTTTATCCTCACATCCAGTGAGAAGTTCTCTTGTTCCAATGTATGCCCTTTGTCTCTATTCTCCCACCTTTTGGCAATGTACAGAGCCTGGCTCCATCTTCTCCACTGCCTGCCTGTAGGTCTAAGGGGAGCTACTGGTTTGGTACCTGTAAATCTGTCGTTGCTCCAGCATGAACAAAACCAGCTTCTTCAGCCTCTCCTATAGGGAAACTGCTCCAGGTCCCCACCAATGTAGCAGCCCTACACTACACTTGATCAAGTTTTGCCATGTCTCTTGTATTGGAAGATGATAACTGGATGCAGTACTCTAGATATATAGTACTAGTAAATGCTGAATGAAAGGAGATAACCATTTTCCTCAATTTACCTACCAAGTCTTTGCTAAGACAGCTGAGGATGTAATTAACATTCTTTGCTACTAAATCAAATACCTGTTTATAACAAGGTATATGCCTTGATTATCATAATTGTTTTACCTGAAATGGTAAATGTTTTTGTTATTACTGAAGGGTAACACAGTCAGTATTATTTTTTAGAGTAAGATAACTAAGTGCCTCACCTCTTGATCAAACTAAAAGTTCTATTTGAGGCTTTTAGAATTACAGAGCTGGGAACAGTTCTAAATATGTTACTTTGTGCCTTATGAGAAGAGGTTGGGTTAGGAAAAAATAAGTAATCAAATAAGAAACAGGACCAATCTGAATTCTGTGAATAAATTTACTCTGCTAATAGTAATTTTTCATTCTAAATATACCTGTTTTTTGAAACATTATAATATAAATCCAGAATTGACTCCAAATTCATGGGATCGGACCTTCTTTAATTTAAAAAACCAGAGCTTTAGATTGTTTAAAATAAAGGCAAAAAATATATATGTATAAAGGGGTTTACTTTGGAATAATTCTTTGATCATTCTTATTCTTAAAATAATTTAGGAAAGAAAACAGTAGACACAATATCTTATTCCTGGAATGACTTGCATATTACACTGCAACTTCATGGGAAGTATAGTGGTTATAAATGAGTTTTGCAAGAATATATGAAAGACACCGTGAAACAATAAAAGAGAAAATCCAAACATCTGTCATCAGTGCTTTCAGTGTTTGCCTGCCATTATAAAGAAAGACAAGTTTTATTTTCAGGCTGTGTCATGTTTCACCATAATGAACACCAAAAATAAAATGCAAATATGTATTGATTTTATTCAGAGGTCAATACAAGTGACAAGCAATCTGTGAAAAAGTTAGGAGTCCTAAAAGTAATTAGAAAGATGATTATAACCTTTCTTTAATGAATAGCAATAATAAATTACTTCCTTGATGTTCTTATGACCCTGTCAAGTTAGCAGGGTGGTCCTTCCTGAGTCAATTCTGCCTTTCGATCCCTTTTGTAATCACAGTCTTGCAGCTGTGGAAAACAGCACCTTTCATTAATTGATCACTGATTATTTGTATGTGTAGTGAACAGGTAGCACTCAGCTTCATCTTCCTCTGTTCTGAGTGGTTCTTGGGAGTGAAAGGAAGGGACATTTGTGATCTTTAGGTCTTGAATGTTGTTTTTATTTCTTCTTGGTGTTGTTGTTTGAGTCATTCGCTTGTCAGTGTCACAGTAGGTTAGTGAACAAGAAGATATTATCAACCACCTCTGATGCATGAAGCACGTGAAAAATGTCCTCCCAAAGCTATCACTGCTGTTTTGAATTTTATTAATATTATTATGTGGTAACAGATATTTTTAAGGAAATCTACTTGTGTCCATGAATTTGAGGTTTTGCCTGCTAGAAGGAATATCTGTTATGAAAGCCAGTCATTGGTTAGTAAACACTGTAATTGACATCCAATATTTTGAGGCTTTTTGATCTTAAACAATCCCAGACATTATGGTGACTTGGTCTTTGCTGGGTATGGGAGAGGAATGTTCTTACTCCTGTGATATAAAATGCAAAAGCTCTTTTAACATTTCAATGCTGAGAAGGGGAGGAGAGGGAAGGGAAAGAACACATTTAATTAGTTTTGAAGCAGTACAACTGCTGAGGCAATACTTAAGAGCAGTCTCCACGTTAAAACATCTGATGAATTTAGCTGTCGTGATTTTGAAAGCAGTTTTGCCTATAGGCTAATATTTGGGAATTTTTATAAACAGACTTCTTGACTGTGTCTCCCAGGCATGATTAATTTTAACCTCCCTCACAAGGTTTTATCACAGCCCTTTTTCCTGGTATTAGTATCTCTCTCTATGCCTATAAGATTATTACAGGAGCTAGCAAAATAGATAAGATAATCATCCCATGGATAATCAGGACAAAAGCAATAATTAAAAAAAACCCAACAGCCTAGATAAGATAATAATATCATGCGCATCCAAGACATAAAAATAACAACTAAAAATAACCAATCAGAGAAAGCAGAGACTGACGGTGGAAATTTTGGTCCTACAACATCTTTCTCAGAAGTCTGAAATTCCATTTTTTTTACACAGAAAAAACCACTGAATGAGCATACTCATTCTGAGCTACAATACATACAGCAAGAATAAATGAAATTGCAAATATTCATCAGTTGGAGGAGAAAAGTAACACTACAGATTCCAAATGGAATTACATGTCTGTATCTGAAGTTCATACACTCTGTGGTTTCTATCTTCACATAACTTCTGAAATAACAATAATGATTGGACTTCGGTCTCTGATAAGTCAATTAAATAATTATTAATGCACACTGAAAAATTCTTCCTCTATTCTAGAAATTACTATCAATGTAGAGATTTTCAAAAACAGTATGTAAAAAAAATCTTTACTTTCCTTTAAGTAAGGATTGATCTTGATCATAGATTGCTACAAATAAGCAGTTTCAATCCAAATGTTTTCTGATACTCTTCTGATAGTTTGTAGTTAAAGCCAAAATTTACAGTATCTATTTTTCAGTTTTGATCTACAGTCACCCACAAAAGTTTTCTGCTATTTGAAGCAAAGTTCGCTTGAACAACTAAGAATCAATTTAATTTGCTTCTGCACCCAAGTGCCATTCTTTTTGTGAAATTAATTGAGATTAAGGCAATTATCCCTTCAGTGGACCTCAATTTTCAGGATGGAGCAGAAAAATCTAAATAGAATTCTAGGTTTCTGTAACAAAAAATCTGTATGGACTTTGACTGTAAGACATTTCCACCCTTAGAATTACTAAAAACTGTATACTAGAAGATGAACTGGAAGAATCTTGGGGAACTTTCTTCCAGAGCCACATCCTTGGTCATATATCTGACTTTAAAAATGCTAAGAGACAAACTAATGTCTTCATATTTTATTGTAGGCTGTGAGAATGACCTGCAATAATGGCTTTTTGAAATACAACTATTAAATCCTGTAAACACCAGGGCACTGAAAATCTTTCTAGGCTGCCACTCTTGTCATATGGGCAGAGTCCAAAAGCCCATCGAGGATGTAGTGTTTATGTTAGATGAGCTGCCAAACGTAATTAAAATTTTTTGGAATACTTACATGTTAGCATATTTGAAAGAAAAAAAGCATCATAAAGGAAAAGGGAATGTAATTTATCACACTAAAATAGGTATGCTGAAGAAATGTGGGCTGCATTTTAGAGACATTGCCAACAACCAGTCATGCATGTCTATTCTTCTGCCAGAGTTAATCTTGTGCATTGTACTTTCCTTTCTGTCGCTTTTTAAAAATTCTTTGTTCTATTTGAAAAATACAAGAGAGGAACACAGGAGGTGTGGGTGGAAACAGGCAGGAAAGAAGTAGAGGAAAAAAAAATGTAACGATATCACCCTTTTTTTTTACCGCATCTTCTGACACTGGGAATTTGGGAATATACCCAGTGCTGTTCCATCATCCAGAACATTTTGAAACTTTTTAACATACTGCAGTTTTTGTTATCCACTGAGGGATATAACCACATAATTGCAGTACATCCCTATCCAAATAAAAATATTTTCATTGTCTTAACTGCTGCATTTTTAAGGTGGAAATTAGCAAATATTCATCCTATATTACATAACTCTGTCTCTGGTTTCAGTGAAATTTCAGATTTAACAAAATACCGACAGGTTATTTTATAGAGAGGTTTGCACAAAAGTGGAGGACTACTGACATAAATCTCACTTTCATTTTGATGGATGAATTGTCACGTATTGCCATTTCATTATGTTATTCATAATAACTATCTTGGATTCAACAAACACATGAATAAATTAAGTCTAATACCTAGTCTTTCATAATAAAAAAAAGGCTCTGCATACCACTTCATCTAAGCCACAGGTAGGAAGGTTATATGTCTATTATAACACATCTGCACAGTGACTACAAGTCTTACAAAAGATATTTGGAATCTCTGAAATATGAAAAAAAGAAAAAATGTAAAACACCTAGCTTACTTACTTAGGCCCAGAAAAAGTAAATGAGACAAGCATCAGAATTCCAGGCTATAAAATGCAGGGCTTATTTGTTTTCATAAAACTGAAAAATCTGCTTCATTGCACTCTGGGTTTTTAACAACTATTTTGTGTAATGGAACGTCTACACCTACTTCCTACTAAGTACACCAGGTATGGAGTGCACCAGATTTGATTTGTTTTCTTCCTGTGGGTTATGAAAAGAAAAAAGAAAAATAAAAAGCCAGCATTATCTCCCCTCTCTCCTCCTCTGCCTTTCCCACTTTTGTATGTTTAATGGTGTTACCAGGATCATTGTATGTGCTTCAGACTAGAGGTTTTCCTTTTCTCCTCCTACAATAAGGGTTAAGACCATTGCTATCCTTGATGAAGAATAACGATCAAACTTAAAAAACTCCCAAACAATCCCAAACTCCAAAGAATCAGTCACAAAGACCAAGCTATCAATTATATCTGTGGAACTTTCTCTTTTGCACTCAGCTAGCTATCATCCCTATGTAAAGACAAAAGTTTGTAATGCTGTCTTTCTTTTTTTTTGATTTTTTTTTCTTTCCCTGCTCCAGATTGTTTATATGATTTCTTAGTCTGATCTAGGTATAGATCATTCAGATCTTCAATAACCTAAGTGATCAAATAGCAAATATTTCCTACACTGTATGCTCAATTTCTCCTCAAAAGAAAAAGAAATGTACATGTCTTTTTGTTACATATAGCTTACAGTTTAGGAGCCCAAGCTTACTTGTCTGAATTGGGATGCACAGCAAGGTTTTGGTAGTGGGGGGATTACAAACCGAGCTCATCAGTGATGGTGGTAGCACCTCTGGGGTGACAGAATTAAGAAGGCAAAAAATAGCTGGTGAAGAGCAGCTGAAGGAGAGGAATGAGAGAGGAACAACTCTGCAGACACCAAAGTCAGTGAAGAAGGAGAAGAAGGTACTTCTGGCACTGGAGCAGAGATTACCCTGCAGCCCATGGTGAAGCAAGCTGCCCCCTCTCAGCCCACGAAGGAAGATGATAGAGCAGATAACCACTTGCAGCAGGTGAAGAACCACATGCCAGAGCAAGTGGATACATCCAAAGGAGGCTGTGACCCTGTGGGAAACCTGAGCTGGAGCAGGCTCCTGACAGGACCTGCAGCCTGTGGATAGAGGAGCCCACAGTGGCTTGTAGAGCTTGTAACCATGTGGGAGACCCACACTGGAGCAGTCGAATTGCATGCTGTGGGAAGGAGTCATGTTGGAGACGTTGGTGGAGGACTGTCTTCAGCGAGAGGGACCACATGCCAGAACAGGTGAAGAGTGTGAGGAGTCCCTGAGCAGGAAGGAGCAGCTGAGACAACATGTAATGAACTGACCACAACCCCTATTCCTTGTCCCTATGTGCTGCTCTGAGTGAATAGACAATTTAGGAGTACAGTTATGTTTAGGAAGAAGGGAGGTGTGAAGATGCTTTAAGATTTAGTTTTTATTTCTCATTTCCCATTGTACTCTCTATTCTGCTTTGCTTGGGTAGTAAATTTGATTATTTTTGTTGTTGTTGAGCCTTTTTTTACCATGATGGAAATTGCTGAATGATCCCTCCTTGTCTTGACCACAAACCGTTCATTTTATTGTCTCTCCCCTGACCAGTTGAGGAGGGGAGTGATAGAGCAGCTTTGGTGCACTATCTCACAACATGCTTTAACTGACAACACCACTGCATATGCAAAAGATCAAACATGAATCAACTGCAGTATATTTAGGTTGCTGAAATTATAAAAAGTCTAGGCATGCTCTTCTTCTGGCAATGGTTCCTCTCACAGTAATAATCTCTCTCTGATGTGCACCAGTAATTAAAAAGTGGATGGTGCGATAAAGCTAATGAATTTAATCAGAGTACCTATCGTTATACTTTGACAATGTTTGTCCTTTCACCAGCGACAAGGATGACATTTTTGGAAGTTCCTGTCTTTAGCCAGTCTATTTGCAGGTAATTCCATATGTTTAATGAGAAGTTTCTTTTGTTGAGTAGAGCAAAGTTAGAATGGGTGATTTCGTAGTTGCTCTTGGTAGCACTGAAAGACAGAATACAAGAGAAGAAAGGCAGAAGAAAACAATCACAGCAGCAGTCACAGTAGTGACATTGTAAGCAATTATTCCACCAAGTTGTCAAAAGATAGGATGCATGACAGAATCTCTGCTAATCTTGGTACTCTGAATGACAGCCACAATGTTCTGTCTCAGAAGATGGGAATATAGGAGTTATATAAGAAATGGAAAAGAGTAACAATGATCTAAGACATGTAGCTTTCAAAGAAACACAAGCATTTATGTACATAAATATACATAAAATAAATATAAATCAGTCAATTGCCTAATGGCTTTTTTCTTTGTTAATGAAAAAATTATCACGATAAAGTCAAGTTTCTCATTTATAATCTGTCCAGTATGTTGTGGAGTTCTTTAATGCAAGAGAACCTGTTTAATCACTAAAAAAATTTAGATCAAACAGATAATTAAAGATGTTTCTTTTATGCAAGCTTTTTCTGTCAGTGAAAATCTCGCGCAGAAGGGATTTGCATAAAATGATACAGTAAAGTTTTAAAATCCACAATTATACCAGATTTAAATCTAATTACACGTTTGGGTTTTTTAATTGTTGTTGTTTTGTTTGTTTATTTGTTTGTTTTTAGAAGCATATTAGGTTATAGGTGAAGGTCAGACTGTTAGTTCTTCCCGAGAACATACAGTTATTGAACAGCTGTTACTCAGCTGTATCTAGACCCCATATCACAGGGTCAAGTAGCTATGACAAGTCCTCCTAGAAAATAACAAAAAACTAAGTGAAGCAGGTGATTGGGAAACGCCATCAAAGCAAAGTAAATCATGCCTGACTAACTTAATCACCTTCCATGACAAAACAGCATCCTCTGTTAACATGTAGAGAACATTGGATGCAGACTGAGATCCAAAGTGGTCCATGAAAACGTTCAGAGGGTTAGACAACCTGGCTTATGAGGAAAGACTGAAGAACCTAAGTCTTTTTTCCCTGAAGAAGAGGAGAGACGTCATCACAGTATTCTAGAGATTAAAGGGCAGCTACTAGGAGGACAGAGGCTCTCTCTTCTCAGAAAATCACACTGAGAAGACAGGGGGCAGCATTTACAAGTTGCAGAGGGAGGTTTCATTTCAACGGAATAAAATTTTGCATTGATAACAATCACTGGGACAACTTCATCAGAGATTAGACTCCCCATCACTGAAAGCTTTCAACAGTACTAGATAGTCTCATCTAGGCTTCCTTTCCCACAAAAGGTTGGACTAGATGATCCTCTTGAGGTCCCTTCCAACATTGACTGTTCTACGATGCTATGATTCTAATTGTACACATTTCATATGGTAGTTCTGCATATATACAGAAAGTCAGTCAGATCTGTTAAACACAAGAAGTTCCCATCAATTTTGTGGCTAAACCACTTCATGTTTATCCTATCAACCATTGGAAGATACTTCTTCCATACACTTGATTTGTCAAGCTACTAATAATTTTCTTTCATGTAACTGCTACATATCTCATGTATAACTGATAGACTTTAAATATTTCTTTGAATCTATAAAGCATACTCATACTATTCTGAGGTAAGAAGTTTTCCAAAAGTTGCAAATAAGTTGCTTTAAATTTCACTGAATATCCTTGGATTTTGTACTGTCAGAGGGAAAATAAAACTGCAGTTCACTTTCTCTATGGCTTTCAGTATTTGTTTTATTTTTTTCTATAATAATTAGTCTTGTTTCATACAAAGCAAACAGCCTCAATCATTGTTTATACAATGTCTTCATCTTTTATATATATACGTATACAAAACATATGATATAATCTTACATATACATCTGTTTATAAACTAAAGAGTTCTAGTTCATCAGAAAGTAATAGTCACTTGAAGGACATAGCGCATTTAGCTAAAAGGTAGGAGGTTGATATACATCACAGAAAGTGTTTATTTCTCCGTTGACTAAGAAGGAGAGTAAGTTGATTAGTTCAGAAATAGATGATCAGAAATTGAGTGGATTAATTCTGCTATTTCAGCAAAATAGGAGACAATTCTACTAGGCTTTGGGAGGATTTGGTATTCCCAGTCAGTCCTTCAAGACTATGGCATATAGTACCCGGTGTATTGATGTGTTAAAAGGCAATATTGCATTGGATGCCATTCCTTGTGTAGTGCGCCTGTGGGTTATTTTCCTACAATTTACCTCTTTAATAATTAGCCAAGAATGACAGTGAGGCATTGAAATAATATAGAAAAAATAGAATTTGATGGTAATTTGCATATGACAAAGGCAGAGCTAACAGTATCTTTATAACTGAGATCATCGGCTGAACCACAACATTAAATATGGAAATCTGTGCTAATGACTGCTCAAGAGTCCATTTTAGAGAGATAGGCTGTGTTTGATTTGGGATTTTTTTCCTAAACAGCAACATACACCATGAAATGACAGGAGAGATATTTCCTCACTGAAATAAATGACACAGAAAAATCAGATTCAATTATTGTAAGAATAATTTCTCATGAGCGTGTAATTTTTCTATTCCTTTTTCTGGTAAATTTATTCCAGAAAGGCTGCACCACTCCAATAGTGCTGTTGTACTAAAAGCAGCAGAAAAGACTAACTGAATGATAACTAATGTTATCAGATATGTTGTAATTCCCTTAATATGAACATTTTTATGCAGTAGTTTTTATAAAAGAATTTCCCGATTGCAGATTTTTGTGTTGTATTGGGTTTTTTCTGTTTGTTTGGGTTTTGTTTGTTGCTTTTTTTTTTTTCAAAAGCAATCTAGATATTACTGTTTTCCCCAAAGTACATATTCATCCAATTAGAGACTAGTAAAATATACTACAGTAAGAGATATCCAAGATCATAGAATTTCTTCCTGTATAATGCACAGGAGCAAGGGATAAAATGAACAAAACAGTCATAGAATCATAGAATCCTTTAGGTTACAAAATACCCTTAAAAATTTTATTATAATTTCTAGAATAACATGTGAAATATGAAAAACCTGACACTTTGAGAAAAGAAAAAAAAAGCAGAAGAAAACCTTCAGTGAAAGTATTATAAGCAGACTGTAGCTTTGTGAGAAAAAGAAAATCAAAAAGGTTTATATCAGACATGATGAGGTCTCTAGATCATAGAAATTTAAGTAGACAGATCTCTAAGTTCCCTACCCCTAGCCATGTCAGCTAAACACTAGAAAAGTGAGAAAGCTATATGTCTTTCTATCTTGTTCAGTTATTAGAAGTAGTAACACCACTAAATTTATGGTTTTTGTCTCTGAAGACATACGTCAGTATACCTTTTTATATATTTTCCCCTCATTCTCACATCTGTGTGCATTGCAGCTCTACATACATTCCCTGTATCCAGTCCAAGACTCAATTTAATCAAATCTGGAAAAATATGGAAAGTGTGTGTAAAACAACAGAGAGACCTCTAAGGATCAACAACTGACAAGGAATGAGGTGATTTATTTACTTTCCTGCTGAGGAGGCAGATATGATGTTTTGATAAGCCTGGAATTTCATAATATATTTTTGACATTTTATAAAGTTTGAGGATGTTGATAAAACAGCAATAAAGTAATGGGAGAGTATAGTACTAACACTGTAGTACTAGGGTAGAATAGAAAATACAGCAGGCATTATTAACTATTCAACCTCCTCAGATGTCTCTGCATCAAACTTGAAATCTCTCAAAGAGCACAAGGTACTGGAGTCCCATTCCATATTGATAAGCTCTTAATTTCATTTTTGTTTCAAAGAAAAAGCATGAGTCAACAAGAGAAGAACTTTGAGCTACATAAAAATGTTATCTGTATTAATGGGGAAAGTCCAGCAAAATGATGGCTGGAAGTGCTGATAAATAGAACATAGTTTAAATTATGCTGATCTGTCTATTCCATCTTCTCAGCAGACTATGAGCAGAATAATTAGATTGTGGTTTGTTTTCTCTGTCTCCAAAGGACATTCATTCCTTGTGATACTCTCCTTTTTACAGCAAGTATCTGGGAGTGATATCCCCTACTACTACCACTGTCACTGGAAGATGAACCCTTAGCATGCTTTCAGACAGAGTACAACTTCTTCTACCTAAAAGCATCAAAGGTACCTACATAGTCATAATGCTCTTAACTATGCAATCTGTGAAATAAAAGTACAGGTCTCAGTATATCTTCAACAGTTACAGGGACATACCTTAAATTTAAATTTCATTTTCTCTACCTTACCTTTATATTTTAAGGTAAAACTTAGAGATTACCTGATTTTCTCCTGTCATTTACTGAAGAACATGAGAGGCCTGTTTAGGCCACTCAGTCACTCAGTTATGAAACTCCTATGAAAACAAAGAAAGGAACCAGCTGACAATCCATAAAGGTGCAACTTTCCCCCTGGTACCAAGTTGAGCTCCAAGAATGGATTCAATTTGAGGTCAAGACATCTATCTAAACTTCAGTGTGTATTTGTAGACTTCTATACAAGAGCTTGAGATCATAAACTCAAGCTAATCATAGGAGTCTGAAAAGCTCTATTAGTTGACTCCATCTAGTGCTGTTTGCAAGTCCTACAATACCTGAGAAACCTAAGGGGCAGGTATAATATGGGACAAAAGGGAGACTCACTGCCATCAAGAGCAATAATGGGCAGCCAAACAAAGTATGTTCTGACATCTTGAGTATATTAGGTGGCAATGTCTTCTAAAATGAATGATCTTCTGTAAGTCTACTTTAGTGGCAGCTGATACGCTCTACTCACTGTATTAACTACTTGCCTAGAAACATGCTTGTAGTTACATGAAGACATGTTAATACAGTTTTCTCAAGCTTAAACTGGATTGATTCTACAGGGATGTGCAACCACATTTTACTATTAATGTGGAATTAGTTTTTCCATAAAAACATAATTGGAATGCAAGTTGGATGAAAAATCTAAGGAAAGATGGGATAACATACTAATACTCCTTTCACATTTTTCCATTAAAATTATGATCAGGTATGATCTATACTGATTAAGTCATCTGCTGTCTCTCCTCAAGAAGTCAGTTTCAGGAAATGAAATAATTGTGATACTGGACAATGATAATGCTCAGTTACTGAGGAATTGAATTTTGAAGGACACTCCTATTTTACTCTCATGTGGGTAAAACTGCTTGACTGATACTTCTTTATATATGTTATGTTCTGAGAACAATGCTGATTTCTTCACTTTAAAACAAAAGTCATCAGATGAGAAGGCTCACAATTTTCAGACCTTATACATAACCAAAAGTTAAGAGTCATGTATGATGTGCTACTTACGATCTGACATTTCCAGCAACCACTTTCCAACAAACAATGCATTGCTTGCAAAAACCCTGAACAGATACAGAGCATATTGCTCTTTTGATTACTTTGCTAAGAAATTCAGTCTCAATATCAACATGAAGACAAAGAAATGTCCTGTTCTGACCATGATCTGAAAGGAAACCTGTCAAGAACAGTATCAAATTTTGTCAGTAACACACCAGTCTCTGCAGATAAATTCTGTCACCATGGTCACCTCTCTCTCAAAACTCTGTGATGGATAAGAAAATCACACAACATTAACACCAGTGAAGATTTTGAGGAGATTAAAAGGTTTTATCCAAATGAGGATCCAACTCAAACAAAAAATAATCTGTATTATACAGCAGTGACTTCCATTTCTTTCTACAGCTAAGAAACTTGACTATTTGTTGCTGCTTTAAGCATCTCCATTAATTCAAGACATACTTTTTTCATATATCTCTTGTCATAAAATGACAGGGTTAGATCCTAGACACTGAGGCCTTCACACACTATTAGCCACCATATAGTATTCTTGCAGATGAGTTCACACAACTTTGGGCTTCTGCTATGTATTTTGATAAGAGAAACCCAGAGCTACTATTACAGCAAGTGGAAATATGGTGAATGGCTGAAAGGCAAGACAATCAACTGTTGCAACCCCCCACAAGTTATATCTTTAGTTGTCTCTTTAGTTCTGCAACAGCATACTTGTAGCCAGGGATGATCTGTTGTAGTGAAGATGCATCAAAGTGTGGGATTAAAAGCTTTGAAGCTCAGAAGGCACCAGAGGAATACAAGTGTACCACCGAGACACATGTGTCTATAGCAAAAAGCTAAATTCCCAGAGAAGTCATGGAAGTTGAGTGCTTTTAAACTGAGTTGTTGAGAAACTATCACAGTATAGGAAGCATTCACATCAACACAAAATTAAGAATTTAGGCCTCTGGCTAAATTTGCAAACTGAACTCTTGTTTGTCGTAGAAGATTTATAGCACTGTGATATCATATGAAGGAAGGAATATGCATGTGATGTGGGGTTTTGTTAAAGTTCATCTCAAGACAGTGTAGCTTAATGCACTTTTGTTGAAGTAAATTTTTAATGGCAATGAAACTATGAATAGCAAAATCTGCTATAGAACTTGTAAACGGCATTGCAAATTTTGGATAAGGAACAGTGGAATATTCCTAATTAAATACATTTAAAATATTCTATATTAACTAGAAAATTTAACAAGCCTTTTGTAAGCTTCCTTTGTAAGATGTACAATATGATATAATTTTATTAACATGATCTATTATTTTATTTGTATGTAGTATAGCACTGGGGTTCTGTTTTTGGCTTTGAAATACAGCAGCATCTGTAAGTGAATTCAGAAAGTTTGAGTGTAACAGGGTAAAATTGTATTCACTTTCCTCTGAATCAGGTACACTCTTTAGATTTCTTTAGAGCTACAATACCTTGATACAGACAAGTAAACGGGTAAACAAGTAAGAGATTTTATGTCAACAGGTATTTTGAGAAAGATAAAAATATACTTTCAGCAACAGATCAGTTTCTGAATAGTGGAAATATTAAGTGAATGTACTGAGTGAAAGAAGACCTCTTTCAAAACACCAGTGTATGATCATCTAATCAAGGCACATTAGGTAACATATAAACCATAAATGTTACAGTTGCCCAGGCAGGCCTTTCCTTTTTTTTTTTTTCCTTCTAGCTTTTAAGCATTTGATTTCATAATATTAACATTTATTCTACAGTATCTTCTGTGTGCAAACTTATGTAAGTCAATTATATCCAATTCTAATGTTTTCTGGTTTTGTGCAGATGTTAACCTTACAATATGCCAAAGTTCAGATTAAGGTAAGATTCCTGTCTGCTTCTATATAAGGCTTTTGTATAGCTTCTTCAAGAATTCAGTCCTATAGAAGAACTGTTAGTGTTTAGCAACTCCCTGCACCAGTTAGTTTTTCTTCTGGAAATTAAAATTGATGACCACCTTCCAAGGAAGAGGAAATCCTTGATTCTGCCTCTTAGTTCCCCAGAGTCCACAGTGCTTCCAGTAACAATCAATGTGTACACATCTGGTTATATGGTGTCAGCAGTGACAACATTGAGAGACCAAGCATAAGGAAATATGCTGAAGTAGCTTTTGTTTCTTATACAGGTAAATAAAAATGATGCTATTTACACTCTACCCTAAGATCTAAAAATGTCACGTACTCCAGTTAAACTATCTTGGAGCTTTTTACAGCTGATGTATTATTTGTTGATAAATATATTTTTTGTTTTTCTATACAGATCCCTCAGTGTTTTCCATAGAAATATAGCTCTGACTTTTTGTCTTGGTGTTAAAATGGATAAACAGGAAACAGGCTGTGTCCATCTGCTAAGAGCTCTTTTGTTAAACTTTTACATCAGTTTGCTTAATCATAAAAAGGTGTAGCTGCAAGAAGAGTTGGCTGTTGCATCGTTGAACACTGCAGCACCTGAGTATCACTGCTTAGGGGATTCCTGGAGCCTGGAGTTATGTATCCAGGTTCCCTACATAATGCTTCAGGAGGGAGAGACAGCCTGAAGATAAACCTATACTGCAGTTTGTATGACTGAAACTTATGTAAACAGACAGAAGTTGGCTTTACTGCAGCTTTAGTGCATACAAGAGTGTAACTACTGCAGCACTGGAGTCAGGGGTTGCTTTTGCATTTTGCATTAAAAAAAATATTGGATAAAATGAATAAATAATGTTATGGCCACATATCAGAAACAAACTTCCCTTTCCAAGAAGTGACCTTATTTCTGTGTCACAGAGACATGTTCCCTTATTCACTCACTCTCTGCTCCCTGAAATTTGCTTTCTGCTATACTAGCATATATAGTGAACAGAAGGGTAGTCACGTTTTCCCTATAGCTTGCCACTAGGCACTCCACTGTGGGGCAAGAGAGCTGTAGGTCAGTTCCCTTCACACAGAGATTTTTCACCTCCTTGACAGGAACTGTAAGACCTAAGCAATTGAATCAGTTACATATAAAGGTGAATACCCACTGAGCTCTTCTAGCTAATTTTTAGAAGAAAAAGATGAGCATGATGTTGGATAACTTGCACAGACAAATGTCTGAGATTGATAGAAAAGCACCTAGGTCCACATGAGAGTTAGTATATTTTTTTCTGTTTTAAAGATATAGTTATCTCCCATTCTTTATTATATTATGATTTAGGTCAATAAAGGGAATTATAAATTCAACTTATGAGAAAATGCTGTGGATGTAAAATGACTAAAAAGTAGAATGGCAGATATCAGCCTACCTATATGCCTGGTCCTATCTTCCTTCTCTGAATCTAGGACTCTGAAAAGGAGGAAATGTGATATTATTTCAACAGCCTGAAAAGGAAATAAAAAGCATATGCATTGCACCTCATGTTATTCATGTTTCTCAGTCAGTTCTCCAGACAAGAATAAGAGAAGCTTCAGGGCACTACTTATGCTCTTCGTGCAAGGGTTCATGCCAATGTGTGCAGGCTGTTGAGAAGCATTATCTTGCAAAGTCTGAAGTGTCTGGCTGGCTCGTCACAGGGTAACTTCCCCACAGAACATAGGAGCAGACATTGACAATTTACAGCTTGTAATACACAACAGTCTGTGGACCCATGTCCAGGGCAAAGCAAACAGCAATTCCAAGTAAGGGATGTTCTTTAGTTCTGACAAGATAGGAGGGTTGAGGTCCAGTTAAAAAAGTAACTTACAAGGTCTATAAGAAACAGAAGTTTTTTCTTATGGTCACTCTGTAAAATCCAGCTGAGACATTAATAGTTTATTCACTCAGGGGTACAAAAGTGATCATGACACAATGCTGTGGTTATATTACCTGAACTACCACTAAGAACTACCACTGATGCACTTTTGGACCTAGAGTGGGAGAAAATATCAAACAATTTTTTTTATTTACTACTGACACTTGTCCTGGTTTTCAGCTAGGATAGGGATAATTTTCACAGCCTGGAAAGCTGACCCAAAGGAGCCAAAGGGAATTGCCATACCCAATGACATCATGGTCAGTTTACAAAGGGTGCTGGTCAGGGGGAAGGGGTTGATGTTCAGGGACAGGCTGGGCATCTTGTTTCAGGGCAGTAAGCAAATTGCATTGTGTATCACCAATTTTGTATATTCCTTTATTAATACTGTTTTTGTTGTTTCCTTCTCCCTTTGTTGTCCTAGGAAACTGTACAACCCACATATTTTTCCTATTTTCTTCTTTTCCACTCAGGGCGATGAGAGAATGTGTGACTTGGTGTTGCTCAGCTGCTGGCTGTGGCTAAAACTCAACACATGCACAAGCTAACACAGTGTTTTGTCCATCTACTATAGAGATAAGTAGTTTCAGCAGCAATATCCATTGCTTTTCTTCTTCATAGAACTTTCTTCACAGTTTGCTTGACCTTCTTTCCAGGGATGATTAAACCATCCTGTTTTTGCTTTTATTCTGGTGTGTTATAGTGAGAAAAAGAAAAGGTAACAAATGTTAACACTATTTTAAAAATATAAAAAAATGTTCGCAGCTTTCTCTGACAGTTACAGGAAGGAGAAAGCAGCGTTTTTTATTTCCATCTGACCAATTAGGTGTCTTGAGTATAGAAGCTAAAAAAATAATCATTTAGCAAAATTGTCAGTAAAAAATCTGCAACTATCATGGTACTGTTTCAAAGAAAATATGTGACACTGGTTGTATTAAGTAAAATTGAAATAATATCCTTTTTTCACTATTAAAAATATTTTGTGAATTTATTCAAGCAAATTAATATGTCTACTAATGCATTGAAGTGGTGTGCACTGAAGAGGCAGTTATCTGCTGAAGAAGAAATGATGGAAGGGCATGCCCAATTAATCAGTTATTCAGTGCAGGTGGATAACATTGTTTAGGTTAAGTAAGCAGTCTCCAGAGGTGATGACATTTCATGAACTTGAAAAAAAACTTACTAAAGAGATAAAGCATGTCACTCATATAATCTGAAGCCTGATTTGAAGCCTGATATTCAATCTACAACTTGGCAAAAAAAGGCAGCTCAAGCTACAACTTTAAAATTGCAAAAAAGACAGTTCCTTTAAAAAATGATATTAAAAGAATAAACTCATGTTTTTGTAATTCTGGTAGTTGTTGTTAAGATGCATTTTTCAGACTGTTTACAATTTTAGTTGCTTCCTATTTCTCTTTTCTAAGAGTAGAAGTCATATGGGAACAAATATAAGAATCTGCATGGGGGAATCTTTGTTTTCTAATTAATTTTAATATTTTGGTTAACCGGTTTATGCAGAGAATGTAGAAGAAAGAAACAATCAATTAGAACTTTGTAAGTTCAAGATGTTTAATAGTTTGCTACACCATACTGACAACATCGAGTTTTCATTAGGTTTTACAGGAAACAACTCAGACAGAATTAAATCAGGTAAATATAGGTTGATCTCCTACTGCTCACACTAGCCTTCACTCTTGTTTCTGAACAGTGGGAGAAAATCCATTGTGAGCATTTGCTTTTACCATGGTCACTTGTATTATTTCAGCTGTGGAACTGCTATAAGAACAGAGAAGAACAACCTTGCCAAAACCAGGATGAAAGCACTTAAAAATTGCCTGTGGGAAGCCTTATGAAAATTTACAACCACTACAAGATGGTCACATAGATTTGCATGTTTACACAACATGAAAAGTGTACTGAGCTCAAGCTTCTAAGTTTGTCAGCCCATGCTGTATTCCCAGAAAAGACTTCTACATCTCCTGTGCAGTTAGGCGAAGAAAAGTTTGTGTGCAAAATTCTAAATAAAATAATGATAGCAGGCACACTAGTTCTTCAAGGCGTATAATGCTATTTATCAAAGGGTCTCTACTTTGTTCTAGAAATTTATTAGCCTTTAAAGGATATCTTTAGGAAGAAAACTAAAAAGCTTCCTTTATTAAGAAAGGCAAAAGTCTGAACCAATCTCCATAATTTAGACATTCAGATGTGATTTATTTTATTAAATCTTGTATCTCAGCTCACCTCACCTTCACTGTCATGTCCACTTTGGAAACTCACTATGCATTTAAATTTAATAACCATGCAGAATTAGACCTGTAAAGTTCCTAGGTAATTTACCTTGTCTTGTCTCACAAAAGCTCAGAGATTGGTCCCCTGCCAATGGTTTTCCTGTAGTCTCCCTATCTTTCCAGCCCTGAACTAGCCTTTACTCATATAAAACCACCATATCCAAGCTAGAGATGTAGTGCCCCAATAAAACACCTTGATGAGACAAATAAGTATATAATGAAAGCTAGAATCAATTCAAGTCTGTTCTAACCCCCAACTGTTTACAGCAAAGGTACTTTGTGCATTCACTGTTCAATTTCCTCTTGAATCCATGCAGACAGTATCCTATAGATAGGAATTCTTCAGGGTTAATATTTGTTACATCTTTTTTTTAAACCTAACTCCCACTAGCTTTTCACATTAGAAGATTATTTTATATGTCAGCAGAAGACTATTAATAGCAAAATTAATGTCCTAAAGAGGTAAAACAGAAATTCAAAGTGGCCGTTACAAATTTTTCTTTCTATAAAATGTTATCTATAATTCAGGATTTTATAATTCATGCAATTATAAATCTAACGGATATTATTCAGTAGCTACTATTTCTAAAATTTTTATTCTTATTACAAAAAAAAAAAACAGATGTCGATTTTTTTCCCTCTAAATCCTTATAATGTAACTTTCTACAAAAAAAAAAAAAAAGAAGGAAAATCTATACACGCAACCAGAGATCTGTAAGAATCTCACAGAAATAAATTGTTATATTACAGAAATCCAATGGATTAAAAGTGTCTTGTGGTGGGCAAGAGAAGTCTGTTCTAACTCAACATATGAAGTTCAATAGAAGTTATTCACATGCATAAGCACAGATCAATTGATGGAGCACTGATCCTACTTTGTTCTTACTTAAATACTGCGAGTGACATCTCTGAAATTACATTTCTGTCAAAACATTTGCAAATTAGGCACATGCTCCAGTTCATCATGAACATGGAACCGAGTTGAATGCTTTTCAGATTTTATTACGAAGTCATTGAGTACAACAAATGCAATAGACAC
Source organism: Heliornis fulica (assembly GCA_013399135.1). NCBI lineage: Eukaryota > Metazoa > Chordata > Aves > Gruiformes > Heliornithidae > Heliornis > Heliornis fulica. Next base: position 132,549 of record VXBZ01008814.1, on the reverse strand, counting down.
TGTGTCAGCATAGAACTCCCATACAGAAATTACAAAAACTAGTTACTGTTTTCAAACTAAGCTCCTGTTCTCAACCCTTTCTCACACAATTTGGTTTTATAAGTTTGAGCAAAGAAACTATAGACACAGATTTTCTTGCAAGGAAGGCAGAGCTTATATTACTGTTTAATATCACATACGTACTCCTCTCAAAAATGCACAAGATCAAGGTGAAATATTAAATTAAAAGATGCTTTGTTTAAATTGTGAACAAAAGTTCAGCTACAGTCAAAAGCACTACCTGTCGCTGTGCTTTCTTTTACGAAGTTCATTTCTTCATGATTTTGGGACAGAAGTACTGTGACCCTTAATATATCAGTAGGTAGAACTAACCATGGAAAAATGCAGAAATAATAAAGGAACTTTCTACTGCACATAAATTGTTTTCATCTAATGTATCCTGGAGGAAAGTATTCACAGAATGTGCTTACAGTGAAACAATCAAAACAGATTGGAATTACACCTAGCAAACCTGACATAAGTTTGAATTCAATAAAAGGTAGTGAAACTGTTCCTGCAGAGACCTGCATAATCAGACACACTATACTGAGATGATTCTATTGCTTTACAGACCACTGACTCTTTCTCGAAATAGCTCACAAAAAGTATAACGATAACNATATATATAAAGATGCTTATATATAAAATACGGTCAACGTAAAAAAGGAATTTGAATGTGTAAAGCTAATATATATGAGCATTTCATACCTAGAATCCTTAGCATATCATGTCATCCGCAGGGGTATTCCAAAGGTCCTCGCTCTTAGCCATACAACATACCCCATGCCATCTATCCCAAAAAACTTTACACTTTTATAGGGTTTCCAAGTCCTTCCTGGGCCTCGCCTACCTCAGAGGAACTGTAAATGCATCAAAAACCAATAAAGCTATGGAAGGATTTCTGCCCTGCTCTCACCAATATCTATCAACATTTCTTAATCCACCTAAGGGACCAATCCTTCCTTTGCCCCTCAGCAACAATTTCCCTGTTTCTATGTGCTGTAATAGGCTGTCATAGGCTACAAACTCCTGAGAGCTCTTAACCAGTAGGAATGCTGTCCGTAGCAACCGTGAGGTGATGGAGAATTTATCGCAAGGGCACACTAGCTACAGCAATGTACAAGCTTTTTTAAGAGCACACCTGAGAAACATAAGCCACCAGTTCCAGGCAAGAAGAAGGGAGTGTGTTACTGGTGCTTTTGTCTGGACCACATCTCACTCTAGATATCAGCTAGCACGGATCTCTCTTTTCTAGATAAGAAATAGTCTTCCTAGCCATCTGAAAGGAACAAATTATTATTTCTGGGCATGTAATTTCTGAGTTTCTCTCTTGATCATTTCAGGTCACAGGAAGTTTCTTCCTGTTTTGCCTACTAGAGATCTGACATGCTGTGCACCAGCAACTTGACAATCTGCCCTCACAGCTGTCTTCTTGCAAGGCTATATTAACATAATCTACTCTACCTATCAGAAATTACCCCCTGTGGCGTACCTATACTCATTGAAGAATTCTGGTAAAGCAACATGTACAACTTCACTGTGACCATCAGTGACACAGTCCCCAAACAGTTCGTCCCCAGTGGATCACAACAGACCATTAACGGCAGGTGTCCCAGGGAGGGACAGTAAGTACCAATATTTTAAGGTATTCTGGTATTTCTCCTGTCAGTTCAGAAGATTTAGACATGCCAGAATCACCCACTGAAATTGTTCTTCATGCCTGAATATCTGACAGTTCCAGATACAGATGAACATCTTATTTCAGCCTACAAAATAAACTTCTAAAGCATGAAAACATCAATCTGAATTCTCAGCAATGATAATTTCCTCCACTGTCATTGTTCACACAACTCTGTCCCACTGATCAAGGTGGTAAAGGAACTGCTCTCAGCTCTGTCTCAATGATCTTCATATATGCCATTAAGTGATTCATTACCTAAAAGAGATGTCTGTGATAACAGTAGATGTCAAAAACGATAATATATTTGGAATTTATATGCATATACCAAAATCTGAGAAGAAATATAAAGTCCTTCAAACTTGTTTGCAGGAAACCCTGAATGCAGAGTCAAGCTCCAAGCTTAGAAAAAAATAGCAGAATTCGACTTATCTCTGGTTTGCAGGAGTTCTTCTTTATGGATTTTATTATTCTTCTTCAGACACATTTGTATTCCTCTTTTTGTATTTCCCATACTAGTGAGAACCTTCCACAACAGTTTCATCTCATGTTTCACTCCTCCCATCACATGTTTCACTTGTAGCATGATCTGAGTGGTTTCAATTTTTGAGCTATTTGTTTAGGTCATTTGTCATTCAAATTGGTCCCTGACACATGCACAAACTATTTCTTGCTCTCCCTTGCTCTGTATTCATCCCTAGTTAGCTTCCTTCCAGCTGTAATGTTTAAGCCATGATTTGTTGAGAGAACCATGTAGGTGCCAGTTGATACCTAGAGTAAAGCCAAGAGAGTAGACTCCACATTCCTACTAAAGAGGAAAAAAGTAACCCAGCTGCCATCCATGCTTTCATCAGCCTCTGCTATAGAGACTTCTCACTGCTTTACTCTATAGTTTGCTTTCATTCTATTCTAGGTATACGACTTTGAATCAAGCGAGAATATCTAGACCCTGCACTTTGTTGTGAGCAGATGACAAAAAAGGTGGACTTCCTAAATAGGAAACACAAGACTAACTGATGAAAGAAATGTATTTTATTGCTATCAAGTTGTCTTTTTCCTCTTTAAAAGTATAGCAAACTGCTGGTATCATACAAGGCTAGTAAAAAGAAATAAAATCTGAAAACTGCAGCCACAATAATTCTTTATAGAGGTAGCAGACAGTACTCAAACTTAGGTACCAAAATGCTCTGTGGTAACCTTGAAAAGTGTACTAAAGGTCAGCTGAGGAAGCTGGCTTTCCAAACTACAGAGCTTGTTTTCATTTCACTGTAAAACCATGGGATTGGGACAGGTTAGAGAAGGAACTGTACCAGTCCTATTATTAAATCACTGCTAAGCAATAGACAAAGAATCTGCTGGAAGTCTATACCATTCAGGATCCATGATAGTGTTTAATTTATATCTAGATGTGTGGTTCATCTGAACCTGACAAGAAATATAACAGCTCACCTCTAAATCCCCACAATGTCCAGATTCAGGCATATAGTTCTGACCAGTCTGATCACTTTGCCTCATGGTCCAAGGCAATCACCCTTCTGCACCTTCATCTAAAGCTTCTGGTACTGAATATTATTAAAGAATGAATATGATGCTAACTGAAACACAGACCTGCTTCAGAGTAAACATTCGAAGTGTAGGTGTAATATGGTTATTTTTTACTATTTGCAAGCAAGAAAAATATTTGCTATTTAGTATTCAAAGTCTTTAGGATTAATAATAAAAATATTAAAATAAAACAAAATATTAATATCATGGGGATATATTTTGTATAACCTTATGCATCAGACTATGTATGTAAAGAGCTGGTGGATTCCAATAATTTCCATCAATTTAAAACTAAATAAAATAAGAACACAGGTATATGCTGTAGATAATCCTTATTTAAATCAAAATCAAAATTACTTATCAAAATTACTTATCTATCTATGTCCTTCATCAGCTGAAGGACATAGATAGATAAGTAATTTTGAACTGAGATTAATATGATTTTCTTCAGCAATCCAGCAAAATAAATACAGTATCTATTTTATGAAACTATGAATATTACTTTTGTCTTGGGGCTCAGAATGAGAAATTTCTGCATTAAACAGTAAAACATTACCCACATTCCATGCTAAAAAAAGAAAAAAAAAAGAAGAAGGAATAAAAAAAGGGGAAGAATCTTTTTAAAAACAGTAAAAAAATAATCCATGTGGATATCGGTAGTAAGAGTTTCAGTCTCATACCAGAATATGTTTCCAGCAGTGAATAAATGAACAGGCTAGTCACATATGGGGTGAGATACTAAAAGCTCTGAAAGTTATTTTATGTAACCTTTTTCAAAGGATTGTTGATTGAGTTAAAATTGGATTTCTGTTCAAACTGATTATCTAATATGATAGAAAAATACACAGTCCAAGAACAAATTTAGATTTCTGTAGAAAATTAAACTGTAATGTGGGGCTACCCACTGAGGCATTAAATATAGCTATATAATTGTATCTGCAGATGACAACTGTGATATGACTGAACTTCACTGGTCTCCAGTAAGGACTTACAACAAACATGTACACAAAGGACAGATACTTCTTTTGAAATATATGGAGGGGAATCAATTTCCACAGTACAGTTTTAATAAAAAAATCACTGTACTTGAAACTTCTGAAGAAGTAGCTCAAGTGTGAAAGTCTCTGCTGCTGAGTCACAAAGGTAAAGAGAGTTCAGTATATGGTAATTTTCACAAAAAAGAGAAACTGAAAAGCTATAAGCAATTTGTGTGGTCATCACTTAATATCAGTCTGAATATTTTAATATTCTTTTTCTTAAAAGATGTCAAAAATATATTCTTTTTAAACTGTAAGTTCATAAAAATTATCCAACTTTTGAAATGAAAATATTAATATGATATTAGCACAGAAAATGTAGGATGATTTTTGATCAGCTCAACAATGTAGTTAGGAAACTAAACAAAAAGAACTGGCTAACAACATAGAACTGGTTTGTGTTGGAAGGGACCTTAGAGATCTTCTAGTTCCAACCCCCTGCCATGGGCAGGGACACCCTCCACTAGACCAGGTTGCCCAAAGCCCCATCCAGCCTGGCCTTGAACACTGCCAGGAAGGGGGCAGCCACAGCTTCTCTGGGCAACATATTCCACTATCTCACCACCATCAGAGTGAAGGTTTTTTTTTCCTTATATCTAATAGAAATCTACCTTCTTTTAATTAAACCCATTATCCCTTGTCCTAATCACCTACAGGTACTGGAAGGATGCAAAGAAGTCTCCATGGAGACCTCTCTTGGACTTCTCCAGGCTAAATAACCCCAACTCTCTCAGCCTATCAACATTTACACATTTATTTAATTGCTAATTATGAACAATTAAAAGCTGGTATTCTACTTATGATTTCATGGATATTTCCATGAAAGTTTCCATGACTAAGGTAAGGATTTACAGGAGGCATGTTTCCATTTGGACACTCCCTAGCTGTCTTTATTTGAATTATTATTTTTCTGGTTTTATTATTAGAATAGTCTCTTCCTTGTGTGTGATGATGGGGCAGGCTTGAGCAGAGGTTTGCTGTCTTAAGACAAAATAATGCACGCAAAAAAGTGTAGCAGTCAAGAAACAATGGTAATTGAAAACTATGACCTTTTTTTTTGCCTTACTGAAACGACCTTAGCATACTGTGCAGACAGGATGGCCAGAACAGCAGGACATTCTTTCCACCACCAAAATGTTGCAAGGTCTTAGAGGATTTCAGATCTGAGGGACAGCTTCTAAACAAGACCCCAGTAAAAAAATATGTTGTCCACATCAGGAACAGGTATAATACATTTTAACAATTTATAATTGTTATCATTTTTCCAATGGCTAAGGAGGGAAATACTGGTCTTGTTCCACAGACCAGTTCCCAAACATGTTTTAATTCCTTTAGAAGTTATAATGCATCTCTACAGGTACACCTGCCACTATATGCTTAGGATGAACCTGCCTGAACAAAAACCTATCAGTGTGAAATGCCCCCATATACAAATTAGAACAACCATTTTAATTACCATCAATAACAAAAGTATCTCCAATGAGCTACAGTGGCAAGAAAACAGGTGGTGGGGAAGGAAACATGTTTTGCAGAACAGTTTTTGGTAGTAATTAAAGAAGTAGAATTTAGTGTCTAGCATTTACTTTTTGCATGGTTCTGAGTGATCACGTGAGTCAAGAATCTGATCTTCTTGTCATCCAAAAGTCTGCATTTATGACAGAAATAATTACTAGCTTTTACAAATTGTTGTGGTCATATTCACATTATTTTTATGCCAGCTCTATGCAGAAAAACAATCTTAAAAAGATACATAAATTTGAACCTCAGGTAAAGGCAGTAGTTTAATATAGCAGCAAGCTGTCATGATTAAACCCAGAAAAAGATAACATGCTTTCACTATTAATACCCTAAATTTATCTCATAAATCACCTAAGTAAATATTGTGAATGACAAAAATGACAGGGAAGAATAAAGCTATGAACCCTATCAGGAGACCACACAAGGTGTACAGTAGAGTACTATAAGATAGAAGTCAAAGGAGAATTATTCAATCTGTTCACATTAAGGGGCAGCGCTGTGAAAGTTAGATGCCTGGAGGAAGAAAGAAATCTCTAACTTGCAAGACACTGCAACTGCATTTTTCTGTACTGAATGGCTACCAGGATATAGAAAAGCCTTGACAAATAGAAAACATAAAACTGGCCATTTCAGGCTAAAAATTATTAGTCAGTGTAAATCATAGCTACCCTTCTGCTATAAATAAAGCAAAGTAGATGTGAAAAGGAACATGATGAGTTACAATAGAGGCTGATGCATTTGAAGGTAGCTCCTTCGGAATCCAACTGAATTTACATCTTAGGAAGATTCTCTCCTATAAGCTGCTTTACAGACTGAAATAAAACAATGGACAAGGCAAGCAGGAGGTATAAAACATATCAGGGGAGTGTGTTAAGAGGAGATTGATACAAATAAAGAAGCTATATATTAAGGCTTAAAAGGATGTGATTGGTTACAACTGGTTACAGTTTTGCTGACTCTCCTTTTTTGTATAATTATGAAGGGATCCTAACTCCCACAGCTAAAAAAAACCAGAAATGTTTGAGAGAAATCAAAAGAAGGACATACTGAGAAAGGGAAGCACCTATGGCCAAAGAAATCCACTTTTCAGTGATTACTAATTTTATTATGAATGAAAAATAATTGATTGGTGTGATGAAAAGACATGTGAATATATGTACATATTTGTATCAGAGTTTTGTTAACCCCAGACCATAAGTAAGCACCATGCAGCTTCTTGCTCACCCTTCTGCCTCCAAGAGGATGGAAAAAAATGGAAAAGAAACATATGGGTTTAGATAAAGACAGTTTAATAGGATAGCAAAAGAGGATGATGATAATGATGATGGTGATTATGATGATAATGTTTGATGATGGTGATGATATGCATAAGTGCAGTTGTTCACCACATGCAAAAGGAGAAATGAACAGTCTGATGCCCCGTCTGTTTCTGAGCAGCAATCTCACCTCCCAGCTATATCCCAGTTGTACCCAGAGCATGACGTTATATGGCAGGCATATCCCTTTGCCAGCCTGGGTCAGCTGTCCTGGCTGTTCTCTCCCAGCTTCTTGTGCACCTGGCAGGGTGTGAGAAGCTGAAAAGCCCTTGACTTAGTGTAGACACAAAAATTACCTAGCAACAACCAAAACCATCAGTGTGCTATCAGTGTTATTTTCATACTAAATCCAAACCACAGCACTATACCAGCTAATAGAACCGTGCCCCCCAAATTGATTCCAGCCAAAACCAGGATATGATTGCATTTGTTTCTGGTAAATTCCAGACCTTGCAAATCAATCCCTCATCCTTCTGAAAATGGAATAAATACAAAAGCTGTAATAAATAAAATTTATTCTGAGGAAATTCATAGAAATGAAAGCCTGGACCTAGTAGAGTCAGGTGAAATGATTCTACTGCTTTCAGCATTGGCATGTTTCAACAAGAAAATAATGTCATCTTAAAAATAACCCCTGCCTTCTACACCTTGAGTGTTTTTCTCCAATTTTAATTATAATTATATTGTGCAAATCTTATTGCTTTTGAAAGACTGCTTCTTAGATCTAGTATTCTCATTAAGTCATAAATTGCTGTGGAGTTTCTACACTGTTTCTAAACTGATTAAGTTATTTTATTACAACTCTACCCATTAGAGTGAACCCACATTTTCTATCAATCTACTGAGAGTAATCATATTTCAGATTATTTGATCTTAAAGAAGAGATGTGGAAAAGAATTAAAATGTAATTTTATTTTCACAGTAAATAGAGAATAACTCTAAAAAAACAATAGAAGTACACTATGGGCATAAAAATCACCTCAGCAAAAATTTTACATCATTTAATATGATTATATATCTGCCTTGTGGTGAAAAAATTCTTTAAACTTTCTTAAATGTTATTAAAATTAACAATTTAAAGTAAGATATATTAGTTTAGAAGTGTAAAAAGGGTCTTGAAATAAAAATATCAAGGTCTTCCAAATTGAAAATTGTAATCTGAAAATTACATTTTCAATTATTTATATAGCAAAGCCTTTCTCATTTGAAAGAAAATTATATCAGTTTAAACTGCATGATGATAATTGTTTCTTTAAGAGACAAGCCTTTTATATAAACACACAGCAGCAGAGTGTTCTAATTATTCTCCTTATTCTAAATATCTGCCATTCGCCTCAATTATGATTCATTTTATTATGGTTTTAGGCCAAATTGTATGCTTTAAGCATTGAATTACCTTACTTTCACCTGTATTTTTTCCACAAATGATGCTTTGCATGGGTTTTCTCACATGTATTGTTGGATTACCTTAACTCCATTGTAAAACTTTGAAAAATGCCTAACTTCCCCCAATTTTGTGAGCTACATTTGAACTAAATACATCTGGTATATCCAAAAACTCAGGTTATTAAACTACACATATATCATTGTACAGAAATTCCCAGTTGTCTCTGATTTAGTTGTTCTCACATCTCTACTGTGCAATGGTTTACATTTAATAACGAGTTTGAGGAGATCATCAATTAGCAAAGCTTAAGCTGGTCTGTGATGTGTTACAGGAGCTCATAACACAAGGGTTGGGCAAAGTATGATCTCAACGATAAACAATTATTAACATTCAGCATATAACATGGATAAGGGAAGTGCATTTACTTGTCATTTACTTGGAGTTGTGCAAAACATTTGACAATGTTCTTCTCAACATCCTTGTCTTTAAATTGGAAAGACATGGATTTGATGGATGGACGTCTCAGTGAATGTTCACACTCAAAGAGTTGCGATTAATGACTCAATGTCCAAATCAACATAGACACAAGTGGCATTCCTCAGAGGTCTGGCACTCTTCGTTGGAGACATGGATAGTGGGATGGAGTACACCCTTGGAAAGTTTATGAACAACACCAAGCTGTGTGGAGTGGTCAACACATTGGAGGGCAGGGATGCCATCCAGAGGGACCTTGACAGGCTTGAGATATGGGCTTGTGCGAACTGCATGAAGTCCAACAATGCCAAGTACAAGGTCCTGCACAAGGGGCAGCGCAATCCCATGTGCAGCTATAGGCTGCGCTGGATTGAGAACAGCCCTGAGAAAAAGGACTAGTGGATATTGGGTAATGAAAGCTTAACATGAGCCAGCAATGTGCACTTGCAGTCCAGAAAGCTAAGCATATCCTGGGCTGCATCAAACTCTTCACAACCAGATAGACAAGGGAGGTTATTATGCCACTCTGCTCTTGTGAGACCCCACCTGGAGTCCTGCCTCCAGCTCTGAGGTCTCTAGTACACAAAAGATATGGACCTGTTGTAAGAAATCCAGAGGAGGGCCATGAAGATGAGCAGAGGGTTGGAGCATCTCTGTGTAAGACAGACCTGGAGAAAAGAAGGTTCTGAGGAGACTTCATTGCATCCTTCCAGTACCTAAAGAGGGCTGACTTGAAAGATGGAGTGGTACTAACAAGAAATAGGACAAGGGATAATGGCTTAAACTAAAGCAATGTAAATTTATATTATGTGTTACAAAGATTATTTTTTTTTTTTCTGTGGGGGTGGTGAGGAACTGGAACAGGTGGCCCAGAGAAGCTAAAAGAAGCTGTGGCTGCCCCTTCCCTGGCAGTGCTCAAGGCCAGGCTGGATGGGGCTTTGGGAAGCCTGGTCTAGTGGAGACTGTCTCTGCCCTTGGCAGGGGGATTGGAACTATATGGTCTTTGAGGTCACTTCCAATCCAAACCATTCTATGATTAAGACTCACATATTTGTTTTTGAGGGCTGAGGGGGAGGATAAAATAGAATTGACTTAGAAATTATTTCTGATTAAATAAATGTATCTGAAAAATCATGGGATGTCTTTATAAAAAACAAAACCTACTTAATTGAGGTTTAGTATTTCTGCTTTAGAGAGCTCAGTTTGTGTGGAGACTATTCCAAAATTGGAAAGTCATGCTGTATTTTAGAAAGTTATGACTGAGACACAAAGGCAAGTGAAACAGAACATATACTTTAAAAAAATATAATACTAGTAATATAATAAAAGTAGAAAATTATGTTACTATGAAAAAGAAATTAAACAGCTCCTCAAGACAAATTTGATTATAAATATGATGGGTTTTTTTCCATTTTTCCTTTTTTTTTGTTTTTTTTTTTAATTAATGAGGCAAAGGAATTATTTTGGGCAAATAGCATTCTGTTCAGTTTGGAATGGAAGATAAAGCTTACTGACAAAGCAGAAGCAGAAAGAGGAAAAAAAAAACCAAGAGAAGTAAAAATAAGAGTGGAACAAGAATTTTTTAAAATATTTTCAGGATCCAAGGTGTCTGTCTGATTCAAGTGAAGACATTACTACTGATACAGACACTCCCAGGCCAACAACGGTTGATACATCAGCATACTCTTCTGCCTTCCGCCCTGTCACTTTGAATACTCTTTTAGTCCTTCCTGAATTCCATAATTCACAGCATGAAAATGAAAAAAAAAGGGGGGTGGGGGGAGGTAAGGAAGAAAAAAAAAAAAGGAAAAAAAGGAAGATGACAATTAAGCAACACAGGATCTTTCACTCAGGCAGCTGAAGCTCACTCTTCCCATTCTGACTGGTGCTTGGCCAGCAAACAGGGCTCTTGAGGAGTCTTACAGAGGGCAGTAAGAATAGTAATACTTAACCTAATATCTCATTAAATTCTATTTATCTTTAGTGTGATTTTGTAAATAACTAGTTCATATGTGTATGTATGCATGTAAGCATGTATCTCTCTCTCTCTTTGGAGAATGTTTTTGCATACAGCTAAGAATGGCTGAACAAAGTCTCCCAGACTGAGAGAGTCACATAGGGTTAAATTTAGAGAGAGAAGCTGTTGATTCTAACTTCTACCTTTTGTGTGGCTTCTGCATGTATATACACATAGTCACTTCAAAAGATGAGAAGAAAATCTGAATAAGGTAAATTTTCTTTCATATAATTGAACTCCAAATGGCTGTCTGCTGGGAATTTGCTATTACAAGTGGTCAAGATGTGGAAAAGAAGGAATAGCATTTAGGTAATCTTATACACGTGAGAAAAAAACCACAATAACAAACCAATTTAAACACAAATATCATGCTTTCTACAAACAGTGTGAAACCTATAACGTTCAGAAAGAGGAAAGACAAACTCTGAATTTCACTTAAATAGGGATCTAAAACCAGATATGCACGAAAGCAAAAATCTTCCCATGAGTGTGAGCACATTGAAAATTGCATTAATATATTAAACTTCTATCCAAAATTCATTGTAAGCATTATGTGCAGTAATGCTGCAAATATTCACATAAATTATCTAAGGCATACAGTATTTTTTCTCACGATTCCTTTTTGTTTCCAAAATAGTATTTTCATTATCAAACCAACTAGGTTTTCAAGGTGTGTATTTTTTTTTTAATAAATATTATAAAATAAATTTTGGGAGGTTTTATGTGCAATTTGGCGTGATGGGTGATGGTATAGAAATGTACTCTTAATACACTGATTTTCAAAAAGGGATTTGCATTTAAAGACTGGTATTCAGGTAAATAAAGGTACTTCACATTTTGCAACTTACTTTACTGGGTTATTTAATCTAAAAGTCATTTATCCATATTTCATTTAACACTAAAATGCTTTGCATTTTGCTTCACGCAGTAAGTGTGCTTACAGAGACAGATTTCAAGATACATATATTGGAAATTCATGTAAATCAAGGTATATAATGTAAGCACAAATGAAGAGGATGGAAACACAAAATTTCTTGTTAAGCATTCAGGAATGCCCAGCAAGAACTATATAATTATCTGCAGAAACAGGGTAGATTCTAGCTGAATGAAGTAGTGCAACTATTACAAAATGTTCTGATTCTTCCCATGGCCAAATATGATTTTATGCTTAAAGCTAAATTCAGAGAAAGTTAAGTTTCTGAAGTTTAGCTTGTACAGGTAATGTTCAGATGTCTTTTCTTTCTTGACACATAAAAGTTATGAGTCTGTTGTGTGGCTGAAGGACGCTCCTGCTGAGTCATGAGGTTCAGAAAGGACCTCCCTGCTTTCTAAACTCCTTAGAGAGAAGCCTGAGCATGATCAGATCATAATCCAGGATTTGGTCAGTGGTTTATGTCTAAAGGAATATATATATATATATAACCACATGTCAGAGTCAATGTTTGCCTGTGAGAACCCCTGAAGGACTTTCACTGAAATAGTTTTGCAAAGTCTTCACTAGTAGAAAGTTTATTAAAGCAACAGATATAATGTGTTTGGGATTGCTGTTGATAAATGTACTTACTTCACTGGTGCTAATGTGACTATGTTTACAATTAAAATGCTAGTGTAATACTATCCTGGATATTCTCACCAAACAGATGAAATGGCTATTGCTTACAAACAAGGCATCCTTGTATTGATTGGAGGAGTAGCACAGCCTGTTGACTGCCTCTTCAGAGTCTTCTCTCCTCTTCTAAATACCCTTTATAACCTAATTTTAGCTGATACCCCTAGGGGTGATGTTTAGCATGCTTTGGGTGGAGAGTCCAGTATTATATATATATATATATATAGAGCGTGTATTAGCATGTAATCCTTTAGCTCATTAGCATATTTAAGACTTTAAGACAAATTTTACAGGTAATAAAGAAAGAAGTCTCACTCCAGGCACTGTGGCCTACAAAATTCCATGCAAAAACCATCTATGTCACATTCTCTATCTGGAGTCTGTANCTGGTGCTAATGTGACTATGTTTACAATTAAAATGCTAGTGTAATACTATCCTGGATATTCTCACCAAACAGATGAAATGGCTATTGCTTACAAACAAGGCATCCTTGTATTGATTGGAGGAGTAGCACAGCCTGTTGACTGCCTCTTCAGAGTCTTCTCTCCTCTTCTAAATACCCTTTATAACCTAATTTTAGCTGATACCCCTAGGGGTGATGTTTAGCATGCTTTGGGTGGAGAGTCCAGTATTATATATATATATATATATATATAGAGA
>VXBZ01008814.1:42681-119259 GCA_013399135.1 Heliornis fulica | reverse complement strand
AGAGCGTGTATTAGCATGTAATCCTTTAGCTCATTAGCATATTTAAGACTTTAAGACAAATTTTACAGGTAATAAAGAAAGAAGTCTCACTCCAGGCACTGTGGCCTACAAAATTCCATGCAAAAACCATCTATGTCACATTCTCTATCTGGAGTCTGTAAGACTCCCTTCTTCAGCTGCTTCTCACACCATTCCTGTGGATCTCCATCCACAAGGTTCGTATAAAACATAAGCAGACACTGGTAGGTCCAATTTCCACACCATCTTACAAGGTGCATCCACTTCAATTTTCAAACTCAGATTTTCTAGATAAATGAGAAAATTATTTTTTAATACTACTTGGGGTTTTTTTAATACTACTTTGCAACATAGCTTCTTTCCGGCCTCATGGGAGTCTGGCCTTCAGCCAAGGTGAAACCACCACACTGCTTAATCTTTGGGAAATAAGTAGCTGTGTCTAAAATTTAGCTGATTCTGGTAATTAGGGAGTTCTTAGAAGATTTAAATTTGTTTTCAGCCTAATTCCACCCTAAAATACATTAGTTTAGCCACTACTGCCATTTACAGGAGGACATAGAGCATGCTGAGTTAATGCATTCAAGATATGGGTCTACTTCTTTCTCTAAGCAAAGGCTTTTCCAACACAAAGGAGTGTCTGATGACTCTTATGGATTAAAGTCTCAAAGGAAATTAGATTTTTTTCCCATTGAAGCTAGATGAAATGTTTATGAGTCAGAAAGAACATAAACAAAACTATTTTTGGCTAGAGTACATGTGGTCAGCTGGGTAACAAAGTTTCTAATTCTTGCTTTAAAAACTATAAGTATGTGATGTTTTGTGTTAGGTGGGAGCTGAGTGTGTTATTAAAAACTTAGTATATAATTAGTACAAAGAAATAGGATCAGAAATTGAATTTAATTACCTGTCCTCAGGTAAACAGATATTGCAGGTTTATGAAGCTAATGAGCTATAAGTTTGTTGGGTTTTTTTTTCCTTGGTAAATTATCTTCAGTAGAAAACACAAAAAAAAATCCAACTTTGAGAGAATATCCTGATTATTAAGACATTCTGTTGGAAGCTAAAAGGGAAGTGTAAATTAACATCATCTACCAAATCATTACATAAAAGGTACAGGGGGTGAAATCTCTTTTAAAAGCCATTTTCTGAAAGAAAGCACTGACATCAGTTTTCTGAGGTGAAGAAAAAGGTATGGACACATAACTTTAATCAGAAATCTTCACATTATGACTTCTCATTAAAATCGGAAAACAGGACTGATGATGCACCTCTGTCATAAGCAATGTTTGTTTTCTTGTTTGTCTGTTTCTTCCCCCCACTAGCCAATTTAGACAGCTTTGCTTTTTTGTTTGTTTGTTTGTTTTTCACACAGGGCTCTATATTAATCCTTACTATTCAAAGTGCAAGGCAAGCAGAAAGTATTCTGCAATTCTTGACTTTCGTTTTGTGCTGTATAGGAAGTCTGTCCTGAGATTGAGAAGTCCAAACCCTTACTAGATTTTTGTACAGCTGCTAATGGTCCAGACTTTGAAAGATATAACATAAAAATCTGAATGAATTTCCATAACATCTTGTACGTTACATAATACCAAAAAGAACTTTTAAGAGGAACTTAAAATTAAACTAAACACTTTTCAGCATGAAAATGATTCATAGACTTTGTCCCGGTTTCAGCTAGGACGGAGTTTCCACAAGGAGCTTGGAGAGGTGAGCCAAGGTGGCCACAGATGTAACATGGCATGTTACATAATGCATAGCATAAAAGGGGGCCAGGCTAGTTAGAAAGGTAGGGTGAGGTTGATCTGTGTGTTTCTGATAGGGTCTGAGTGTCTGGTAGGTCATGAGGTTGGTGAAGTGCCTTATTTTATCAGCACTGTGTACATTCTAATCTAAATTTGTCATTTTTCTCTCCCTGTGCTGTCCCAGTAAACTGTCCTTATCCCAACCCATGCAGTTTGCCTTCATCTTCTGATGAATCTCTTCTTCCTATCTTGCTGTGGGAGTAGTGAGCAAGTGGACATGTGGTGTTTTGCTGCTGGCTGAAGCTGCACCATTGCAATTTAAATTATTTTTTTAAATCTTTTTTATTGGTTTCACCTTAGTGGCTTTATCTGAATATAGATAAAAACAATATTTTTATCCTAGATTTTCAGATCAGCTATAAATATATGATGGTCTTTTTTCTTGTTTCTTTTCTTGATAGGTACCAATTTGTGTTTCTGGAGCAGTACTCCTTTACCCTGACAATTGTTCATAATCCAATTTTTCCATGAGATGGACTTTTAAGTAATCTGCAACACAAAGGTTTCATGAATTTAGAGCAAAATATGGCTTTATTGACAAAAATTTCTGATGTTCCACCACAGTACTATGTAAGTTTCAGTCCAGCTTCATCTGCCCTGAGTTAAGGTGTCATCTGAAAATTCTACTTTTTTACTACAATTACATTATATATATATATATATATATATATATATATGTCTTGTGAAATTTTTGCAACTGTCAGATAAGGGGGTTATATTTGTCCCTCGAGATTTCTTGTAAGTTGCCCAAAGATGGTAAGATGGTACTTCTTCACTCTTTAAAAGCCTTTGAGATTCTGGACACCCAATTAATACCAGATGACATGATTTCTTATTCTCTCATAGATACCATGCAGTCCATGGAAGAAAAGTCAATTTAATGGTTTATGGCTTCTGCTATTCTCTTCTATTCTGTATCTTATTCCATCTTGAATTTTTCAACTTCATCCTTCACTGATCTCTTATTTTTCAGTGTTCAAAATCTTTTTAGAAATGTAGTTAGTATCTCTTAATAAACCTATCTATTTCAATTTTCTCTTTCCTTTCTAATATCCCCTTTATCTGTTCTACTGTTTTTCATCATTCTCTGTTTTCTATTTCATATATCTCTGCATTTTTAAGATAATTTTTGTCTTTTTTAGCATTCTTCTCGAGGCCTGAAGTTCACAATATTCCTTTTTATTTGATAGCTCTTAAAGGGAGATTTATCTAGTAATTTTAGAGAATGTTTATTTCTGTTAACTTTATAATTACATGATATCAAGTTATTTGACATAACCATGTACTGTAAACTTCTTAAATTGGTAAACATTTCTTTTTAATTGGTTCCATCCTAAATATTGTTACATTTATTTTTAAATCACCCCTTCAGTTATGGCCTGCTTGAAATTAAACATTCATTCTGCTAGTTACTCATGCCTGACTGACAAAGATTTGGACAAACACAGATCTAGTAACTTCAGTAAAATTTAGCATTTCAACTGTTTTTGTTTTATATATTGCATTCACTATGAAAATGGTAACTTTTACTTAGGTCACTTTTTCTGGTTTCTAGGTCACATTGCTTCAGCTTCTCTCCCTTCCAAAACTCTCAATTTTAATATATCCATCTTTCATGTTTTCATTTTACACTATAACTATTCCAATAAATGTCTGTGCTCCTGAAGTCAGTCATAACCTAAACTGTATTATCTTTATAAACTATCAGTACTTACCTGAAGATATCATAGTCTTCTCTATATTTTATAGCATTCAATTCATAATTCACCTTCATTTGTCATTCATAAGTATATCTGCTCTTTCTATGACACATTTCATATAATTCTCCCCCATCATTCAGTCCATGTAACAGTTCTGCCTCGAGTACCTTAATGGACTAATGTATAACTCTTCAAATTCCTATTTCTGTGTAAGTACCTTTTCTTATGAGGCTCCTCTCACACTATAGCTGGCAATGTCACCTAAAACCTTCCTGCAGATCCTTGTGCCATTTCATACCCTGAATGGTTATGCAGTTACATTCCCTTCTTGGTTAGGTACTTTTGTTCAAAAATTAGGTAGACTTTCCAGTTCTTCCCAGTGAAGTCCCCTTGAGGACTGGGATCAGGCCTGTACCTTTGCAGACCTGAAAAGACCTATGCATACATAATCATACAGATATGCATACTTGTGCTAAAACTCATGTATAAATTATGCATGAGGCTTTGCAAGATCAACAACATAAATCTTACATCCATAAAAGGGCGATCATGTATACTCATATGCTATATAAAACATTGTTTAACTTTTTCTAGTGAGCTGTTCTAAACACAAGCAAGTTTCTAGCAGAACTCTTTTAACACCTTCATAATTGTAAGCCCCAGAGGGGCAACCTAGAGACATAGAAGTGTGAAGGCCAGTGTGATTTGCATGATGATCACTCATAGTTTCATCTACTGAATCACATTGCTTTTTTGGAATACACTCATTATCTGATTATATAAAATAAACCAGATGATTCATGAAGTGGCATAAGCATTATTGAGTATATTTGTCTTACAGTGCGTGAGTCAGTTTGCATTTCTGAAGCATAAGCTTTGAGTTTTAGCATAGAATCTCTATTAACATATTTCCTCATATTTGTTTGTAAGAGAAGTACAGGGAATTTGGAATCAAATTTGGAAATAATACTTACAGCTAAAAGACAGAAGATATTGTATAATCCATGCTGTCCAGAAAAGAGATCGTATGCAGAATTAGAAATTTGTAGTTACCTTCAAAATATATAGAGCTAAAATGCACTTCAAAGTCACTGAGATCCATGCAAAAAATTTAAGTACCGAGAATTCCATACAAAAAAGTAATGTTACTATCATGACAGAGTATTACACTCCTATAGTCCAGTTATTATTGTAGTAGCACTGTTTGTCTTTTAATGAGTGTCCACTTAATGTCTGAATTCTATAATCTTTACAAAGCTGTTAACATTAGGCTTATAGATCTGGATGTAAATAACTGACATTAACATAGCATTTCAAATCTAATCATTATCTTGAGAAGCTGTTCAACTGCATCCTAGTTCTACTGTGTTCCCATTCCTTGCATTCAAGACACCGAGACTTCTCAAACTGTGCTTCTTATTCTAAGATTTTTTTTAATGTATTTTACTAACTAACTTAAATTTCATTAAAAAACTGAAAGCAGACCCCAGAACTCTGGGCATACTCTTGGAAATGCCTTAGTCACTAAGAACATGTCTCTGAACTTAATTTAGATAGTAAGATGATGTGTGTCATGTCACAGAATCACAGAATATTAGCAGATGGAAGAGACCTCAAGAGATCACTAAGTCCAACCCCCCTGCCTGAGCAGGATCATCTAGAGTAGATCACATAGGAGTATGTCCAGATTGGTCCTAAAAGTAAATATCTCACTCCATTGCTGTAAACATTATCCAAATGGTCATCTAGATGTAGATATATAGATCTGATTGTAGGAGCATACTATGATCACACCATAATTCAGAAGGTCTTCAATAAGTCTATTCAGCTCGTGAAAACTGAATTAGCTCTAGGTCAGATCAATTTGCTTGGAGATTTACAAGGTGGGACAAGTTTCCAAGAACTGAGACTGCCCAAGTTCCCTTCTCACCCTGTTACAACACTAGCTTCATTACACCAAGAAAAGAACAGGGTCCTCTTAAGTTTGGAGGCAAATTTTCTAGAGGTAATCCTAAGAGAATAGCAACATCCATCTGCTCCCCAACTATGGTATCTGGGTGGGATTTTTAAGTTAGGTTGTCAACATGACTTGGATGTTCTAGGGAAAATTTGGTGCCCTTGGGAAGTTGTGTACAACTTTGAGGTAAGTTACTTTCTTCATAAACGTGTACAGAGTGTATCTAGCTAACAACATGGCTTTGAATAACTCTTAAAGAACAATTCCATAATTAACCATCTAAAGGCACTTTCTTTGCCACTGAGGTTGTAACTACATTTTGTTATTGAAGAGTGGTTGGAAAACCTGAACAAGTAAAATTTCATACCTTTAAGCTAGTGATTTTGGTTTGTTTTGGATGGTTGGTTGGTTGTTTTTTTGGTTGGTTTTTTGGGTGGGGGTTGTTGATGTGCAGTTCAGGGGCTGTGGAGGGCGTGGAGCTGTCCTTCCCTGGGACAAGCATATATTTTTGTGGTACAGTGCTATTTTGACTATGTCTGGATAACTTCTGTTCAGAGACTGTTTATGCCTAGCAGGCTCACCTCCATAAGAAAAAAAGCTTTGAATACAACCCCCTTTATGTACCAACTTTTAGTCTTTTAAAAACTGTCTAAACACATACAGTGAAACTATGAAAAAGGCAAAGAATGCCAGGAATACTTTCAGCTTGAGGTAAATTTATATTTTTTTTTCTACTGAAAGACCACATAAAGTGTAAACATCTGCAAAGACTGATATGTTTGGGTTTTTTTTTTTTCTCTTTCTACCTACTGTATCTGTGAGACTGCAGCAATCAGACTGTCTGGTCTGTTTATATTTTAATTTTTAAGTCTGCAGTTATGGATTTGTCAGTTATCACATGGAACACAAATAATATTATTGATACTTTCTCCATGTTTGAAGTCTATTATGGATGTGGTTTCAAGTTTTTTATATTTAAAATTAACCCTTAATTTGTCTTCTTACTGTGCATTTATTTTATCAAAAAGAAAGTGAAAAATACAGATATTCCAGAATCCATAATTACAGCCTGGACCATTTAAATCACGGGTCCTTGGCTGGTGAGGTTTTTGTAATCCAGAAGGTATGTAGCCAAAAACGTTTAACTAGTAAGAAAGTAAAAGTAGAGGAAAGAAAGAGGATTGAAGGAATACACCACATAATGTAACAATGAAGGTTTACAACAGCTTAAAATCTGCTCTTAGACAAATAACAGTGAGTCAGTGAGTAGATTAATTAACAATATCATTCTGAATTCCTTAATGATGCAATAAACACTAGGAGACTGTTTTAAAAAGAGACGTCTCAATTTTCTATTTATACCTAATCTTCTTTCAAAGGAAAAAAGCCCACTATGTTTATTAATCAAAAATATTTTGTTTCTAAGAGGACAGCAAATTTTGAGAGGGTGCCCCATGTGCCAAATTAAAAAAGAAACCAACCCCAAAACAAAACAAAACCTAAATCCTCAAAGTAATGCAGAATGACATATCCAGATATTGCTAGCTGGAAATACACTTTTAAATCTTAACCAATGACTTAACTAATTAGCCTCATTAACACTGTCCTAATGTCTTTTGGTTTCTGAAGGCCAAGAACAAAGTTTTCATTTGGAACCAAATGTATTTTAATTATAAAGAATATTGCATCAATCATCCTCTAGAAATGAAGCCTATTTGATTAGAGTTAGCAAGCCCCACAGGCACTTTATGAAAAATCTGCTTGCAAATACTAACCTTTTTTTTTTTTTTTTGTGCAAACAGTTATTGAGGAATTAGGCATGGTCTAAAATCCTAAGGGGTTCTTGTTCTTTCAAAAGCCTTTAAAAGCAAATAACACTCAATGACTAAGGATGTCAGCCTTTCCAAAATTAAGCATTAAACATTTCAGTAAGACAAGCTAATCATAGCTTTATTAATCTCTGCTCTGAAACCATCAAGGCCAGATACCTTTGCTGACTTAAAAGACTATTTTGTAGACAAAGATTAATTGCTGTTTTGTGCTGAATCCTCTTGGAAGGCAACACAAATTGACTTTAATTGGAAATATATCAATATTTTGTTAATGGTGTGTCCTATGTACAGTAAGTATATGCCAGGACAAAGACAGTGTCTATAGTTTCTACCTCCACACATATATATTTATCTAAATTGTTTCAGTGCTGTAAAACAATTAAAAAAAAACTTCATAGACTGTGGAATACTTTGTAAATATTGATTTCCAAATAAATTAATTAGATCCTGTCCTATTTCAATGATACTAAAAATATCGTTATGATTTAGTTTAATTGAAACCATGCATTATGCATAATCTTACAGTGAGGTAAAGGCATTTGAATAGGCAATGTGGTGATGACTGAAACCAAGTGTAAATAGAAAGGAAGGTGACAGTGAATTGGAAAAATAATGTGGATACTGAAAGGCATTTGGGAGAATAATGTCCTCAGTTGTAACAAGAAAATAAAAACATTCTTCCTACCAAAAACACATTTTCTTAGTATCATACAGTTGTGAAAACAAAAACAAAAACAGCCTAACAGCTTCCAATTACATATATATATAAATCAAGAAAAGAACAAAAAACTCAAAGTAGTTATTCGGTGCAGAAGATACAAAATTTTAAATGGTGACGGACTATTGCTGTATTGAAATCAGTTTATTTACTAAACAGGAATGTTACTTTAATTTAAAGACAATTACAGAAGAGATGATAGGCACAAGAAAAAGTTAAGATTGGTATAATTTTGGTTCAGAAAAGAGCTTAACGTGATAATGACATTTAAATCCTACAAAATGTGCCCCTATTCTATTTAACATTTCTCTGAATAGTATCAAATGAGCATGCAACAAAGATGCAAATATTTAATACTGATCTAAAGACTGTATTACATGCAAAGCTTAAGCAGCCTACTAATAATGGAGTTACCACTCAGATTAAAAATTTACCAGGATTCAGAAGGAGTAAACAATAAAATAAAATGCCCATTTAAAATAAAATGCATGCTCCTTGAAGGACATGGTAAACTGCTTTCAGTGTCAGCAGTTCTAGAGTTTACCTATTGTTGGGAAGAATAACAGGTTGCCAATAAACTTCCAAATAAATTTTAAACCTGTTGTTATACTTATTTATATTCATGTTTATGTTAAGTCCTGTCCAACAGCATTACACACTGGGAACACACCATACATGTGGACACAACAACTTGTGTTTTGTGTAATTAACACCTTAAAAAAAATCAATCAAAATAAAACAAATAATTACCGTTTTTCTGCTTAAATAAACACTGTCACTCTGAGTATAAATTGATATAGAAAAGCCTCATTAACACTCTTTAAATTGTTTTGCATAAAACTTACTAATATCTACCTCTATTCTTGTAGTTGGCTTTTGATTAATATTGGTGCTGTTAGAAAGAAACTCATCCATCTTACTCATCATATTTGTCCAGCAAAGTACCTGGCTCAAGCCTATGTACCCAAATGAAGACACTGGTGTGATCCAGTGGAATATATAACTGTCTACGGTAGGTTCCCAGTGACATTTAGTATTAGTTCCAGACACAGAGCATTTTATTCACCACACCTTATGCACTCGACTGAGGAGTGTAAGGCAGTAGCTGTTGTTGATGTGATTTTCTCTTTACTTTTTATTAAACATTTATACAATTACTACCTGATGTAATTTCTCCTGATGTTAACTGAGATAAACATCAAACTGTAAGACTTACGAACTGCTGCGCTGTTAGCAAAATACTCAACAATCTTTGACACACAAATGGATGCTATTAGGCTTTCTGTGAAATGATATAATCATAAATTATATATACTAATACCTTAATGTGATTTAGACAGCTCACACTTGCAGCACAAAAAGGGGAAAAGAAGAAAGGTAGAAATTCAAAGCGCCAGGTTGCACCTAAGTATACTGGAATATCAAAATAGCTCTCCTTTTCCCTTTGCTACTTATTCTATCAGCCTTTATGGTATACAATGAGTAGTATATGACTCAACATATCAAGAAAAAGAAAAACAAACAGCAAAGAAATAAAAAAAAAAAAAACAACCCAAAAGGTGCCAAATAAATGAACCTATGAGCTTACTTTTTCAGGATTTGCTTTACCTAACTTCTTAGCTCGTGGATCTTTAATTTTATTAGGTTATGAACTGAATAATTAAAATAAAGACATTCCTCTGAAAGCTTACCTATTCACCCTGACCTCCATCTACTGCCAATGGAGACAGATAGCTTACATCTGCACTGTTAAATAAAACAGCGTCAGGAGGTAAAGTCAGCGTTGCACTGCTGATCATCCATACTGCTTAACTGTTTGCGTGCTCCCTGGCATATTTTGAGCCATTCCAATTAGCACTTTCCAAGACACTGCCTGGGCATGATTTAGGTGTTAACATATGCTAGGGATCATTGGCCATAGACAGTAAGGAGAATAATGCACCATCTGTCTTTCTCTGCCCTATGAAGTTCCCCCAACACTAGCCCAGTTGTCTTTGTATCTTCCAATATTCATTATACCACTTCACCTCGCCCACCAGGGCTGGCCACACAAGCTACCAGTTTATTACTGTGAAAACATCCTCGCAATGAACTGTAGCACATCTCTTCAATTCTTTGACTTACTTCAGTCTGAACCTCCTCCTTCACATGCAGATACACACTCATACACTCACAGAACTAGAATTATTAGTTTGGCTGTAGAGATACCATATGGGCCCAGAAGAAGCCTTGGGTCAAACACTGTACAGCATGAATTTAGCAAGACTGTGCCAGCTGTCCTCAGGGTCAGAGAGTGGTCTCTGCTTGATTTTATTTAGCAATATGACATAACAGCCCCAAGGGTTATTTGCCCAATCTAAGTTCTGACTCAACATCTGGTAATGTCTATCATTCTGTTTTCACAGGGGATATGTTGTAACTGTACAAAGACATATTTACCTAAGATAGATTAATATTTAGGCGTATATAACATATAGTTAGGGTATAACTGTAATAGGAGCGTTTAGAAGGTAAAGACAATTCTACACTTTTTCTAAAAATTGCTACACTCACATCCATTTACAATACATTTCATGCTTACAGATAGATTTTACCCACTATTAAACGAACCACCAAATATTAGCTCATACATATCATCACTGTCTATTCAAAGCAGTCAGTTCTTAACTATTGAAAAATACACTGGCTGTGAGTATGCAATAGTATGGATCTGCTGTTGTACATTTAGCTTGATGGATGTAGCTCTTCATGATCTCTGTCACTAGAACAGAAAATTTGTCAGCATGGAGCAGTACTACAGAAACAGACATCTTTATTCTACCCTCTCTAATTTTCATACCTAATCCTTTTATAAAATGACTGAGTTTCTAGGCAATTCACAGTCCCTGGCACCCATCTCCAGACTGCCTGCCTCAGAGATGCTACTTCCCCAGGCAGCTGCCTGATCCCGTTGCTCAGCTCTTTGTTTTGGCGAGTTTTTGTTAGAGGCGTGGGGAGGCTTTTCATTTCTTTTCTTAAAGCAGGAGCAGGCTTTTTCTATCTTTCAAGGTTATATCTTTTCAGTGACCGTAAATTGTCCATCAGAAAACTTTTGAAGTATATTTGATGTAGTTAGTTGCGTTGGACCTGATCTGGTATACTAATGTTTTGTATCCCTTTGCTCCTTTCTCCTTTAGTGATATTCCTGTGCTTTCAGCATATTCCCATTTGCTAAATATTATTTTTTCACACTTCTTCAAATAAAAAGAATAGCCTTCAAACAATAAAAACTCAATTTTGATTCTGCAACTAAATTTTAGTAAATATTCTAAAATCATAACTTCTTTTCTCAACAAATTACTTGAAACAATATTTTACTTTGAGTTGAAATAAACCCAATGAAGCCTCAGAAAAAAAAAAATAAATCTAGCAACTGCCTACCAGAAGGTAAAACAGTGGTTTAAATCAAGAAGGAGAGCAAAATATTTGATTTTATTTTTCCCCACGCTACTTGGAGTATTCAATAGAAATGCATTTGAGGATGAGTTGTTACCTTGTATTGATGGCATTTATCTATCCATGAAGACTGAAGTGTACATAAAGCTCAGTGATAACAATGACATTTTCAATTCTACATTCTGTGACCATGTCTCTATGGATTCCTGTTGACAAATTGGCTCTCCCAACTCTTGCTTTGGAGTGTCTGGATAAAGTCCAGTCTTATAAATCCTGTCTTACATCCATAAAGTGGTATTAACATGTCTGAGCCCAGTAAGAACTAAGACCCGTTTTGTAGACATCAATCCCATTGTCTCATTGTCCAGGCTGCCCTCAGAGAAAAATTCCTTTGGACAAATTATGCCTATGAAGATAAAGACCAGCATTACTACTACTATCCAGCATTACCTTGGCAAGACAGCTTTTACCATGACCAGACAGCTTTTGTAGGAGACAAAGATGCAGAAAGATAAGCACAGGAAGCTGACATTCCAGGAACCGCGATCTTAGACAAAGCTGAGTTTGAACCTCAGAGAGAGCTGATGCCTGGAGTTCACTGAAATTGTCCAAGTTTTTCCAAAGCATTTTTTCTTCAAAGTATACTCTGAAAACACTTCCAAAGTACCAAATGACAATATCAGAGGTAAATGAACTTACGTGAAATTTCTCCTAAGTTTGTACATGGACAAAGCTGACAATAATAATACTTAAATTTATGGAAAGTGGTAGTTTAGTGACGGAAAAGAGGTACAAGAATGAAATGTACTCAAAGAACATTACATTTTGCAAAAGAAAGTGAATTGCTATCTATTGACTGTAAATCCATTTATATCACCTCATGTCACTAAGGAACTTATGACACTACTTGTGACTATGCTAAGGTAAAATCAGACAACACTGGCAATTTCTAGCTTCATTACCTCGTTTAGATGTAGGTACACAACATAACATGTTTTCTCCCTCGTGTACATGTTAGAAAAAGTCACAAGGGGTCCAGAGCTTAATATTTTCTTTAACTACTGTCAGTTACCTACTGTCATTTGTTAATTGTTTTAGTCAGGACAGTCTAATCACCCACTGGTTAAGAATTCATTTTGGTTTGGAAACATCTTTCTTGCTTTTTTTTTCACTGGGTCAACAATGAAGAGTCCAGTCCTTCTGGTAATCCCTGAAAGGTTTGACTACTGTGAGACCAATGCTTTCGCTTTGTTGTCTATGAAACCTAATACATCCTTTTACTATGTCAATGATTAGAAAAATAAAGAATGTCCCTGTTCCTAAGACTGAATTTATTTATCAACTGCCTTTTACAGGACAATTTCTCCAACTTGGAAGTCCATCACATAGTGACATTCAGTCCATTTCTTTGACAGTACTGGATTTGTGATCCTTTATATCTCAATGTCACCATTGAGAATTCCTGGCATATAGGAATCCAACCATATCATGCTTCTCAACAAATATTTTAAAAAACCCAAACACCTAACATAACTTCCTCTACCTAATGAGGAACAGTCATTGTATTTATTTTTGTGGGATGAACACAGCAGCCTCAGAATAGCTTCAATTTTAAATATATTTAAATATTTTTTAAAAGAAAAGTGTTTAGATCAGCATTTGGTAACAATGAAACTTGTCAAATTGAAAGAGATTCCTAAAACATATGCCTATACTCTCAAGTACTTCTACAGCCTTTATTTAGTCAGATTACATAGAGGTGTCTGTCAGGAAGAAGGGAATGATTTTTTAACAATCAAGTTAAAAGGTATATTGAATTTTCTATTTTTGTAACTTCCTCTTCCGAGGTCAGTTTTGTTATAGTCAGTTACTGAAGGCTGGCAATTTCTTTCAGCACCCAACTGGTATTCATAATCCAAACAATTCTTATCCTGTCAAGAGAATAAAAGAAACAAGTAACCTTTGATTCCATGTTAAAAACGAGACTTGTCACTCAACTCTGGTAAAGAAGTTAAGCTTCAACATCTAGTGATTACTGTTTATTTGTGTGTTTGTTTATTTAAGAAGAGTAAAAGTACATTTCTTGCCTAATAAAATAAGCACAGGGAAAGAACATTCAGACTTCGGTCTGTGAAAGTTTTAATCCATGTCGTCTATATTTTTTTCTGGATGTGTTAGAATTTTGTTCTTGTCTGTAGTTAGGTCAATGACAATTAATAAGCGAGTGTTCATCATCTAATAGTGGAATGTTCTACAATCTTTCTATGATCACTACTGTAAATATTTAACTCCCACTGTGAGCAGGGCTAAATGTCTACTCATATGCACAGAACATACAGATATCAAAATCTATTAAATGAGATATGGTGATAATTCTTTTCTGTTATCTTCAGAGATTTGAATAAAATCAATGTCAACAAAGTTACTCTGCTTTGCCCAAATATCAGAGAAAGCAGAATTGGCTTGATTAATCCAAATTACTTTTCAACTTTTTTCAAAAGAAAGCTCCATTTAACACTTTAAGACACGGTTCTGTAATCAGAAACATCACACTTAAATATCCCATTTACTAGAATATAAATCAATGTTCTAGTAAATTTAATTCTAGAATTTTTAAAGTGGAGATAAACAGTTTGTTACTATGACCAGTGATTTGAATGGAAGACTAAAAGGATATAAGGATGATAATATAGTAGTCTCTGAGTGATTTGGAAGTTCAGTTCAGGTAAAAGCTTTATGTTCTGTAGACTCAATTTTGGAATTTGTGAAATATTGGGAGGTGTAATAATAAAAGTTGTAATGCATTTTAGAGTATCAGAACAACTCATTAACTTCACTGTAATAATTTGCTGGAGTTCCAAGGGGACATTAAACATAACCAACATTCTCAAAACACAACTACTTTGACCTTGGGAATAGGGTATAGGTCTGCAAGATGGAAAATGTGTCTTCCCTGTCCTTTGCTATTTGATGAATCTTAAGAGTTTTTATTTTTATTATTTTTCTTGTGCTCCTCCTGCGTAACGGAAGAGAGTTCCTTAGTAAAATGTTCATTCTACTGTCACAGACAGGCAGCATACTTCAATATTTGCGAGTTTTCCACAGAAACACTTCTTGAATGAGATTTTTTAAAAAGCTAATTTCTCCTGCTAACTCTCATATTTCCATGGCTGCCGGAGTCCGCTTTTACAGCGCGGACCGGGGTGAAAGTACACATCAACGTGGTGCAGATTCAAATCCCTTTATTTCTCCTCTCACACCTCTTTATATACCCTTTGGACCCAGTGTCCGGGAACATCCAACAAGAGTGAACTTATCATTGGTTATAGTTTTCCGATTACGCAACAAATACTCAGTCCTGATTGGTTAACGCATAAAGCCCGCGAATCTCAATCTTCTCAGTCACTCCCCTTGTAGTTTCTTTGTTCCTAGGCAGTCTTCCGGCTGAGGCAAGCCAGGACTCCTAGCACGTGATCAGGGCTCCACATGATCAGGGCCCCGACACATGGCTTTTCCTAATCCCTCCAGCAATAACATTGTTATTGGGATACAGTTGCATTTCTGTATGTTGTATGTTGGTTGGTCCTTGTACTGCATAATTTCTAGAAGTTTTGGTTAGTTCAAATTTATGGATTTTTTTGGTAGCAATGTACAGGTTAGACAAGCAGACATTGAGATAGATTGATTGAAAAACTCACTGAATGGATCATCCCCATGGGGCTGTGATCAGTGCCTCCAAGTCCAGCTGGAGGAAAGCCACTAGTGTGTACTCCAAGGGTCAGTGCTCTACTAATACTCTTTAACACGTTCATTAGCAGGCAGAGGGCACCTTCTGCAAGTTGACAGATGTTACAAAGCTGTGACAGGAGGCTGATAGAGTAGAAGGTTGTGCTGCTATCTAGAGGGATCTGTTCAGCCTGGAGAAGAGAAGGCTCAGGAGGATACTCTCAGTATGCACAAATACCTAATGGGAGGGCATCAAAATGAGGCAGACTCTTCTCAGTAATGCTCAATTGCAGAAAGTGAGTCAACAGAAATACACACGAGTGTGAAATTCCATCTGAACAAAATTAAGTGGTTTTTTTTTACCGTGAGAGTTGTCAAACACCATTTTTGGCTGTCTAGAGTGGCTTTGGAATCTACATCAGCCAATCTGTGCTGGGTGATCCTGTTTGAGTAGGATTGGACTAGTTGTTCTCAAGAGTCCTTTGCCAACAAAAATGATTCTGTGACTTTGTGAATTCAGTACTGTAATCACACTAAAGTGTCTATACTGCTGGA
The DNA here is from genome assembly GCA_013399135.1 of Heliornis fulica. Taxonomy (NCBI): domain Eukaryota; kingdom Metazoa; phylum Chordata; class Aves; order Gruiformes; family Heliornithidae; genus Heliornis; species Heliornis fulica. Next base: position 103,516 of record VXBZ01008814.1, on the reverse strand, counting down.
AAATACCAGACTGAGATGCTGCAATGTATAAGTATCATCTTCCACATATTCTGCTAACTTTACAGATGATTCCTGCCCAGACCTTGTTACTGAAAAGTAGATATAAATATTACCAGTATTATAAGCAGATTGCTTCTCACCACATGCACTTTGCTCAGCTTATTTTAATAACTAAAATGTATAAATTATCCCTTTGTGAAGCTAAGATCTAAATATGTCCATTGAGATGATTTTGTACTATGACAAAAGATAATCTTTCTAGCTGTGACCATAGTGCCAATCAATATTAAGGATGCTACAGTACAGCCTTTCATAAAAAGGAATCAGAGAGGACTTTGGTATATAGCAGGAAATTACTTGTATCATCAAAATAATAGAATTATGGAAATGCTTTTAATATGTTTGTAATTCAACAGAGAAAAATGAAACAGGATAGATGTCTGTTATTTTACACAAATTTTAAGTTTTCTCTATATGAAACAGAAGTCCACATCCTGCTTGTAGGTTTTGGTCTCTTTTCTTAATTTTTTCTCATTGCTCATGAGTTTCATTTTTATATTACACTATGCATTTACCAAAGCGTACTTCCATACTTGCTCAGATAGGAGATACATACATGAAATGATAAAGTAATCTCAGTTATGAGACTCTTTTCTATTTGCTTGGGTTTTTTGTTGTTTGGGTTTTTTTATTGCTTTGGGTTTTTTTGGTTTTTTTTTAAGAGATTTATAATTCAGTAAAAACCTACTGGAATATATATCCCCTATATTTATTTCAGACCTGTAGGCACAAGTTTTTATCACAGTCAGCCTTGTCTCCAAACCAATTCTGAGTACACTTTGATCAAAAGCTTCACATATCTCCATTGCCAAAAGGATTCATCTGGACCCCATATGATTTATAATTTCTGTTAACAGTTTGGGTCATAGCAAGTATAATCTTGAGATTATGTTCATTATATTTACTTATGGGCTAATCTAGTTGGTACTATCAAAAAATTGGAAACAAGCTTTGAATACACTCTCTGGAGCAAAAGAAATATATCTGTCACATGTATAAAGAAGGCAGGTAATGATTGAATTGATAGATATACAATTGGAGAAAGTTGGCTACAAAATAGTTTAGCAGAAAGCAGTCAAGTATGCAGTGGATCACAAGCTGAGACAACAATGTGAAAAAAAGAAAGCACCATTGTGGGTTATATAAATAAGCATATAGTCACCACAGAACATGATGCACACCTTTGATAAAAATGCTTCAAAGAAGAGCTCTACTTCAGTAATGTAATCAGTCTAGACCATCTGTAAAGTCTCAGTAGAAAGTATTGCTAATGGCAAGCAAGATAGACAACACAATTGCTTTAAAATATCAAAACACAAAATCCATCAAAAAACCCCACTAAACAACAAAAAGCCATTCACCCAACTAACCAAAAAAAAAAAAAACCCGCGGGGGTTGTTTAGTCAAAGGAAGAGACAATTAACACATTCCATGACAGAAATCTCTAGCAACCTGCTGTGGGTGGCCCTGCTTAAGGACAGGGGGTTTGACTAGATGCTGTCCACAGGTCCTAACTCCTACCATTCTGTGAATCTGTGAATCATCTTTTTTACTAGAGGACTGCAGTCCTCTTGAACTGAGATTGACTTTGTTCCAGAATAGAATAACATATATTTCAGTGATATCTTGACATGAAGGTGTTATTCCCTGGAAATGCACAGATTTTAGATCTTAAAACTTAGTGAAGGGACCCTAGTACTTGCTTTTGCCTTTCAAAACTTAAGCCTTATTTCACACCAATAAACAAATCTGTAAGAAAATATAATACTTCGGTAATGTATCTGTCATGGACAATGAGTTTTGTAACACATTTTGAAGACACAGTTCCTGTCATAGGCTGACTCTATCCTTATTCTCTTCCCAGGCTTAGATATTGACAGCAAAGAAATGCACAAAAACCCTCAACAAATTTCTGTTCAAGTGTTTATCAGTTTTCTCTGCTTTGAAGATTTCTTTCTTAGTGTCTCTGAGTCTACAGACTAAACCCTATTTCTCCACAGCAAGTCCTCCTTTCCTTCACAGCTAGAGATGGCTTGCAGCAGAAGAGGCACTGAATCATTCCAGTTCCTTCCCACGAAGATCAAAGATTGTTAACATACCTGTCTTCCAACTTGCTCTTGGCAGGCTTACCTGATTCTGAAATTCCGACTGCATTATTTTTCCAGCAAATCCTAAAAAGAATACTACACATTAATAAAAACCTATAGGTGTAAAACATATAGAGTATATAGGTACGCCCATATTCATCATACTAGTAAAAAACAACAATGCAGATGAGCAGGAGATTTATACATTCAGAAGTCACATGTTAATCAACTGAAAAGATTACATACAACTTGCAAAAGCAGAGTTTTCTCTGCTGAAATTCAGGAATTTTTACTGCAGTTGCTCATAGAGGAGATGGATTTACTAAGGATTAATCAAAATTCACACTAATATATTAAAAATACAGGTCATCAACATAACTATAACATAACATGATGTTCAAAGAGAGACCAGTGACCAGAGGTATTCCTCAGGGGACAGTATTGGGACTTGCACTTTTTAACATCTTTGTTGGTGGCATGGACAGTGGGATCAAGTGCACTCTCATCAAGCTTGCTGATGACATGAAACTGTGGTGCAGACAGGTTAGAGGGCAGTGATACCATTCAGAGGGACCTTGGAAGGCTGGAGAGATAGGCCTGTGTGAAACACATCAAGTTCAACAGGCCACATGCAAGGTCCTGCATGTGGGTCGGCATAATCCCAAACACAATTGGAGTCTGAGAATGAATTGAGAACAGCCCTGAGGATAAGGACTTATGTATTCTGACTGATGTAAAGCTCAACCTGAGCCTGCACTGTATGTGTGCAGCTCAGAAAGCCAACCGCATTCTAGGTTGTATCAGTGTGACCAGCAGTGTGATAGGCAGGTCAAGGGAGGTGACTCTGCCTCTTTGTTCTGGTGAGACCTCACCTGGAGTATTATGTGCATCTCTGGGATACCCAGTACAAGAAAGACATTGAGCTATTAGACTGAGTCCAAAGGAGCCACAAATACATGAAAATAAGCTGAGTTGGGCTTTTCTTTTTAGTCTGCAGAAGAGAAGTGTCTGGGGAGACCTTATTGCAGCCTTCTAGTACCTAAAGGGTGCTTACAAGAAAGTTGGAGAGATACAGTTTACAAGCACATGTAGTAGTAGGCTAAGGAACAATATGTTTAAAAAGTGAATATGATAATGAAGCATTTGAAGAAATAGATCAGAAATGTTTTTCCTTTTATGCATTTAGAAAACAAAAGTACCAAAACAGTTAAAAAGAGGTGGATTTTATTGGGCTATATACTTAAAGGCTGTCTGGACTATGGAATCCTAACAAGAATAATTGTAACATAGGATTACTGCTTTCAAGATTGCGCTTAAACTGAAAAGGAAGCTCACAAGTCACAGCATTTCTAAAAGACCTTGACAATTGTTCTTTGATAAATGTTATTTGTCCACGTTCCTTAATGTGGCACTGGAGAACGAACTGATCTGAGAATTAAAGTAAAAAAGTAATTTTTAATATCTCTAGTGATGTGTAGCCCTTTCAGCAACTTTTCCCCTTTCAACATTCACACAGGGGTCATGGAAAACATGACTGACTAGACTGCTGAGTTATAAGTGGCTGTTGTACATAGGTCTTTAGTGCAAGGATAATCAAGATTGATGTAAGGCAATGCCACCGAGGATTGCTGTGATGCTATTTGATGGTATTCTGTTTTATTCAAGGCTCAGAGAACACTAAAACACCACGTTTTTCTCTTGAACACATAATAGAAGCAAAAGAGTAATTGGTAACTTTTGTCACTCAATTCATTTTGAGACATCATGGCCCAATTTTCTTCCTTCATTCCCACCTCCTCAGCTGCAGCTCTCTGCTCCCTGAAATTCTTAGTGAGAAAAAAGCATAGACAGAAAGGTCTGTGTATTACAATCTCTATTAGGATCATATCTCTTGTGGTACTTTGTCATGCCATCTGCTACAGCTGTGAATCTTCATGGTGAGATCTATTCCTGTGGGCCAGGTACCATGTACAGTAGGATTTGAGAGATTTTCCATGGGCCTTTTGCAGACATGTACTTTACCTCTCATATGAGCATCTCCAAATCTTTTCCCTCTTTTACCACTGGGGAGGAATTTAGCCTCACTGCTCTCTGTGTTGCAAACTCATTCACTTAGTGTGTCTTTGATCTGCCTGTAGCTTACTTAACTTATGTTCTTCTTCCCCTTCTGCTTTCCCAGTGGACTTGCAGAACAAGATGGCACATCGCTAACAGCAGTGGTAACAACCTATGCCTGGATGCCACTGATGTCCACTGCTGTGCACATAATATCATGACAACTTTTTGCCAGTACAGGTTTTGGTACTGAAGTCTATTGTATTGCTAAGTTCTTAGTAAAGTAAAAGCCTTCCTAGTCTTGTAAGCAACATGCCGTAATGGAAAGGTTCTCTAATTGGCGGGGGGGGTGGGAGTAGAGAAACTTACTTTCAATGCATACAATTAGTTTGTCTCTAACAGACATATGCATTATATAATATTCCCCTCCTCTTGATTGTGATACACTTCCTTTCTTTTACTTACCACTTTGCATTAACAGAATGAATTCATATTTCATGCTAAACAGTATTATCTTTATACATAGCATCGTGTCTAGGGCTTTCTGCCTCAAGACTTGCTTAAACAAGTAATTTCTTTATAATATTTTGAAGAAAATTTATTCAATGCAAATAATGAAAATATATTTTTCAGCTACTAGCTTCCCTTAGCAAGTAATAGAAAACATCTAACAATGTCATCTGGGAAATTAGTACATCTGGAAAAACAGTAGAGTGAACAGATATATGCTTCTTATGTTAACATGCATAGAGGATATAATTCCCTGTATGGAACCACAATGTATTGTTTCCATTGCAATATTTGTTCTTAGCATAAAGCACAGCAGAAGCCTCTTTTGGTTTCAAGTTTTTGTATGCAGGGAGAAAAAGTTTTTTGTTGTTGTTGATTTTGGATCTGGTTTTGTTTTATTTGTTGCTGTTGTTGTTAAAATAAAAGGTTACATTATATTCCTTTTACCACCTCCACTGACTTAAGGAAAAATATCTGCAATCATGTTGAATTTACTTTGATGTTTGGATAAGACTAGATTAAAAAAAAAAAAAACAAACCAAAAACCCAGATAAGATTTGATTTGCTATAGCTAGCACAATCCCGGCTAGAAGGCCATCAGTTCAACCTTTTTCTATAATTTTACAGCCACGTACTTTTATATTCCAAACAAAAGAAATTCCACCACTATGAGCCATATTCTTAAATGCTGATGTAAATTTTTTCAGACCAGCATAATGCATACACAGACCCACTTTCACTTTTGGTGTATATCAAAGCAAATAAAGAATATAGAGATGAAAAATAAAACACCCCTAGAATAAACCCGTAAGACATATAATTAATGAGTTGAGTTCATATTTTTACAAATGTAAGTCTCTGAGTATAAAAAACCCAAAATGTAAAGGCATTCAATATTTTTTGTGCTTTTAAGTTTAAAAAATGCCCCTAAAATTGATGTTTGTGGTAAAACGTGCTTTCTCATGAATTTTCTGACATAAACTTAGAATTTTGCAAGTATGGTCAGAATTCTATGTAATAAAATGGCGTTATACTGGTCTGGATTCATATTGCTAAGTTATTTACACTGAGGCCTCCTCAACCACTCCTTGATAGAGTGACAAAAATTCAGCATGGATTTAAATGAGTGCAAATCCAGTGATTTAACCAGATTCACATACTCACAGAATTGTAGGATTTGGAAGGATCCTCAAGAAAGAGTCCAACCCCCTGCCAAAGTAGAGTCTCTAGAGAAGGTTGCACAGATAGGCGTCCAGACAGGTCTTGGATATTTCCAAAGTAGGACATGCCACAACCACCCTGGACCACCTGTTCCAGTGCTCTGTTACCCTCACCATGAAGAAGTTCTTTATCACATTGGTGCGGAACTTCCTGTAGTCCAACTTATGACCATTGCCTCATGTCCCGTCCCCACAGGCCACTGAAAAGAGGTTGTTATCTCCCATTGTCTCCCACCCTTCAAATATTTTTAACATTCATGAGATCCCTTCTCAGTCTTCTCAAGGCTGAACAGCACCAGCTCACTCAGCCTTTCCTCATACGGGAGATGCTCCAGGCCCTTAATCATCTTTGTGGCCTCTGCTGGACTCTCTCCAGGAGATCCCTGTCTGTTTTGTACCAGGGAGCCCAGAACTGGACACAGTACTACTCCAGGTGAGGCCTGACCAGGGCAGAGTAGAGGGGGAGAATCACCTCCTTTGACCTGCTGACTACACTCCTCTTAATGAACCCCAGAATTCCATTGGCCTTCTTGGCCACCAGGGCACACTGCTGGCTCATGGCCAACCTATCATCCACCAGGACCCCCAGGTCCTTCTCTGCAGAACTCCTCTCCAGCAGGTCATCTCCCAGCCTGTACTGATACCCGTGGTTGTTCCTTCCCAGGTGCAAGACCCTACACTTGCTTTTATTGAACCTCCTCTGGTTCCTCACTGCCCAGCTCTCCAGCCTGTCCACGTCTCGCTGAACAGCAGCGCAGCATTCCTGCATGTCCCCCACTCCTCACAGCTTTGTATCATTGGCTACTTGCTGAGGATGGACTCTATTCTCTCATCTAGGCTGTTGATGAAGATGTTAATCATGACCAGACCCAACATCAACCCCTGGGGAACACCACTAGTCACAAGCCTCCAGTCAGACTGTGCTCCACTGATGACAACCCTCTGGGTCCAACCCATCAGCCAGTTCTTGACCCACTTAAGTTATACCTGAGATTAATCTGATTGATTGGCTCACATGGCCTAAATTTATTACTTCATCACCTCAAATAAAAACATTTTAATTACATAAGCCTCATTTTGTGAATACATTTTGTGTATTGCTCACTGAAGCTGGTTTTATGGGCAGACTTGCATAAGAATATAGAACAAAAAAAAGCCAAGAAGCCAAAAAACATACTTTATCTCAGACTTTTAAAAGCTTTGGGTGTGTAAAAACTACAAAGATTTCTGATGAACACTTGCCATGGTCTGGGAGGCACGGTCCACATCAGCAATGTAACACTTCTCGCCATAAGAACATTAATATTTTATTTTGGCAGACTTCTCAGAGAATTGTGTGTTAGTTTCTTAGCCTCCATAGAAATTTATGGGTTATTTCATGTTAATTAGAACCTAAGCAAGAAAACTATGTCAATGAAAATAATTGTAGAAACTCAACATGAACATTGTTTTGTTTTTTTTTTTTCTGTAAGCTTCTCAGCTTAATGAAATATACACAAAAGGTTTAGATAGAACAGAAAGCAGAAGGGTGCTGTCCTATTACTTTTTCATTTTAATATTTCGTAATATCTTGCATAGTATGTTTCAAACAGAAAAGAGAAAGGAATGAAAACAACTGGCTACTACAGGTCTCACACAGATGTGGAGAAGCTGCAGGCTTTAACTGTTTCTGTGATATGATGTGAAAGTGCTGTTAATATTAATGAAGATACCAGGAATAGGTTATCTGTAAGTCTTATAGAAGAGCTGTTTAGGACTTGGTTAGGTTTGATGTGAAATAAGAGATCATCATGAGTCATTTTCTTTTCTCTGAGCCCTTTGAATTCTCTGCAATTCAAAGTACGATGGGAAAATGAGTCCTTATTCTTTTTGCCCTATTAAGAAAAAATATAGGGACTGAGTAAATCTTTGTTTCACTTTTCAATGACCAGTTACATGATGTGATTCCCTAATCACTATGAAAAAAACCCCACATATTTCTGCCAGTTACAGTACATAAGTTGTAAATTAATCAAGAAAGAAAACTTTTGCCTACTATTTCATGTCTCCCAGTAACTCCTCAATTAACTCATGACACTGATGTGCAGTATGGATCTCATCAGAACATCTCCAGAGTCAACTCTCCAAAGACTTGAAGTTCAGCTTCGTGCAAGGAGTGAAAGAACTGAAATGTCATTGAAATTGCAATGATATAAAGAGTATTGTTTTTCTTTTTATCAAACTGCCTGTTTACATTTTCACAGTTTTGCAGTCCATTTTTCTTTCTTGTTCATTATTTGTGCAACAAATTTTTACTGGAAATTGAGATACATCAGACCTATTCAGTGAATTATTGACTAATATGATTAACTTAATACATTTTCCCATGACTCTCCGCTGGTATCGAGACTCCATCTTTTATCTATGACTAGCCCTTGCACTAAGATCATAATCTTTCTACAATATTTTCAGTGTGCTCTATTTCATCATTTTACTTTATTAATTGATCATCTTTCTTCCAGTTTTTTGAAGCCATATCCACAAATCCAAATATTACTCTCATTTGGAAGCACTGATAGAAAGTCTGCATGGGTAGCACTGATGAAGTATTTAATTCAAAATCCCCAGGATTAGTGTAGCCTGGAGAGCTCAGTGATCTAAGCAGTGTCCTCAATCCCACAAGGTTCTTTCAGCAGAAAGGGCAGACACTGTTACAGAATGCAGCACTTGGAAAAATGCTTGCCTAGAGAATGTCGAGATACAAGTGAAAAAAGCAATTAAGATGTCAGAAAAATGCACAACCCAATTTAAATTGTGTGATCTTATTTCAATATACAGTTTATTCAGGCCTAGGAAGCTCTAGCTTGTTAGGAACCTGAAATGTGTTTCAGAAGAACTCCTAGAAAGTGACACCATCATGGCTTTCAGGATTGCAAGTAGATTCCAGCAGTTAGTAATATAAGTCTTCAACATATTTTGCTCTTCTTTTTTTCACCTGAAATTTCCATGCAATAATCCCAAATAAGTACACTATCCATGCTGACAGCAGTACTTAAGAGAATGCCCAGTGAATCAGGCATCTTTATAGATGATCACCATATGCAAAATATTTAACGAATTTTTAATTAAAAACACATGTTAACGTTATGCTTCCCAACATAAAGTTTGCTGTTTGTGTGCTGTCTAGCATCTACACATGGACTTCTTCTTGAAACTACCTAAAGCTCATAGGCCATCCTACTCCAAAATTCCTGAGCATGCTTTTAAAAAGCAAATCTTACATTCTTCACAGCTCTCTACTGGACTTGACCGTCATGAAAATATGAAGCCTGGAAGAATGGAAACTTCGTGGTTCTTGATATTGGGGCAGAAAGAAATTCGCATTTTCAGTTGATTCTCACACAGAGAAGCTTAACCTTGTGGTAGAAAAAAAATAATGTGAGAGAAGAAAGTAGATGTGTGAAGGAAACCAGAACAGGCAGTTAATATGGGTGAAGAAGAAAGAGAATAAGAAAATATTTGCCCTTTTCATAAAAGTTTGTTTTCCATAGTGGTTTGGGAAAGGAATACTTAAATGATTTACTCAAGGTGACTATTCCAATGCATCATGAATTCTCCCGTTATGTGGAGAATATGCTTTTGATTACAATACCTTTACACATCTGGAAGGTGGCTGTTAAAGAGCAATGTTTTATCAGCTACCTGGATGAAGGGACTGAATGTTCCCTCACAAGTTCATGGATGACACTAAACTGGGAAGCAGTGTCAATCTGCTTGAGAGAAAGGAGGCTCTTCAAAGGGACCTGAACGGACTGGACTGATTGGCTGAGACCAGTGGGATGAGGTTCAATAAGGCTAATTGCAGAGTCCTGCACTTGGGATATCACAACACCGTGCAGTGCTACAGGCTTGGGGAAGAGTGGCTGGATAGCTGCCAGGCAGAGAAGGACCTGAAAGTGTTGCTAAACTATCGACTGAATATGAGCCAACAGTATGTACAGGTGGCCAAGAAAGGCAATGGCATCCTGGCTGGTATCAGAAATGATGTGGCCAGCAGGTCTAGGGAGGTCATTGTGCCCCTGTACTCGGCACTGGTGAGGCCGCACTTCTAGTACTGTGTCCATTTTTGGGTCACTCACTACAAGGACACTGAGGTCCTGGAGTGGGTCCAGTGGAGGGCAACCAGGCTGGTGAAGGGTCTAGAGAACAGACCTTATGAGTAGCATCTGAGGGAGCTGGGGTTGTTTAGTCTGGAAAAGAGGAGGTTGAGGGGAGACCTTATCACTACTTATAAGAAATGGTAGTGAATATATATATAAATATACCTGAAATGAGGTTGTAGAGAGGTGAGCAATGGTCTCTTCTGCCAAGTGACAGGTGATAGAACAAGGGGAAACGGCCTCAAACTGCGCCAGTACAGGTCCAGATTAGATGTTAGGGAAAAGTTCTTCCCTGAAAGAGTTGTTGGGCTGTGGAACAAGCTGCCTGGGGAAGTGGTTGAGTCATCATCTCTGGACGTATTTAAAAGGTGGGTAGATATGGTGCTCAGGGATATGGTTTAGGAGAGGACAGTTACTGTTGGACTTGATGATCTTAATGGTGTTTCCAGACTAGTGATTCTGTGATTCTGCTTCTGGAAAGAGGTGTCAGATATCAGCAAGTAAGCCAACACTCTTGTGATTGCCATGGCCGTAACATCTACTATGCAGATCTGAGATCAAGGCAGAAAGCCAAATCAGTTATGCTAGATTAGGGACAGCAAGATTCAATGCTAGGCAGAGACACATCTACAAGAAACCTTATACAAGGACATAGGGGCAGGGCCTGAGCTAAAATACAGCAACAAAGCAAGGGAAGAGAGACCTCACTTGAACATCTCACAATGCTTCTTCACAGATTGTGTTTTCAGAAGAGACAGATACTGGGTAACATAGAAATTTAAAATTTAACCAAACTGAACATACTGCAGGCCATGGGCCCTGATGGAATGCACCCACTAGTGCTAAGGGATCTTGCAGATGTCATTGCAAGCACATCTTCAATAATCTTCAATAATCTTTGATCAACCATGGCAGTTCAGAGAAGTACCCAAAGACTGGAGTCACTTAAATCCTCAAAAAGGGCAAGAAGGATGACCCAGAGAACTACAGGTCAATCAGCTACAACTTGACCATTCCATCATTGAAAGATGATGGAACAGATAACCTGGAAACTGTTTCCAGGCACATGAAGGCCAAGATGGTCATAAAGAGCAGTCAACATGGCTGCACCAAGTGTAAGTCACGCTTGACCAACTTAAGAAATTTCTGTAATGAAATTATTCACTTGGTAGATAAAGGGAGAGTAGTAGATATTGTCTACCTTGACTTTAGTAACGCTTTTGACACTGTTTACCATAAGATCATCCTAGACAAGCTATTGAAGTATGGTGCTGTATGAACAGTGAGTTAGACTAAAAACTGAGTTTTAGGGCAGTTAGGCCCAAGGGGATCAGCTGGTAATTGGCATCATGTCTAGTCAGAGACCAATAACTAGTGGTGTACCTCAGGGGTCAATACTGACCCCTGAGGTACACCACAGGCTATTGGTCTCTGTGAAAGAGACAGGCTGTGAACTCCCATGTTTAGTCCAAGGCAAAAATCATGCTAGTCAAAACAAAAATAATGAAGATTTTTTTTCCTCTCTTTTAATTTATTTTCATTCTTTTTTCATTCTCCTCCTTTTATATTAATTTTACATAAAGAAAGACTGGGGTAGAATATAATTGGACTACTCCTTCTGGGTGAAACAGACAATCTGGAAAAGCTAAGCACAGACTGTTCTTAATGTAGACGTTCTAGACAGAAGACAACATGTCTCATTGACATTTCTGCTTCAGACCTCGCAGCATTATCTTGCAGAAATTCCCCGTTTGCCCTGAGACAAGTTCTGTACTGAGACATGGGAGTTCAGCCAGTGAATTCACAGTCAGTTAGTTCAGAGGAGTCACTGCCTTGGGTGTTTGAAAGCTTAGACAGCAGCATTGATGTGTTGTTATTTATCAGAGTATGTCATCCATGCTGAGGATACCCAAAGCATTTTGGAGCACTCACAAGACACAATGACCATGTATAAAACCTGATCCATAAGGGATGGAAACAAATACAGAGCAGAATGATGACATTTAAATTCCATGCACTGAAATTCCTTATGTTTCACGGTTATTAGAGAGTCTTTTGGTAATAAAATGTGTCATAGTGATAGTAGTAAGGGCCTGTGGTAAGTGATGAAATAAATGGAACTGCATCAGTTCAATTTCTTTCTCTCATCTGACTTATGGCTTAGACTCTAACGTGAGTCACACAAATTCAGGAGGGTTTTCTTTCGTGAAATTCTAGTTCCTTTAATATATGTATATATTTTATTTTTAAAATGTTTTATGTCAAGATATTTTTTAAGTTAGTTCCAACATTGTTTGGAAGATGCTTTAAATAAGATTTCCTACTTAATCTGGTGCAGCAAAGACACAGACAAAAATGAACTGCAAGTGAATGTGGTGCTTTCCCACAAATATTCCCTTACAGTGAGGGTGAACTGGAATGCAAAAAGCTTTCAGAGCTATGGAAACAGAGAAACAGGGAAACCACAAATATGGACCTACAACATCTATCATCTACATTCTGCTTTGTTACCTATGTGTAATTTCATAGCTCCCTGCTGTAGTAATAAGGTTTCTGATGGGTTTACTTCTAGAATTAATAAAAACACAATTTGGATCTCTAAATGCAATGAAGTCATGTGTGACCATTTTTATTAAAAGTGTTCTTCCAAGTGTGGTGAACTTGAAAATGTTTCATTAACATTAGGATGCTTCCAACACTTAGAAAACTGTCTGTAAAGCATTGGCTAGAAACTGCTATAAAAAAGCGAACAGATATGACTATCTGTAGAGAACTGAAAGCTTAAATTAAAAAAATACTTAATCTGAAGGGATAATAAAATTGTATATATTCACAGAATATAGAATGTAAAAGTTACAATAGATTCATAAGGTTATACTTTAGGTCTTTGAAGCCAAAATAAGTTCAGCAGAATAAATAAAACATTACGACCTACCCTACCAAATTTTACATATTTAAAAAATGCTTCTAATTACGTTTTCTACGAAATGAAAACACAGTGAATTCTCTTTAAGTCTAAATATTGTAATCTCAATTGAATTGGAGTGTTTCTGTTAGTAGTTCATATAGATATTTTAAAATGAGATTGATAGCTCACATACTTTTAAAAAAAGAGAAAATGAAGATTTTATGTTTTATTTTTAAAAACTACCTCTGAAACCAAAACCCACTAGCTGAAAGAACCCCCAATAATAATAAACACCAAGAGTCCAGGATGAACATTTTTCATTCAATTTTTAAAGCAAGTTGGAGCAAAGCCCAAATTCCTCCTCAGTCAAATTATCAGACAAATATTTGGTATTACATAATGCTAGCAAAAAGTGTTTGCTACATATGCCTTCTATTTCTGTAGAATTTAATTTCTTCTCTCAGAACCAGATGGATGAGGGACTCTTTATGAAGTCCTTTTTTTTTTTTTTTTTCTTGCTACCCTTCCAATTGTAATCCAACCTTTAAAAACAGTATTCAGTGGTTTAAGACTGATGACACAACAGGTACTGTGAAAACAAAGATTGTGACACAAATTCCTCCTGGTCTTATGTATGGGAGGGAAAAAAAATCTTACTCTCCAGCTTGCCAGGAGAACAGGAGCATGACTACCTAATTTATGTAGCCAAATACTGTAAGCCATTTTACAGTCACATAGATTGGTTTAGGGGTTAGAGAACAAAATATTTCTAAAAAGTTTAGACATCATTAGTAAAAATGAAAAATAAAAGAGACCTGAAACCTGTGCCAAGTACAAGACAAACCTAGGTCACGAATACCTGAATTATCTATGCCTTTAGATCCTTTAGATAAGAAGCTGCACAGGTATCCTGAGATGCATAAGGAGGAATATTGCCAGCAGTGGTGAGATACGTAAGATTGCTGGATTCAATTCTGTGGACTGTAGTACAGAAGAGACACAGGTATACAGTAATGAGTCCATCCAAGGTACATAAAGATGATGAAGTAACTGGAGCATCCCTCCTGGAAGAAAAGGTGAGAATGTTCATTTTGGGGAAGAGAACGCTTGAGGGGGTTTACCAATGAGTATCAATATCTTGCAGCAGGTGTGAAGATGAAGGTACTAGACTCCTCAGTGGTGCCCAGTGACTGGTCAAAAGGCAGGCACAGGACATTCTGTCTGAACATGAGGAATTTTATTTTTTTTCCCATGAGAGTGATCAAACACTGGAACAGGTTGACTGGAGAGGTAGAATTTCCATCCCTAGAGATTTTCAAAACATAATTGGCACTGTACTAAGCAGCCTCAGGACCTAGGTGATCCTGCTCTGTGACAAAGTGTCGGAATATGTGTCCTCCAGATCCTGAATCAATATAAAGTACTGATAAATAAAATAATATGTAATGTCTCAACACATCTCTGATTTTATAAAGCCATGATAAAAATATTTAGATATAAGGTAATAAAGGCATATACTCACAAATTTTTGTACTTTCTACATCTAGCAAGTTTGATCAGCTTTTACTGCTTTGTTTTTGTGGTGGTGTGCTCCATTTCTGTGCTAAGGTATTGACTAATGAAACAAAGCAAGAGGAAGAATAAGACAAGAAACTTGGTGTACCTGCTTTGACCAGAGTGATCCTATTTCGAATTAGTCAAGAAATATCAGCTATATCTCTTTGAATCTTATTTTAATTGTGTGAAAAAATATTATCTTGCTGATTTATTTAGCCTTTTTGGACTTTGCTATAACCTTTATAGTTGTTCTGTATTGTTTTCAGCTATGTGTGTTGTAAACAGCTACTAAAAATAAGTTCTTTTGGACTCTTAATTAAAAAATTTATTTTGACAAACATAAGTGGCCACAACTTTGTTAGAATAAGACAGAAGTTATTGTCCTTGGGACCACAATTTTTGTCTGTTTGATAAAAATAAGCAAATGTTTCATGTCACAGATTTTAGCCACTCTTTTAATTATTTTAGTGAATGGTCCCTAGCAGTACAATTTCTTCATTCATTCTTTTTTCATTTGTGTTTTATTTCTTCCTTTCAGGTTTAACCAATCCAGGGTGTCTGCATTTCACCTGCAGAGAGGAACTCTTCAGCTTTTACGTTCAGCTTTCTATCATCCTGCAGCAGAGAATACGGTCATTGGCAAAATAAGGAGATTGAGTTATTTGAGTAAAAGTCAATCACAATATTTGACCTTGCAATCCTTTAAAAAAAAAAAAACAAAAACGAAACAAAACAAACCAAGAGCAATCCCAGAGGCTCCAACACCCAAAAGCATTTTTTCTTGTGTTATAAAAGATTCAGTGCAGAAACAATTTAGTTGAATATAATCAGCTGATGGAAAATTCTTCTTTGCCAAAACAGGAGCTCTCACATGACACCTCCAGATGTTTCTTTTCACTTAAGCAGCTTGAATTTAGACTTTCCTTCTGAGTTAGATCCTTATAGCGTCCTCAAAAATTTCATTATATAAACTGAAAGAAATGTATTAGCTTGTATGTCACCTTGTGTCAAGAACTGGTGAGGACTTTAATTTCACCATGATGTCAACTTTTCGTAGTACACTTCCAATCAACATTCAGGGCTATGACAAGTGCCTTCTCCATGCCCAAAAATAAACTAAAATGGAACCTTTTATCTGAATCTTTCAGAGTTTTGGTGGAGTTACTAGAAAGTGAAATAAAAATGTTGTATTTTCTTTTTCACTTTCTCCCTAAGACACAGAAGGTTTTGCAATAAAAAGATAATTGAAATTGTCAAATTAAAAATCTGTCCAAGCATCTGAATTTACATATACAGTCAGCTTTCTGAACACCTCGAAAAACAGGCAATCTTGAAAGATCAAGTGGACACCATTTTTTCTCTATCCTTACTCATTTTACCTAATCACATTTTAAATTCCAAAACTGACAATAACACCTATTTTGCACTATTTAAGAAACTGTGGCACATGAGAATGGGCTATCATAGTCATGTGTAGCTGTTAGTTGGTATTAGTACCATAACATTAATAATAATATTTTAACATTGGCATGTTTTCCTTACACAAAGACCAAGATCTTGATCAAGTAGATCTGGAAGAGTTCTGAGCTTTTATTGATATCTATAAATTTCCCTACTAATTACACTGTTTTTATTATGACTGTACAGCAATTCTAACATATCTATGTATGAGATGAAACTACAAATCACCATCAGTCTGTGCAGGGATACTGAGCTTTGCTCATACATTACACAGGTGATCAAATAAGATATAGCAAATGTTTTATGTTCAGAACAAGTCAGATTCCCTGGATATGCGCTAGAGAGTGCATATAAACCAATTTGTTCTTGTGAAATCCCTGTCTTGACATTAAATGAACACATACAGTCTCAAGTTTACTCACTGAAAGAAACTAAGCATTGAATCTTCAGAATAGGGATAAATGCAGAGGAAAGTTTGGTTTTCTATTAACATAATTTCTCTTCTTTCACATACTGAAACCAGTAGATTAAAAGCAGAAGTCCCTGAGCTGGTCATTGTAGTTTTGCATGTGAAACACCTTGAGGTTATGTTTGAACAGAAAATAATTTGCAAGAAGTAGATTTTTTGTTGTTGTTTGTTTTTGAGACAGCAGTTATGGAGTAATTTGTTACGAACTTAAACATTTTAGTGAAAAAAAAAGATCAAATACTGTAGTAAATGTATAAACACTTTGTATTCCTCCATCAAAAGAGAGCAAGAATATGTTCTCTTTTCCTATCTGTTATGCTAAATGTTACATCCTTTCATATGACAGAATATATTTTGTTTGTTTTGCCACTTGCTTTTTGATAATTCAGAGATTTTTTTGCTTCTTCTAGGGGGAAAGAGTAAGGATACCGCAGTGACAAGAATCTTTACTAAACTCAAGATAGACAAGAGCTACAGGGACAAATTGTTTTTTCATTAGTAATGTGCTGGTGAGAGAACAAAGTAGCTCTTCCCAAAGTCTAATTAACTCCCTAACAAATGTGTTTAGAGACAATATTAATTTTATAATTAGGTACTATGCTATAGTTGCTATATCTATCTTATACATTGGGACTGGAAAAAATATCTCAGAGGCCCTTGAACTACCTTTGTATCATCAGCTCTTTGGTAAAACTAAGCTTCTAGTTGTGTTGTTTGAAACTAATAGATCTACATTGGCAAAAAGAGCTCCCTCCATTTGGCATTCTGTATTACAAGCATGAAATAAAAAAAATTAAGAACCTTAGGTATGCTGGTTTTGCCTGCACAAATCTCAGATCTGCTCTGAATGGACTAAAGATGGTTCATCAAGCTTCTAGGTCGTTACTTTCATATCGGAGCAGTGAATACAGAGTTGTTTTCTATAAATATGCAGCTTTTGCCTTCTATTGATGTCTGTTTGCATGAAAATCTAACATCATGTCATTTAATTATAAGAAACAGGGTAATAAGTGTGAAGATAAATATTTCACAGACCTAATCAGAAATTATCCTTTTAAACCACTATTATTGGGTGAAAACTATGCCTAGCAATCAATATGAGGCAAAGCCATCTAAAAGATAGTTAGGACTGTGCAGACATGTTATGTGCAGCATGCCCATTTTGGATGCTAACATTATGTCAAAGATTTCCAAAACCAGCTTGAAAATTACATTGTGTTTGGTGTTTTTTAAACTGATTACTGTATTTCTTTGTATGCTGAATAAAATATAGCCTTCTTTATTAAAATTCATTGTTTTTATAAGAGATTTTGAAATTTTATCTATGCAGATATTTTGGTGATTTTTATTCCCAGTTATTACCAGTTACACAGTTCATCAGAAAAGTGAAATGTTCATGCTACTAACATAAGGAGATAGTAAACATACAAAACTGATTCAGCACAATACTGTGCTTTTTATTCAGTGCTGGACAATAAGCATAATCACATTTGTAAAAGATTTTTGCCAAGTCATCCAAGCTTTATTTTCAGACTTATGTAACAATTAAAATGAAATAATAAATCCAACCACCAAAATAAATCCATAACTAAACAAAATCTAGTTCATAACTACCAAATCTGGTAGTTATGAACTGGATTTTCAGATCTGAAAAGGAACAGAAGAGGAGGGGAAAATCATATGGCAGTTTAGAAGTACTATGTATTCAAAGTACTTCATGCATGTGATTTTTTTTTTCCTTTTGGCAATATAGTTTGATGGTATGGAATAGTTTACCTTGAGGACTTTCACCTATTCTCTTTCTCTCAGGCTCGCACACTTTTCCCTGATTACCCCTCATGGCCATTATCCTTCTTATTTGGATGAGAAGGAATGGTTGAAATGTTCTAGAGATAACAACAGTTACACCCTTTCATCTTCCAAGAGATTACAAATAAATAGAAGAATGCACATCTTTTCTCTAGTTCTAAGCATTATTTCTTGGATTGAACAGCCCATTTGCTGCTTGCCCTAGGGTGCGTTGAGCCTTAAATTACTCTTTCATGTTTGAGGTTTGATGTTATTTTGTGGGCCTTCTTTGTTGGTTTTGGTTAGTTGGTTAGTTGTTGTTTTGGGGTGGGGTGAGGTTTTTTTATTTGTTTGGTTTAGGTTTTCAGTAAATAATGGTCAAAGACATCTAGAAACATTAGTTGCTGTCAGGAACTTTAGTACAATTTAGAGTACGTTGTGTTTTCTCAGATGTTCTTAAATGATACATCTAGCATGAATTTACTTACCTAATATTTAAAAGGAAAATTTTACTTTCAGATAGCTATTGGATAACAAAGCAATCTTGCAAATTCTGAAGAAAAAACATAAACTAATTACTAAATATTAAGAGAAAAAAGGTTAGAGAATAAATATATTGCTTTTCTGATGAATCTGTAAAAAATGATCCTTTCAGCCCATAAATTAATTATAATTCCAGCTACTGTACTCCTTGACATGGTATTTTTCCCTCCTAGATTGATCCTAACTCAAGAAACTAGAAGGGAAATATGCTGATTGGACTGAAAATAATGGGTTGAAAGTCTGCCTTGGTCTTGGGCCTCAAAAGGCTGTTCAGGAAATTCTATATCTGTCTCTAAATTTAGAAGAAAGTTTCTGTTTCCATAAGCATTACACTCCAGAAAAAAATAAATGTGGAAATATTATGGACACAGGCAAATTATACACAGATTTTTTAGAGTAAATTATTAATCTCAAGAAGATCTTACTTAGTAGGTCATGTAATGAACATCTCTAATGTTACAGTGCTCACTAACGCAATGTTTACATGATGGCAAAGATCTGTATAATGCATGTCTTGGCAATAATTAGATGCCTAGTAGGCTAATTGCTTTGTGAATAAATTCAAACAAAATCAAGTCATTAAACAACAGGCAGAGAATATTTTAATACTGGCACAAATAATTGTTGAAGTTCTGATTTATCAGAGCACTTTATGCATTAATAATTTAATGTTGTCTGCCAGTAAACAAAGAATAAATAAAAATTGTTATGCATCTATGGGCTACTTTACTAATACATTTGATTTCTTGATAGTATAGGGCAGTCTATTTTTTAAATGTTGTCATCTTGTGAAGTTAAGAGCAAGAAATTTGAGACAGGTGCAGTTATAAAGAAAAGGCTGTAACAGAAATTGTCATGAGACTCCACTTCATATAATGCAGCTTGCTCTTTGTAGAATGTCAAAGGAAAAAACTCAAGGTTATTAATTGTAGATTAATTGTAGATTATTTGTGCAGTCTTGAAGACTTAAAAACATGTGTTCTATTGGTGAAACTAATTTGTTGTTCATACAGAATGTGTATTCTTGAAGACATTTCACCAACCTATAAATAATTGCATAAGGAAGTATGTTGAGTAAGACTAAGGGAAATGGGAGGAGAAAACAGAGAAGATGAAGGTAGAGTAGATAAAAGATTAAGCACACAAAACACTGAAGAACAAGACATTACTACAATGAATACTGTAGTCTGAAAGGCACCTGCTAAATCTATCTGGACAACTTACAGGTTTAGAATTAGTTAAAAGTTTACGAGCTGCTTTAGTTCAAAATAAAAATTTCATCAAGAGGTAGCACAGAGCCACGGGTAATCAATCTGTTCCCTGAAAATATTACCAATTGTCCTGAGGCTACATATACCCATTTATTCACATCCACACGCTAGCAAAACATGGAAAGATAACCCTTCTTGTATTTCCCCTACATAGATCTTATTTGTTGCAAAATTGAAAAGAGAAAAAGAAAGAAAATGGAAAGAAGAAACAATGAAATTCCTTTGAATCATATTTGTACTCTCAGCAGGAAGACCTCAAAGAGCAATCCCACAGGATGGGTTTCTATGTCAGATTAAATCACTTCAAATTTAGATGTTTTATTCTAAGATTAAATACAAGTTAAACACATTTCTAAAAGTTTCTTAGCATTTCCTAAATCCCCATTTTAAGAAACAAAATCTGAAAAAAAAGACGACAAAACAGTAAAGGTATCATTTTCCTACATAGTTCAGAAGATTTTTTTTCTAGTATTTCACTTGCAAATTTAGTGGTGTGACCCTGACACAGGTTGCCCAGAGAAGCTGTGGCTGCCCCTCCCTGGCAGTGCTCAAGGCCAGGTTGGATGGGGCTTTGGGCAACCTGGTCTAGTGGAGGGTTTCCCTGCCGGTGACAGGAGTGGTGGAAGTAGATGATCTTGAAAATCTCTTCCAACCCAAAACATTCCATGATTCTTCAATGTATTCCATAATATATCTCTAAATATTTTTAAAATATCAGTCTTTCAATATTTTGAATAGTAACATATAAAACTATAAATCAGCCAGAGTATCCAACTAAAGATAAATTTTTCAAATATATAATTCTGTACCTGATTGAACCAACAAATTGTTGGTAAATAAGAATATTTAGGTATTCAGAAATCTTTTATATTTCTTATGGCATGACCTATAATCTATCAACTGCATGAGCCTTAAGGATGTCCACATCTCGAGTTTAAGAATTTTTATCTCCTTTACTTTGTTTAATTATCTTATCTATCTCTTGAGTAGCTGTGACCTAATCAATAACTACAACAATTAAGCTGAGTACTAGGATAGAAAGATAGATAGATAAGAACTTCTCACCCTTTTATACCAGCTGTCTGTCAGTTTCATAGAAAAGTTCCCAATTTTCAATTTGTGAGAAACAGAACATTATCCCCATCTCTTCACATTCCCCAATTAATTTGTAACCTTACAGCCCTCTGTTACATTTATGCTTTGGTCAAGGACAGTGTTAGTGTTTTTAGTAAGTGCAGGTATACTTTACCTGCTAAATATGTGTCCATCAACAATGTCAAAAAAACTCGAAAGGATGAGGGGTATGTTTTACTTTTGACATTTTGGATTCTCTCAGTACGCTGTATTTATCCAAGTTTCTAGTTCTGCTTCTTTCTTTATTATAGTTTTAATCCCCATTTTCTAAGTAAGTTATAATTACCTGTCTGCAGGTTTTTTTTTTACAGAGTCCTAAGTCCATGTTTAATTTGGTATCCTGAAAAGTTTAGGGATTAACTGTGAGGAACTTGTATGGACTTCAACCTATTTTCCCATCAGCAAAAGTCTGAGGGAAAACTGGAACTTGCACCTCATGTTCCTGCTGTTACACTACTTAGTACTTGAGTATCAATTTATTTTATCCCTTGCCATTTAACTAGAGTTAAAGTTAGCTCTGATCTTCAGTCATTGGTGTGCCTAGCACCAACAACCACTAGCCCAGTGATTTTTAAATTTCCAAATTTATCTTAGGTCTAAATAATTTGCATTCAAATTATTTTATTGTCCCACTTCAAAAGATATTCAGCTACTTCACACTGATTTTAGTGTGAAATACGAACCTCCCAATATCTTTTAATCTGTTGCTACTCTTGTTTTAAGTACCTAATTTAAACATATTATGAGATGGTACCTTGAAAAAACACAACACAGGTAGAAAAGAGGAGAAATCTCTATGGAAATAGAGGCAGACATTCAGATGGACCTCAGGGTAATGAAAATAAGATTTTACTTTGCAGGGAAGTTTTATTGCAACCAAAAACACAATGAAATTTTCTTAACCAAAAGAACAGGTGAATTAAATGTTTTCAAAAGACACTGTAGAAAGGAGGGAGATGTGCTATAAAATTCTCTGCTATAATCTCTCATCTGATAATTCTGATTTTCCTTTTGTTTGTTGTTTAAAAGGCATTTTATGAAAACTCAGTTTCTGTTGCTTTTCACTTTGTCACTTGACAGAAAAAATGAGTAAATTCTACCTCAGGACAAGTGGAGTTCTGTAACTTTTGTCACACTCAACTAAATTTGATCATAGGATAGTTTGAAAGTATATGCAATAGTTTACTATAGATTAATTCAGGTGTTTGCAAAAGGGTTAGATAAGTGTGGTATCATGTTAGACACAGTAATTCCATTCAGTAACAGCTGTAAAAACATGTAAAATACCACAGGATATTGGGTTAATTCAGTAAAACTAACAGTTACTGCAAGCCATTGTTTCTCAAATTCTGTGTCTCACATGTATCATGCTTTCGAAGTTGATCTTTATGTTTGCATAACATATAGTGCAGAAATTTTAATTTTTTGATAAAGTAAATATTTTTGAAGCTGTCGGTGTATTTGATTTAAGGATACTTTATGAAAAGGACAGACGGAATATTATCAGGAGCATACTGTTATTTGCAGCTTGGTTTTATTCATGGTTCAAAGACACTTTAATATGGTTTCTTGTTTGATAAGCTTGCTGGAAAAGTGCATCTTTTGAAATCTGTGCTCATTTTGGCACTGTTCTTTTTGAAGATGTGAAATAATGAAAATTCAAAAGTGATGAAAAATTGTGAAGTGCCCCTATAAACCAGATCTTCTAGCTGTTGTGGCAACATTCACAGTTGTCATTCATTCTACTGAATGACAGGGTGAAAGAAATATACACATATCGAACCTAGGGAAAAAACCTATAAATGCTGAAAAATCTGATGTGATGGTTAAAATATAATTTAGAAGAGCTAAGTAGAATAAGATTCTACTCTTCCAGCAGAAATCTGGTACATCTCTAATCCAGTCCAAGTGAGAGTAGTAGACACTGAGTTCTATACTTGCAGTTAGAATGCAGCTAATAATCTGGCTACATCACACAAAACAACATTTTTTCTTTAGATATACAGTCACAGGATTATCTTTATACTGAAGAAACATATACTGGTGCTGAGGAACAAATTCCCCTATGTCACATAATAGCACAAATTTGGAGCCATTCTATTTTGTTCTGGATTATTCTAGTTGTGTATGGATGCAGAAATTGCCCTTGGTGTATGGATTGCTTTGATAGAAAATCAGAAAAATCGGTTTTAATAGCTAGTGCCAGTTAGGATGAAAAAAAAAAATTAGCATACAGCAAGTGGGATGATTAATGGGAAGGACAGTTGACAGGGACTTAGAAATTTAGAATTGCTTAGTTCAGAGAAGATGACACTGAGAAATGACTGAAATACTTTATGTTTACTGTTTAAGATGTGTCTAGATAGAAGAAAGTATTTTATTCTGAAAGACTAGCACTTCTCAGGTGGCAGTAATGAGATTTAAACTTTTCCTACTACTAGCTCCAGCCATGACAGTAGCTCATCTCAGCTCATACCCTATCATGATCTGGTTTTTAATTCAGTTGTCAGCTGTAGGATGGGATGTGTCCAAGGGTTATTTCAGATTACAGTCAAATAGACATTATATGGAAACAAAACACACTATGAATCTAACATACTAAATGTAAATAGGCATCTTAAATTTAAGCAACACTACAAAGGTAAAACTTGAACTCAGAATCATGTATCTCCAGCAAAGAGAATCCTGGGGATGGAAGTAGAGGACATAACCCTGAAGTAGAGGGAAAAGCAGAAGGATCCACATGTGTGAAGATGCTTTACATGAACATGAAGTTAGAAGGGATACACAGGAAAAGGTGTCAGACAAGTTTGTGAGGAGTATGAAAGACATTTGGCAGCTCCCATTAGTCAAAATATTTAATGACTGTAGCGTATCCTGACAATCAAGACAGAGAAGTGAGTTTAAGGTAACAAATTCCAGCACTGTGAAAATTACAGATTGCAGATTATGGAGATTAATGACAGATAGGGAATACTGAAGATCTGTATTTTTCCCTTTCAAATTTGAAGACAATGCTATTTAAAGATCAGGCTAAGAACAACTGATATATAAATATGCATGGGAAATGTGGGGGAAATAAAAAGGGAAGAAAGAGAAAGCAAAGAAGTAACAGATAAAGTGACTCTCTTCTCAAGGGATTTTCTACAGAGGTATGAAAGTTTATATTTTTGTTATTATTCTTAATAAGTACAGGGTTTTTTATGGAAACAAATGTCTAGGTGAAAAACTAGAAGTCAATATGGCAAATGAATCATAAGCAATATGGACAGATTATGGTGAGTAGGAGAAGTAAATTAAAAGCACTTTGAATTGTAGAAGTTGCCTGAAGTTTCTGTCTTAATAATTGAACAAAACTCCAGACTGGAAGATTTAGACAAAGAATACAACAATTGTGTCAACAAACAGCAAGAAAAATCTAAGAACTGTGGAAACCTACCACATCTTTATGCTAGGTGACAGTCAATGACAACTATGGCCTATGGCTCAGTAGCTAGTTATCTAGTTACAAATTCAATGCATGAATCAAAACCTGGCATAGGACATATTAAATGAAGACGTCATAAGCATATTTAACAATTAGGAATGAGGGCTTATGATATATAACCCAGTTAAATTAACATAACAAAGTCACTTTAAGTGAGAACCAAATCACACACGGCAGAAAGGAGCAACAATGACTTAGATAAGGCAAGGGATGTGTTGTTCTTTTTTTAAATTTAGGTTTGAAAGTACATTTACATTTCAATGCCTAAGGAATATAACTGTTCTTATAGCTCAGAACATCTTTAGATTGTTTTGCCTGTTATCACATTCAACCACATAAGCATTCAGCTACGAAATCAAAAATACAGTTGACGTGGGAGTGAAAATTATATGGAACTAGTAGACATTGCTTCCCTCAGAAACAGTATTGTACAGATAATGATGGGCAAACTTAATAAAAAATTAAAAATGTCTCAGTGTCACTGAAGTAGCTCCTTCAAACCATATACCTCCTCTTCTTAAGAGACACAGGGAATCTACTTTGGTAACAAGACACCATTCTCGGACCATTTGCTAATGGTAGAGATTATTTTCTTTTTCTCACAGTCACTAGGAAATAGTGAGGATGACAAGAAAGACAAAAAGCAACCTTTGCTATCGGGGGGATTGAGACATGTTGTCATATGGAGTTATAATAACTGCAGGTTGTGAGGTTTTTTTTTTTTAGTTTGACGTAGGCTTTGAAGTATCAATTAAATTATTAGATGTGAAAAAAAACCAAAACCCCAACAAACTCCAGTAGACAAGATGCTTAACAGTTTTGAGTTATGTTAGAATTTGTTGACTCACTGAGTGCCAGGAGTTTTAAGCTGCTATCTTATAATAGGGCAATGCAGAAAAAGAGGTATAAGTTTCCCTTTCGTGTCATATCTCAAAATTCCAATTTTTTGTGGTTGGTTTTTTTGGTCAGGTTTTGGGTTTGTTTTTTTTTTTTTTTTTTTTTTTGGGTTGTTTTGGGTTTTTTTTTTTTTTTTGGGTTTTTTTTTTNTGTTTGTGGGTTTTTTGTGTTTGGTTTTTTCTTTTACACATTAATATTGACTTTTGCTTTATATACTTTTTCAGTTCTTTTCCAGAAGTTTTACAGACAATGAAGCCATGTATTAAAAATGTTTGCCCAAATCAGGATAAGTGCATATTAGGCAGTTGCTTTTTGTGTTTTGTTTAGGCAGATATGTTTGTCAAATGCTAAATTAAAGAACAGATTCTCTAAAAAGAGTATCTGAAAGCAAAGCATTTCTATATCTCACCTATTGACTTTGAAATTTAACGAACAAACAATGAAATAGGAAAAATAATTTAGCTTCTTTTTGTGTGTTGAGTACGGAGAGCTTTCCTTTAATGGAAACAAAGTTAGGCAAAACAGGAAATATTTTTGAAAAAAAATGTATTATAGGTGTGTACTCAAAAACAGTATAGGCATTCAAGACACCTTAATTAAAATCTTGAGAAATCTAGAGAGGCAGCTAGATTAATTTAGATTATTGACATACAGGAGGGTAGATAATTAAATAGATACAACTTCAGTGTGTCTCACTGTTCAAAAGCTCCAACCAGCACAGGGTATGGAGGCATTTTATCATCTGACATCTCTAGGCTGCCAGGTGTCATGACCCAAACCGGACAGCCCAGGGTTTGTGATTTCTTCAGGTTAAATTAAGGTGAAATGACACCAACCAATCAGTCAAATGTTTTATTATTGGTAGAAGCAACCATGTGGTGGTTTGACCCTGGCTGGAGGCCAGACTCCCACCAAAGCTTCTCTATCACTCCCCTCTTAGCTGGACAGGGGAGAAATCGATGTTGAGAGGCTTTGGAGTAGAGATAAGGACAGGGAGAGATCATTCTGCAATTAGCATCACAGGCAAAACAGACTCAACACAGAAGAAAGGCAAGAAAACTCTCTAATCCTCTCCACATGAGCCCTCTCCCACAGGACCTCAGCTCTTCACCAACTGCCCCAGCATGGGTCTAATCTATAAAGTCTTAAGATGTCTCAAGATCCCAGACTGCTGGCCCCAACCTGGTCCCCCACAGAATCACAAGCCCCACCTCACCCCCACCCCACAAACCTGCTGTGGTGTGGGCCTCCATGTCCCTCTCTCTTGGTCTCTTACCTCTCTCCGTGGGCTGCAGGTGCTGTCAAGGGCTTGCTGCAATCTAGGTCACAGATTCTTCCACATTCCTCCATCTGGTCCATGGAGGGATTCTGCCTGGCCCAGGTGCCTTTCTACAGGCTACAAGTGGGGTCTCTTCGACTTCCATGGGCTGGGGGGGCGGGGGTGTCACATGCTTAGTCATGGTATTCTCCACAGGCTGCAGGGAATCTTCTCCCAGAGCCTCTTTCTCCCCCCCTTCACCAACCTTGGTGTCTGTAAAGTTTCTTACATCTTCTCGCTCCCTTCTCTGGTGGCAAAATGCAGCTGTTCATGGTTTTCTCTCTCTAAAATGTAATTCCCAGAGGCCTGTGACCGGCACTGATTGGCCTGACCGGCCCTGTCGGCAACAGGGTTTGGGAGTTTGGCCTTGAGAGCCCAGCTGGGATTTTGCTTTGTTGGACCCCTAAGAAACTTTCTAGCCACTTCTTAAAGAAGCCACACTGCAAAACCACCACAAACCAGAACTTCAAAAGCGTAACAGTAGGCAGTGCAGCCTCTTCTTGACACATTTGTAGGAAGAAAAGGGAAGAGATGAAAGAGTAAAAAGAAAGTTACTCAGAGAGATATCACCACCATTGTGATAGAGGAACTAAGAGTTTAGGATATTAAATCCTGAGGCTGCATATTCCTGCCCTTAAGCAGGAACTAGCCACAATGGGATGCTTTGCCAGCATTCCTGACTAACTATTGAGATAAGAAGGGAAGGAATTCGGCAAACGGATTAAGGAACAGGTCAGACAGGTGAGGAACTGTCAACAGGATGGATCCAGGCTCTTCTCCGTGTTGGTTAGTGATAGAACAAGGGGAAATGGTTTCAACTGGAACATAGAAAGTTCCATCTGAATAGAAGGAGGAACTTTTTCACTGTGAGGGTGACAGATCACTAGAACAGGCTGCCCAGAGAGGTTGAGTAGTCTCCTTCTCTGGAGACATTTGAGACCAATCTGGCCACATTCCAGTGTGATCTAATCTAAGTGATCCTGCTCAGGCAGGGGGATTAGACTAGATGATCTTTCATGGTCCCTTCCAACTCCTAACATTCTGTGATTCTGTGAACAAGAATTCTTCACACAAGTCAAGGACAAAGCAGGATATCTGCTTTGGATATAAGGAAGTTTGTGAGGAAGACCTGTGGCCTTCATTCCTGAGACCCTGACCTACCAGGGAGCACTGCCCATGCACAGCTGGAAGGAGTTGAAGGCAGAGACTATGGAACTCATTGTGATATGGACTGGCACTCAGGAAAGATTGTGTAACATTTTGCTGTATAAATACAAGGTGAAATATCACAGAATAGCATGACTTTGGTGGGACTGCCTCCTCCCCAGTGCTACCCGGGGATGAATAAAACATACCTACTTTACAACCTCATGGGTTGTGGAGTTTGATTTCTGCGTGTCAGTTTGGTCCCATGATGACAATGATGGATGTAGCAATCCCCCAGTGATGGGTGTGCACATGGTTCCTTGGGGTTTTGCACTTTATGGTCTAGCCCCTGCCTCTCAATTGTGCTCAAGGGGTCTGTTGAGTGGTTGTGAGCCCCTTCCTCAAATGAACTCTGTATGACTCTGGCTATATATGGTGATCAGAGTACAGAACATCCTCCAACATGACCTCTGCATTCTGTACTATCCAACTTTTCCTTCATAGTTTTTAATTATTATACTAATAATTTCTGCCACAATGTTTGAGACATGAACACACATTAACCCTTTCAGTCTCTCACACCAGGCACCTAGGAACTAGGATTTCTGCTGTCTTTCAAAGTGCCAACACTAAAGAGAAGGTCTGTGGTAGAATACAGAAGCCAGATATATTTACAATTCATAGAAAGACCACCATATGCACTACTCCCACCTTTTTTTTTGTTTTGGTTTGGTTTGGTTTTTTTTTTTTCACAGATAAAGAGAGGAAGGAATAATAGATGCTAAAAGCTTTCAGAGGCCTACAATGTTATAGTATTTTTTCTTCTTTTCTCCTCCTCCCATTAAATTGGTAACTGCTAATATGTAAAACCAATTTACAGGTCCATCTGCTTAACAAATGGAGCATTTACATCCTGCAACTGTCTTTCAGGCAGGAGAATAGGTTATGCATAATAAAAATTGTTTCCTCCATGTTTCCTGTCAATACAAAGGGAAACCATAGAAGAGTAGGAGGAATTAGGAAAAAACACAAAACAAACCAAAACAACAACAAAAAAAAACAAAACCCTAAAACAACAACAACAAAAAAAACCCAAAACCTCAAAACCCACAACAAAACACTTCTCCTTTAGACCTTAAATACAGACTCCTGTCTGTATTGGACACTGTCATTCAGGGTTCTCAATCAAAAACCAGCTTCCTTCAAGTTCTGCTGAACGCTGTCAGTTTATGTGTCGTCTGATCTACTAACTTCAGCAAAACAACTTAATAAAAGTTCCGGATTTTCTAAATTGTAAAACTTCTATTTTCTTCAACTCCATGGATTATAAAACAAAAAAAAAGAGACCTTTCTGTTCATTGGATCTATAAGACAGATGGCAGTACTTCCCATCAACATTAATGTTGAGATGATTTCAGTATTGCTAGAGACAGAGAATACCCTTTATCTTACGTGATTTAGAGTCATTAAATCCCTTCATTAAGTCAAATATTAAGTATGTGGAAGAACTGGAAAATAGAGGTATTCTAGCTGTATTTTTAACATTACCTCCTGAGCCATATTCTCAGCTGTGGAAATTCAGATGTGCTCCCTTGACATACAAAATCTGCTAAAGGAAGACCAAGATTTTTTTTTTGCTTGTAGTTCAAAATGTTAAGGCTTGTCCTACCTATAAGCCTGTTGCAGAACAGACAGGTGAGTAGGAAGTGTACCTGAAAACCTAGGTTACAGTGCCTTCAGCTAGCATAAGAGTTCAGTTTAAGGAATTGCAGAAACATACACCCCAAAATTTCTTCTGAGCACGGTTACTGACAGTTTACAGATAATCAGAGATTATTTTGTCTGTCTGGCTTTAAAGACAATCACAGAATCACTGAATGTTAGGTGTTGGAAGGGACCTCGAAAGATCAACTAGTCCAAGCTCCCTGCCAGACCAAGATCACCTAGATTAGGTCACACAGGAAAGTATTTATTCAGACTGTAACAGTGGATTAATAAAACATATAAAACTTACATTTGCATTTAATTACAGTGAATTTACAGTATAATTTGTAACTAAATAATAATTATCGACCTCTTCTCAAAAGTTTTATTTATAAATTTAGGTATTACCTTTTCCTAATGAGTAATTACAAACCATTTCATAGACTTTTTAAAAGCATCCATGAACAGAAATGGGAGAAAGGACTTTAAACATTGTGTGCCAAAGCTGTTTTTCAAAATTTAAATGCTTTTATGGTCTCAGTAATTACAGTCAATCACTGCTTCCACAAGCTTCACAAATTTTCATCAAAAACTATGTCCCAAAAAAGGAATTGTATGATATTTACAGGACGCTTTCTACAGCTGGGTCAAAACTCTCTTAAGAGTCCAAATTAAGTAAATTTTACTTCAGGCAAAGTTGCTAACGGACAGTTTATATAGAGCATGAGAGCCCCTTAAGTGGCTTAAGACACATTTCTTCCCATATGAATCCAAATTAGGTGTTACAGCTCTGTATGTTCACACAGAAATGCATGAAAGTTTCAGGCTTCATCCTGTACTTAGAACCATGCAAGTAGAGCGTAGCTTCATGGCAGATATCAGTGGAATGTCAAATTGAAGTCTGCTTACAGGAGTGTCAAGATTTGTGTTAAACAAGCCAAACTGATTTGTCTAAAGTTACACAGACAAAACCCCTTACTGGTTTCCATGGTTTGATCAAGATTATCTTGATTACTAAGAGAACAACCACTTCCAAAACTGTAATTTAGGTGTGCAGTAGCATGGATTTTAAGCATATATTTATATGAGGTATATAAAGCACCTTTTTCTCTAAATATCTGGCAAATGTGTCATGCCAGCTGATTATGACTGGTTTCTCTCATCTAACTACAGGCAAGAAGCAATATGTTTCATTTCCCAGACTGAGGATCAAGAAAGGGAATATCACTGTCACTTCTATTCCAGCTATGAGAAAACAGAATGTTGCAGTGTTTCTCCTGACTGACAGATGAGTGAAGAAGTCAACCAACTGTGTCCTATGGTTCAGGTTTTTCCCTTCAGAGAATATCAGAATAAAATTGAAAAATAAGTTCTTGCTGTAGTACTGGCATAAAATAATAAAAAATCCTATATAGCTGCTATCAGTCTTTCTTAAAATTGGAAAACCAAGCATCCTTCTATGACACAGTCTGGTTCTCAGTCTACCTGAAATTCCTATTTGTTTCTGCTGCCACTCTTCTTAATTCAAATGTGTTTGTGCTTGTTTTTCCTCTCAGAAATCTGCCCCATCTTGAAAGAGCAGCTTTCCTCTATGTTACTTTGAGTTCCTATTGGAATTTCTTCTGTGTGAAGCTGAAAGGTAATAGTAACAAAATAAAAGATAGGAAATATTAAGAATATTAAATTAAAACGCAAACCTAAATATCTGTATTAGCTCTTGAAAAACAATGCTTTTGTAAAATTGTTTTTTTTTGCCTTTTCTTCTCCCTAAGAATTAAACTTGTTGAAAATTGAAGCTTTATAACATTTTAAAAAAATTATATTATTTCATATAGAAAGAAAAGTCAACACTCCACAGCCCAAAAGAAAGAAGAAAGAAAAAGGTGTCATAAGGATGTCATTACCTGCATCTGAGAAAGAAAAGGAATGTTCTGTCTGAGTGTGCACGATCAATTTCTGAATAAAACTTGATCTTTGGGGGAAAAAAAACCCAAACAAACAAGCGAACAAACAAAACCAAGAAGAGAGTTCAGTTAATTGGGAACACATAAATTCTTCTGAGTCCTTTGTATCTGGCATTCATTAATGCAAACTGCCTGGGTGGTAAAGCAGGTATTCTGCATTGAAATCCACCTGTTGTTTGCTGTTGAAAAGACAAGTCTTGCTGCTTCCAGCTGCACATTCTGTGTCTTCTCTAGCAATCACAAGTTAACAGAAGCGGGCGCCAGACAAGCACTAAAGTCAACGTGAAGAAAAAAGAAGATACTGTATCAGAATAGGGAGAAAGTAGAGAAGGAAAAGAACCCTTCCTAGTGAGAACTGACAGCTAAACCAGATGTATAATGAGAAAACACAGTCCGAGCTTCACAGCAAGGAGAGAGAGGATGGGAGAAATGCTGACTGAGGCATTTCTAAGAGGAAAGAAAAAAAGCACCACATCAAAGACAATAGAAAAAGGGGCCTATTTAATGGACAATTGGAAGACAGAACAGTGTTCCAGCAATCTGGGAAGCCATTCAAAACACCAGGAGGAAAAAACAGCATAGAGGCAATGATTCCCCCTCAGTATAGAGATTTTTTTTTGTTAATTTTACTATCATTTACCTGTGTCCTCAAACAATTTTTTTTCTAGTCTCCATTGTAATAAAACCTGCCTTAAATAATTTATTGCCATTTTACTCTTTTCAGACTGTGGTGGTTTTACAGGGTGGCTTCTTTGAGAAGCATCTAGAAGATTCTCCGAGGTCTGTCAGAGTAAATGCCAGCGGGACATTCAAGGCCAAACTCTGCCACTGACAAATTCCTTTCTCTGCCCAAATAATAAAATGAAGATGCCCAAATATTCTTTCACCCCATGCACATATGAAAATAAAAACTTGTCCTTTATAAAAGAAATCTGACTTCTAATACTAATTTACCAGAGATTTGTTTCTTGCTTTAAGGAGTTCACAGCCAAATTACAAAAGTAGAATCTGTACCAGACTAATAAATAATTAGAAAATCTAATGGATGATGAACAGGTTTGGCTTTCTAAAAGATTTTTTAAAAATATATTAATTTATAGATTTTGTATAATAGAGTATTTGAACATTGAAAAATGTATCAGAAAAGAGGTATAGCAGATCTTCAAAGCTTTATAGAGAACAGTTTAAGGTAGAACAAACCTAAGGCAAAACCATGAAGATGAAACTATACAGGTGTCATGATGATGTTAAAACATTTATTTAGCAGGCAAATAATAAACAAGATGTGAAAGACCTTAGCAAGTAGATCTATTCTGGATTTGACATAATAGTATGAAAGAAACTTGAAATTAATCTTCAAACTATTTCTGCAATATTGGGGTTTCTGTGTTTCCAACTTTGGTTTTGCCAGCCCTGCTTACTACGTCTCTTAAAATCATGGTTGGGGTTTGGTTTTTTTTTTCTTTTTTTTTTATCTTTAGTGAGGAATTCACAAGTCACAGAATCAGAATGGCCTGGGCTGGAAGGGACCCCAAGGATCATCAAGTTCCAAACCCCCCGGCCACAAAAATAATCTTAAATTAAAAAATAACATTAAATCTAATCCAACCTCCTGCTCCAGGAAGAGAGACCTCCTGTGAGACCAGGCAGAACAGGGATTTATCCAGATGAGTCTTGAAAACCTTTAAAAATGGATAGAAGCTTCCCAGTCCCTCTGGGCAGCCTCTTTCCTCACAGAAAAGAATTTACCTTTCCTTTCAGTGAGACAGGTCCATGCATGGACCCCTATGAACCCAGTTGACTCAGATTTCAATCTATGGTCTGACATCTTGGCTTGACCCTGGACCTTGCTAACCATCACGGACCTGTCCTAACATCACTGAGTATTTTTTGACCCTGAATGACCCTCACCACTATGATTCTGATCCTGACTTTGAGGAAACCTCCATCTAACGATTTGTCTAAAGTCCTGGGCAATAAGGCCTTGGTGGCAAAGACTGAGTCACAAAATGTTGTAAATATTTCATCCTTGTCTGGATTCACTGTCACTAAATCACTTACCCCATTCAGCAAAGAGGCCACATTTTCCTTATTCAGCTTTTCACTACCAGTAGAGAAGCTGAAGCTGGTTTTGTGCTTTTGATGTCCTTTCCAAGCTTCATCTGTCAGTGAGATTGGTCTTTCCTAACACCATCCTTACATAACATGACAATGTTTCTAAGTTATCCTTTGTGACATATCCTTCTATTTTGTGTATATAATAATTTAAAATTTGAAAAGTGCATAATCTGCTTAGCGTAAAATATCAAGAGAATATGTTGTATCTCCTCTCTTCTATAGAATTTTTTACTTTAAAATTTATACTGTTGAAGGTAAGTGTATCTTATACTACACTGTACATGCTTTTGTCAACAAATTGTACACTAGGTGAACAAGCTGTACATTCTATAATGTTTCCCGTTGTAATAGATGAGTATCTTACCTTCACAAGCTGAAAATCTCTAGTTTTTGTTTAATTATATTTTATTATTCTAACATGACAGTGCTATTTTATGGTAAGCAGCACTGCAAAGGACATGAGAATCCTGGTGGGCAACAAGGTCTCTATGAGCCAGCAAGGTGTTCTTGTGAACAAGAACACCTTGCTATTCTGGGTTGCATTTAGAAGAGTGTAGACAGCAGGTTGAGAGAGGTCATCCTGCCCTGGTGAGGCCACATCTGGAATACCGTGTCCAATTCTAGGATCCCCAGTTCAAGAAACAGAGAACTACTGGAGAGAGTCCAGTGGAGGTCTATGAAGACGATCAGCAGCCTGGAGTATCTCTTGTATGAGTAAAGGCTGCAAGAGCAGGATCTGCTGAGCATGGAGAAGAGATCACTTGAGTGATCTCATCAATGATTAGAGATATCCAAAGGACAGGTGTCAAGAGGGTGAGCCAGGCTCTTTTCAGTGGTGCCCAGTGACAGAAAAAAAAGGAATATGGACACAAAATGGAATACACTAAGTTTCATCTAACATGAGGAAAAAATTTGCTTTGAGTGTGACAGAACACTTGGACAGGCTTCCCAGAGAAGTTGTGGAGTCTCTTTCTCTGGAGATATTCAAAACCTGCCTGGATGCAATCCCATTCAATCTGCTCTAGGTGATCCTGATTTAGCACAGAGGTTGGACGAGATGATCTCCAAAGGTTACTTGCAAACCTTACAATTCTGTCTCCTCTTTAGAATCCACTGTTAAGCATTCAGAGTCTAAAAACTGTTTTATAAACAGATTATGATGTAATTATACTACTTGATGCTGGTTAATTGACAAAGAGAAAGTAGCAAACTGATAGAAAAGATCATTGCTCAAATTGAGTATGCAGCTTTGTTGTTTTACTTGAAACAGGGAGAGTTTGTATTTAATACTTTTTACAGATTTGTGTGACCTAGGCATTAAGCAGTTCTAACACAACAGTAATCAGATACCAGTTTTGATGGCAATTTGCTGGACAGAGCATTGTTGTAATTAATATGATATGATTTATAATCCCTGCAGCTATACTCCATCAAATTTATCTTCATACTCAATAGACTATTTGCATTGCAGAATATACCTTATGAGGAAGGGTAATTATTTCCGATTGGATGAAAGAGACTTTTCTTCAAATGCAAACAGAGGAAGTTTAGGTAGAAAACAATGGAAAGTCAGAACAGGAATTTTAAAGGTGTTTGAACTGTTATACACACATAATTGATTTAACTGCTAAATTATTTTTTATATAATAGCTGGAGTTTCTTTTAGGACAAGCATATCTTAGTGCATACTCTTCCTTCTTTAATGAAAATAGAAATACATCTTTTCTTCTTTAAAGACCGGATGGTTTAAGAGCACTTTGTGAAGAGTTTTCTGTCATGAGAGACAAGAGAATATCGACAGGTAAAATTGAAATCCTGAATTGAACTAATTGGTGATCTACAATGTAAATCTGGGAAAGAAACCACCTTTAATGAAATGAAACTCCTTCAGAAAATTGAAAGATTTCCCATCTAGCTTCATGATAAAACAAAGATTTTTCAATAGAAATATAGCCCCTCATCTCCTAAAGTAGTCCCAGAGGATGGAAAACTGAATTGACATGCAGACTTGCATTCAAACACATAGTACTGGCTTGCATTTGGATTCTTTCCATTTAATTTAAATATCT
The DNA here is from genome assembly GCA_013399135.1 of Heliornis fulica. Taxonomy (NCBI): domain Eukaryota; kingdom Metazoa; phylum Chordata; class Aves; order Gruiformes; family Heliornithidae; genus Heliornis; species Heliornis fulica. The sequence goes on along the minus strand of VXBZ01008814.1, from coordinate 67,611 downwards.
AAGTAGACAGGTGGAACTGAGACTTGAACTTTGGTCTCCCTGATTCTAAATTAATTTCTTACCTACTAGGATTATTATTTTTATTCTTCCAAGCCTTAAACCTAGGAAAAGGACATATTTTAGACTTAAAATTCTGTAAGGGTGTTGTGTTCTCAGAGCAATATAACATTAATAAATGAATCTGTTATTGTTTGGCTTCCAAAGTCTCATGGGAAATGAGCATTTGAAATAATCATTGTTATCTATTTCCTTTTGAAATAGGAATGTTAATAAATACATCTCAAAGTTATTTTTCATGTTTTTCGCGTGTTCAACAGTTCTGAAGAATAAATGCTGGTAAGATATTTCTTGATGATTAATCTTCTTAAAATGCAGAACCAATATAATCAAACAGCATGCAAATGTGAAACATTTTGCAACTCTCAGGTGCTACTTCTCATTTATAGGGCATAGCATATAAACAGGATCTTAAAACTCTGAATTAGTGCCATAGTATACCAGTCGTGACCATTTCCAAAGAATGGCCCTTCTCCAAATAATATTGTCTAGTGCCTGAACAATATCTGCAGTTCCACCTGCCAAGTGTTCCCTTTCTTCCTGAAGGCAGATATCAGATTTATACCTGTAGCATGACCAAGACTGCAAATATTAATTAATCTTTTACGGCTAGTGACTAAATGAGCATGACTGGCATGTGCAACACTGGCAAGTGGTAAGTCATTTCACAGGATCTGATTGGCAAAACCTGATCAGGGATGCATAACATTTGACCACTACTTCAGTAGAAAATGAAAGGCATGTTTCTCACCTACACTTCAGTATTTGCTACACCAGATAGTCACAGCACATATTATAAAGAGATTAATGTATTGCTGTGTTTATACTTGTTTATACTTTTATAGTGGATTTTGTGGAAAATATTAGTCTTTCAGAAAACAGAAGCTACTGGTGGCTTTCATGGAAAACGGGAGCTGTATATATTTATCGACATCATGGATACTTCTATGCCTTTTTCATTTTTTTAAGCCCCACTACAGAGGCAGTTATTAGAGAAATCAAAACTAAAGAGAAAGTAATTGAAGAATATATTCAAATCTGTCTAACCTACGAAAATAACTTGTGTCCAATTTTTAAGATTCTAAGGGCGTGTTTCTCTTAAATACAGGTCCGTGAGCAAGGTAAAGAAGAAAATATCTTTGAAGAAATAGAGAAGAATATCTTCTCTGCCTAACTCAGAGGCCATAAATTAATCCCACCTTACAAACACATAATTGGATAAAGAGATTGAAGTTTGGAAATGATAAAAATGTATTATATTCATGTACGAGGAAAAAATTACATAATTCAAAATATGTCAAATCTTCAATAGCTTTTTCTTAGACAATGACTCTATCAACAGAAACATTTTGTGGTAATGCTGCTGGTGGCATTGTATCTGCGATAAAACGGCAGCATAAGGGACAAAACAGACTGGAACCCTGCATGAGCAGAGTCAAGAAATAACGGAAGCTTCTCCCATGCGAAAAATGGCTGTGTGGACATTGAAGAGCAACTTAGGAGCAGTTTGTTCCTAGGCACACCTATATTATAAACCATAGTTCAGCAGTTGCAGTGACATTTTCTGTAGCAAATACCTCTTATATCAGAGGAACAGCTATCCTTCAACTACCTCATCTCATTATGTTGCCCTGCAAAGAATGATAACAAACATGGCAAAGACAAGAGCTTCAAACTCCTGTTCATTAGGACTTGATGGCCTTCCCATGCAGGGAATGGAGGTATGTCAATTCCATTGTCATTTAGATCATACCTTCCTGAAAAATAGATGCAAAAAAATAGGTCAATTTTGTGGGGCAGAAAAATTTGGTCATGTTTTGCATCACTGAACTCCTGATCAGGCATAGAACAGTTCATGCATATCTATCCCAGAAAGGGTTATTGCTTAGAAAATTAACAGCTATATATATTCACTGGGTCATTAAATGTAAAAGTGTTTGAATTTTGAATGATTATTACAGTGTATTGTGTCATAAAATTATATGGAAATTCATCTCTTTAAACCAAACAACAACCATAGGAAAAACTCTAGGTAGTATAAGTCCAGATTTAAATTTCTTTAGTTCAAATTTTCCCCTGCAAAGAATCAAATTTCACTTTGGAAACTTCTATAGAATTTATTTGCAATACTAATTTAGTGAATGCTCAGAAAGTATTGGCTGTTAGATATCACTACTGAAATAAAGTGGTGAGTACACTGCAGCTGGACTGTAAAACATAGACTAGGAGCTATTTGTCACCTCTGAGACTTGAATGGATTCATTCACTGTGTCCACCACCACTCTGGGAAGCTGTCCATGTTATGTTTTCTTGGAAATCAACAATCAAATCTGTAGGCATTGACTATAATAAGAAGGTCTTTGTTAAGTTGCAAGCTCATTAAATCCTGCTCTGAAGCAGAAATAAACTCTGTGGTCCTAATCTCCCAAACTGCTGATTGCACTCTCTAAATTATTGAGCTGTTGAAAGTAGCAAAATGGAGAAACATATATTTCAGGCCTTAAGAGTGCTTTGGAGACAGATAAAAGACTCATACCACCTTGGAGAAAAAACAAAGAAATCAACTTTTGCTAGGAAGCTACCTTTACTTCCATTTAAATCATTAGTTAGCTCCAAAGTCAAGACTGGATATATAATTGCTCTACGTCTTCCTTAAGCACACCATCAGAGAGCAGAGATGGTCTTTAAACTGGAGTGGCCTTAGCTCTGTGTCCAAAGGGCATAGAGTGGCCATGCTTCCAATGCTCTTTTGTTACCTTTTACCATTCACTCTTCTATTCATCATTTCTCTGTCTTGTTTAATACTCTCCACAGCTAACCCTTGTCAATACCTCTTTTATATGTCCTCTACCCTCAACTGACCTTGATACATCGAAGAAAATGACATGATGAGAGTGTAACAACCCACCAAGAGGCAACAAGGATGTGCACAGAAAAAAAAAAAAACAAAACCAAAACCAAACAGATAGTCAGCCTCATAAATGAGGAAGGCATTCTCCATTCTTAAAAATAAATTATAAATAACAATCTCTTAAAAAAACCCAAACAGTTAAACCTGGGTGTGCCTCTCTACACTCCACACCATATACTGAATATCTATGCATTTAAATAATTCATATTTCTTAAGTCTCTGGATTCATTCCCCTCATTGCAGTAATTCTTACCAGAAAAAAATGTTTTTCTATCAGATTTCTAGTTTCCACTTTGAACAACCTCAACAGGTAGTAGGGTAGAACTTCAACAAGAGTTCAGTTCCATAGAACAACATCAATATGACTAAGTAAAATGCATTCAGACTGTGTTTTTAGAAATAGCTCATTTTCTGTATATCATTTATTCTACAGTAAAAACAGTTTTATATTCAGGCAGATGGCTGCTCAGTGGTGATGAATGTCACAGTTGACTCAGCTGCGTGGGAAATACTGCTTCAGTATTGCAGGCCAATGCATAGAAGAGTGGGCCTTCATCCCTTTGATCTGAATACCAGTGAACCTATATATGAATATAAATGGTTGAGTAGTTGCATTAAAAAATCAGTGCCTTTACTTTTTATGAGAATGAGATGCAGCTATATTATATAGAAAATTATCTTCTTCTTGCCTGCAGATTTTTAGGAAACTCTAATTATGTTAGTCAGGAACCAAGACTACAAAATTTTAGATAAGATACACTACCAAAAACAAGGTAGCCTATTCTTGCATATGCTTTGAAGGCTTTCAACTTCTCTGAAGCTTCATTAATCATATAATGGTCTTTATCATAATGATGTTTATAATTTTTTAATTGTATCAAGGTACATGTTTTCCATGATATATCCTAAGAAAAAGACAAATTATGCCCTTTGTCATATGAAGTATCCAAATCCTTATCATGCATAATAGAAATTTTCCTTTAAAATATTGTTTGTCCCTTTAAAATGCTGTTTTGAAAAATGACTTTAATAAAAATTATAGCATTTTCTATATAGAAAATATAGAAAATTAACAAAAGTGCTACAAGGTTTTTTACCATTAAACTTAGAGAACTATTTTTATACTAAATTGTTGAAAGACAGACTCATATGTCAGCACAGAAAAGTTCTTTTAAGTTATAAGAAGCCATTGAACCACAGAGATATGAACTGTAAATGATGGCAAACACTTAACTATAGCATTGCAAATGATGAAACTCTAATATGACACTAATCATCCTATAATTCTTCCAAAAAATAATGTTCTGCAAATGAAATATAATAACTGAGAAGCCCACTTCAACATAAGTCAATAAACTAATAAGCTTGTTAAAAGAAAATAATTACTTGGCTGCAGTCTTTGAAGAGCATCTATTTATTTTGAAATCCTCTGAAATACAGGAACAGAAAAAGGAATAAGTCTTAACACAGGAATAAATCTTCCCTCTTGGATTTCAAGATAAATTAATGATTAGCAGAGTGCTTGTATATGAGGCTAAACAGCTGAATGCTTAGAAAACACAAAAAGAGTCATACAGCTTTATCTCTTTCCTCTGAATTTATGAAATAAATATAGATTTTCTTGACATATTGCTATGCTAAAAAGCATATAAAAAGAAGATGCTGTTCAAATTTTAATTTCCATCTTTCTTGATCACTATAACTCCAGTTGAATCATCAAATTTGGCTTTCATATTTTGTTTTTAAGGCTAGTTATTCTAAACCAGAGACTAGCCATTTGCAATTGTTTTAATGGGGACATAAAAATAAGTAATGTTTTTTAAGGAAAACATGCTCTGTTCATTCAAAATTTTTAATAGAGAGGATGTTACATTCATGAACACATTGTCTAAGTATTGCAAATGGCAATTAATAAATGACATTAAGTCACATTTTTAGTAAATTTTTAGTAGATTACCCCGTCTTGCCTGGGACTGTCAGTAACACAGGTGAACCTGGGTTTGACTTGGTGTTGGAGCAATGTTGTTCTCCCATCAGCAGTCAGAGATGGTAATCGACATTAACTTCTCTTGCTTGCAAATTGGAGATGATATTCAAGAAGTCTCTTCTGACCACTTTGCATAATTAACAACATTTTAGTACGATCTTTCATGAAGACCCAGAAGGAAAAAAACCAGGACAGAATGATAGCTTCTCAGCAGGTCAGCTGAAAAACTTCTGTTATTGGTTATTCAGTACAATGGAAGTATAAGAAGCCAGCAACAGTCAAAGGCAAATTATAGTGAAGAAATGGGAACCTTATAGGCATGTGTGATATCTAACTGAAATGCCAAGTTCAGAAGCCTACTCACCCTTGTTTATCTTTAGTCAATAGAGTTTAAAAATGCTTTTATTTGAAATTACCCTGAAATTATAGTTTTCAGTATAACTTGACTTTATAAGGATGATACATACATACCAATTTTCCTTTTTTACTTTTAATTTCAGTTAAACTCTTAAACCAAATGAGATAAATACAGACAGAAGTAGTTTTATAACTAATGAGGTCACTGTAGTGTACTTAGACCTTAAACTATCTCGTATACAAGACACTATTGCTGTACCGAATATTTTAGAGTGGATGGATTACAATCTACTTATGGACTAGTAGCTCCTGTGCCAAAAGTGACAGCTCATCTAGCACTCCCCCATATCACTGGGGAATTTTATTATATCTGTATTGGGAAAAAAGAAGCTACTGGTCGGAAAGTAGATCAATGCAACAAACCCGTATAAGGTGTGTCTTCTACTTACAGCAGGGCTGTAAAAGCAATTGAGTAACCCATTTCTAAATTAAAATTCCTCTCTCCAGCAGTAAGCTCACATTTTGAAAGAAATCTCAACCTTTTTCTATTTGCAGCCACAGTCCTCTGTGGAAACTATTTCAAATGTGTGACAGTAACAATAGTGGATATTGGACTTCTTTTACAGACTTGCCTATTCCTCTGGAAAAAGAAGCAAGGAACAATATTCCTCTCCTAAGTATAATACTTCAGACTAAAGAGGCAGAAAAGATTATGCTCTTCTGGAAGATGGTTAAAGCTATGGCAAATTATATTGCCTTTTCCTTGTGTCATGTCAAAAGTTGGAGTCTTCTGATAGCTGTTTCACAGAGTCAATGTGGAAGGCAAGCAAAATCTGGTCTCCTAAATTAATTGAAAAATTAAATTTTAATTTAGATCTTCAGAACACTAATTTTTTTCCAAGTAGATTGTTTCTTCTCCAATTTGTCATATCTAAGTATTTTTCACTTGTCATTTTTACTTCCCTGTGGGGTGAAGAGTAAACCAAAGTAGCAGGAAAAAAACAGTAGCCTATTCAATCTTTCAGTCCTAAATAGTTTGTACCATTGCATCTACATGCTCAGTGGTTGTCAGTCATTGAAAATGAAGAAAACCTTTCTATGAATGTGAAGTTATGTTACCAAATATAGACCTCTTTGTCTTCTGGAGACTGTAAGTTAACTAAAGCAACAATTTTGCTGTGTCAAGAAAGACAGCAGTTTCTTATTTATAGGCTGAATAAATAGCAGAGTGCACTTAGGTCTTCAAGTATAACAAATTGGGCCCTAATGCCTATATCCCAGTTTGTGATTGAAAACTATACCAGTTATTTATGCCTACCATTTTAGCTTGACAGTGAAGGATGACAATCTACCACATGCCTAGATTTAAAAAATACATAGGGTACAATAGGTTTAAGAAGAGGCATAGAATTTGGAGGGGTTTAAGAATTTAAGTAGGCAGATAAGAATTCAGCTCTCTGTGAACATCTCAAAAATGTCAGCTAATATAACATCCATATCATTTGGATCCAAAATTATCAAAACTCTGCCTATGTGCATCTTCAAAGCAGGTTAACCACTGAAATTACTCTGAGTTTTAGATTAATTTAGAGACCTGAACTCTAAATATCTAACAATATATTAACAAAAGAAGTCTATGTTGCAGGTGGGGCCAAGCTCTGAAAAGAAGATATTCTTCAGATCCCACAGGAGAAAGGTTAAAAGAAGTCTCTATTATGCAGCCAGGTAACATGATGAACAAGACATACAGCATAAGAGTGAGATAGAAACTAAAGTTACACAGAAGATGGAAGATACTGTCTTAAAACACTGGCTATATGTGGAACTCTGTTAGTTCTAAAAGACAAATTTAAACCTGTTGTCATCCCAAAATGTTTAATTAGTGTTATGGATTGTCTCAATCATGCATTTATCCAAAACATGTTGAACTAGCTATGTTTCTTTACATACAGTATAATGGAAATGATCAGTGTAGTACAGAGAGACATTTCTCATTGAGAAAGAATAAAAAAAATGAGTTTAAGAAATCGCTTAGCATGTAAAACACTACGTCAGAAAAAGTTATGCTTTCATAAACAAAGAATTGGGGTAGTGCGTAGTTAGAAGGCTGAAAAGACACGTGCAATTAAATAAGTGGTAAAAAACTTTACTATGTTTGTATTATAATGACAAGAGAAACCTTATACACATTTTTGGTGTATAGATACACCCTGTGTAGTCCCAAATCCATTTTCCAGATTATCAAAGAGTAATAACTTGTATCAGTGTAACATTCCAGACTTATTTGATTGGTGTTATCACAGGGTCCCTGAGAGGAAGAGATGTCTTTCTGATGGCAGCAATCATCAGAGAGCAACCCAAAATTCTGAAGATCTTTAGGAAAACTGGTAACAAGGGTTCTTTGTCTTATGTGTTTCAAGGAAAGAAAAGGCAGAACAACCTAGAGGACAAAATTAACATGCACGAGTTTTGAGGCAAGTAGACTCATCCAGAAGTGGTTTTTGGCTTTATAGTGGAATCTAAGTATTTGAGGTTGGGATTCATCTAATCTAATTTAGTGTTTAAACTTCTAAATTAAGAATCCATCAGACAATTGTAGAAGAAAATGGCAATGCAAATGCCAAATCCTGAAACTGGAAATTCAAATGCCAGAAGTACTTTTTTTTCCCCTATAAAGGATAACACTATCATCTTTAGTCTCCGTAAAAGAATATGGTGTAAATAATTTCTTGATATAAACTTGCTGTAGAGAAAGAAAAAAGGTACAGAAATTTCTCCTGGATTTTTGATATGCAATTTAATAACGTTCTATTTTCAGAAGTATTTTGTTTTAACTGTTTTTATTTTCCCTTTGTTTTTGACAAAAATGTAAGATTATCTTAAATATGGTTCTTAATACGAAATGAGCAATGTGTGGAGAACATTATGAATAGAAGACACAAGGGTTTACAAGTAAGACTGTACACGTGTGCTGTGCCAATACCTTAACAAGAATAGACATTAGTCACAATTCTGTCACTAACAAAAATGTTCTGTTGAACTTTTAAGTGGGAACAGTGAAGTATCAGCAAACCTGTAAAATGAACTTACTGAGAACAAGCAGATATGGAGGAACAATTTTTGTTCATAAAGTTTTACATTTTAAAGGAAATAGCATCATATCAAATTAACATTTTTGTAATAGCTTTTTAATTAATAATGTGAAATCTTTTCATAAGACTACACTGCTACTGGGTTATGATGTCACAAAAAAACCCAGGCTTCCTTATCTAGCTGTGATTACATACCATTGTGTGTTCACCTTTTTTTGTAATTTTATTCAATTTTATTCCTACAAAGACATAAATTATTATCATAACAGCTTTTCAATAAATATCTCTGTGCTTCCAGTTGGTTAGAAAGGCAGCTAATACATCATATATATATATATATATATATATATATCTATCTCCAGGCAAAATTACCTTTCAAGTTCTAAAGAGTTTCCTTTTCTCATGTGAGTAATGTTTGAAAGTAAACTGTACTGTTAAATTTGCCCAGAGGCAAATTAAAATATTATCTATCAGAGGTATCACCTACAGTTCTTGCAAATCCCTAGTATTTTTATCTTATTAGTCCTATTTTTTTCTCCAAAAAGACTGGTGGGTTTTCCTCTCAATTGTTTCCATGGAACTTGATAAACATCTTCCATATTATAATGCAGCAATATAAATTTTTAAAAATCAGGTTATTTGTAACCCTGCTGCTTATTACAGGATTACTTATTCAGAGTATGGATCTTTCTTTCATTGCCTGTTTTGTGATAGAAACTCCTATTGAAAGGGAAGATCCAAAAGAGACATTCTAAGATATAATTTAACATAATGGACCACGCTTACTAAGCTGTTGCTCCACTTCTATGCTGGTGTAATTCTATTTAAATCAATGCAATTAATCTAGTGTAAGAAAATAGTGTTGTAGTAGTTATTAAGAACTGGTTTTTAGTGTTTTGTCTATTTTGATATATGCAGATGAGAAGGTTTTGAATGTCAGTTGAAACTCATTAAAACATTTCATGTAATGACATTTCCAGGCTAAAAGTATCAAACATGCATGAATATTCTTCATGGCATAATTAAAACCATTTTGAATCCCATTTTCTCTACAAAATAGTGTGTCATAAAATTCACTGCTTCCTAACACACCAACCAGAGAAAACCTCCACTCAGGTATGTTAATATAAATCTTACTGCAGTGATGTCAGTAAGATAAAATTTTAATTTCATTTAGTAAGTGGCGTAAATGTAAAGGAGGGTATGGATTCTGTTCTCTGGTAACTTTAGAGTTTTAAACATACTTGCTTTCCCACAGGGGAATGATGACAGAACTTACCAAATATGCTTAGCAAAAGTGAGTAGACCTGATGGCAATAATTTCTGCTCAGAAAGGTCAGAGCTGCAGTTCTTATTCTTTCTCTCCTATCACACATCCACATATAGACACATACTTCATAAGTGACTAGAAAACTTTGGACATCAGCAATATTCTGGCTGAAAAAAATAAATCCAAACTTAGAGCTTAATCACAGAACAGAAGGGAATGTAAGGAACCTCTGGACATCAGCTTGCCCAACCCCTTTTCTAAAGCAGGGTCACCTAGAGCACATTGCATTGGATCGCATCCAGGATTGAGGAGACTCCGCAACCTCTCTGGGAAGACGGTCCCAGTGTACTGCAGCTGTCAGAGCAAAGACATTTTTCATCATACTGAGATGAAACTCTCTGTGTTCAATATTGTGTCCTTTGGCATTTTTCTTGTCACTGGTAACATTGAAAAGTGCCTGGCCCACCCTCTTGACAACTGTCCTTTATGTATGTCTAAGCATTGATGATATCTCCTTTCAGTCTTCTCCAGGCTAAGCAGTCCCAGCTTTTGCAGCCTTTTCTCATTCAAGAGATGCTCCAGGCCCATTAATATCTATGTAGCCTTCCACTGGACTATCTCCTGGGCTATAACCCTGACGGAGTAGCAGTATTAAACACCAGATAAACTGAGCTAGCAGCAGTCTTCTGGCTTTTTTGTTTTGTTGTTGGAATCGGTTTTAATCAGCAGTGCTGAGGCACGAATAGGCTGAGTCCTGTTGTTACCTCTGGCATCAGAGTGGTTCCAAAGAATGTTTATCAATATGGTGATAGGCGCTTTATATATATATATATAAATATTTACATATAAATGTTTATCTATCTATCTATCTATGCATCGATCCATTATTTATTTATTTTTTACTGAATTAATTAATTAATTATTGGACTGCAGAATCCCTGAACTGGACACAATACTCCAGATGTGGCCTCATCAGGTCAGAGTAGAAGGGCAGGATGACCTTTCTCAACCTGCTGGCCATGGTCTTCTTTTTTATCCACTCCAGGATATCACTGGCCTTCTTTTCTACAGGAGCACCTTGCTGTCTCATGGAGAGATTGCTCTCCACCAGGGCTCAAGTTTTCCTAAAAATTTTTACTTCATTAAAATCATAAATTTCAGGAAAAATTTATTTTTCCCATAAATATTTCAGCCAGTTTATTGTACAGTAACTGTATGTATTTTCTCTTAAAAATTATTGGGTGCAATAACTTTCCTTTGTTATTGTTGTTGGTTTTACTATTATTTTTTGAAATCTGTTCTCCTACAAAAAGTACATCAGGTTAAATGATGAAAGAAACATTTTAATTCTATCATTCATCAAATCTATGATACTTCTTTACAAAAACAATTTGTCTCTGGCCTGGAACACTGACTGGCAAACTCCCAGCTTACAGCACCCGTTTCATAGCTCACAGTGAAGATTTTATAAATACCTTACAGTCATCTTGTGAAATCATTCATTTCATGATATGACTGAAAGTCGTTCCTGGAATTATAGCCATTCTATTACACTATTTAGCCCTTCCACTAAGTCATTATATGAAATGCCTAAAAGTGTTAGGCATTTCATGAAATGGCTGGTGCCATTGCTTTAGTCGTTTTAGGAAACAGCATTATGACATTCTATTCCCTGTTGCAGTGAAAAAAAACATTTTTTTTTTCCATGGGAAACAATGTCCTATCAAAATCCCACTGATATAAATAAGCAGGCATATTTGTCATATACTCTTCACACCAGCTGCTGCAGGTCTTGAGCAAAGTGCCTTTCTAAGTGCTCAAACAGACAGACCTCCTCTGCTTTTGCTTTTGCACTTATATTCCTGGGTGGTTTTTTTTTTTTAACACTTTATAAGTTAGAAAATTTAAAAAAGGAAATCACTGTTATGTTATGTTACGTTACTGTATGTTATGTCATGTCATGTCATGTCATGTCATGTCATGTCATGTCATGTCATGTCATGTCACGTCATGTCATTTATGTTAGATATGTTATGTTGTTATGTAATATTTTATTTTAACCCTCACCCAAATCTTCATTCAGACTTACTTAGTAAGGTGCAGGACTAATGAATTACAGATAATAGAAAGCAGAGATAATAAAAACACCCACTTTCCTATAATTGACTGAGGTGGAATGCATTCACGGAACAGTTTAGTGTCATAAGACACAGATGAAAAAGGACTGAAAGGGATTGGTTTGAAAAGTTAAATCTGTCATGGGAAATAATAGGAATAATAGGGTTTGTCTCACAAGCAGCTTCTTCAGAGGTGGAAATTATTAATGATAATCTTGTTTCCTTGTTTTGGAGCTTTACTGATGGAGACCAAGGTCTTGTAAATGCTGTGGAGGCTGAAGGAAATGTAAAATAAATAAATGCAAATGTTACAAAACCAAATTGAATAGCTGCTGTCCTAGTTCTAAAAACAAGAACTTATTCAGTGTTGCCATATGGCTGTTGAGTGAAATATGAAAGACTTTGCAATTTCAGAAATAAAATTATTATGGAAATACTTCAAAATATTCTTTCAGGTTAATATTCATAATTCATCAAAAATTGAGCATTCCCTCTAATTGCATACAATGCCTAATACTGTTATTCATTGTAAAAAACACTCCACAAGCAAGTCAATAGCAAGAAAGAAACAATCATAATCTTGAAAAGGAATTGAACTTCTTTAAAAAAAATATATACTTTGGTATATTGTAGATACTTGAATACTTATGACTTTCTTCTTTCTTGCATGCAACTGGATTTGGGAACTTTTCAGTTATTTCATGGGTGAAAAGTAGAAAATAAAAGACCAGACATTAACCAAAAAAAAACAAACAAAAGAGGATTGATAAAAATGAAAAAAAATAAACCAACAAAACACCCCCAAATATACAATAGGATCTTAAATTCTACTAAGTGATGGGAAGTAACAGACTCCTTACTGATAGGTAATGGAATAATATACATGCACAATTGTATTTGTGAATTACTCTTACAAAAAAATAAATCTAGTTCTAATTTATTTTAGTATTTAAATGTGTGTATATTGAATAAGGACACTTCCATTGAAGACAGTATAGTTGCTTATGAAAATCTTTTCCCATAATCATGCCACTAATCATTGCTTTTGCTCATAGACAGTAGAAGGAAATTAACATGATGTGAACAGATTTGCACAGCAGGAAACATATGTAAACAGACACCATTTTATAGTTGTTTGACTAATTTGGGGACATTTGCAGAAAACACCAGGCAGGACTTTTAATACTGTTACTTGATGTGCATTATACTGAATTTCTCTGCTGTGAGCAAGTTAGCTGAAGACCCAGGTCTGCAATTTTTACATTTCCAGTGTTCCATTACAGCCAATATTTTTTTTCCTGCACTAGGATAATAGGATGGGATCCTTAAACCCCCCCCAAACAAACCCACAAAACAACAAAACCTTAAAATTTTCCAGATTTCCAATTTTCTTTCTGTCTGTATTCATCACACTGTGAAAAAAAAAAAGTTAAAAAATTTGCTACCAAAGAGAAGCTTTTTGTGACTTAGAATTGTGGCTCAGTTTCCAATTTTTTCTCCTTTGGATTACATAAGAAATCTTACTGGTTTTATTAAAAGAATTGGAACAGTGGAAAGCATGGAACTTGCCTATAGAGACCTTGGATTTCATCAAGTTTTTACATGGCATGTATTACTATATGGTTGAATATGGAAAGGACCATAACCATCTATTTATATGAATTTTCTTGTTTATTATATGTTTTGGGAGGTCATCTAGGGGTCTTGAGCAAGTCCTTTAGGAAGCTTCTTGTCTTGAACTGACTCTGTCAAGGTATAAAAGTTGTTTGATGACTTCATATTAACTATGTACTTAACAATTTTCCCATATTTCATCCACTTTTTCTAAAAGTAATATAGCATCTGGGAAGGTCCATGAACAATGTTGTCTTCATCTATATCACATGTCAAAGAGGAAATAAATGATCAAATTATTTGATATCCTGAGGACATACAGGCAATAGTTCCACCAGAACTCAGCAGCCAAAGGAGATTGTACAGCTAAAGTGTGGTAATAGCCTTATTCTTGCAACTGCTTTTTCTTCTAACCTTGTGTTTTAGCAAATGTAGGTAAGGCTGGAGTGGAAAGGAAATACTGCAGATTGCATTGTAAATAATAAGCCCATTTGATCTCACCAACAACATTGTATGAATTTTTCTTACACATGTCAGGACAAGGCCTGCCTTCAGCTTAACCACATTTCATTCTCCTTTCTCAGAACAGAATGTCATCAAAGAATATTGGTTAAGCATTCAGATTACCATGTTTGAGTGATTAAAATAGCTATGTGTTGTCTTTGGGGCTGCCAAGAGTATTTTAGACATTATCCAGGTTCATAACATCCTGAAAAACCTGATTAAAATATGTGCATTTTTAAAAATGTCACGTTAACATATTTTACTACTATTTCCCGCATATATTCACATAGCCAAATAACACAGACCTTAAGGAAGAAGAATACAACCTGCATTTTCAACCCTGTCCAAAGAGGATAATAAAAGTCTAGTACTTTCTTGCGGTACTTCTAGCACAAATACCTTTTAATGTAAGAATTGCAAAGGCATAACATTATTCGTTATGAATGCAGTGCTCAAATGATAAGTGAAATTGATTTTTTTCTTTTAAGACATGGTAATGGGTACCTGGGTAGAAATTATTTGAAAGCAACAGTTAAAAAGAGCAAAATCTGTTCTCTCTTTACTTTATGCAATATGTACACAATTGCTCCTACAATGAAAGCAGGTTAGATCTCTAAAGCATATAAGATTGAATTGTGTTCAGAATGTTCCTACACAAATTGAATTAGGCAGATTTCTCTAGAGGAAGAAATCAGCCACCATTGTGCTGCATGGATAAATTAAACAGAGGAACAGTATGTCTGAGGAGGAAAAAAAAAAGTCTTAAAATTTCCACGGTCGAGCTCTTAACATTTCTTAACATTGCATTTATGCTCAGTAGCAAGGCTTCGTCATTGCTCAATTGTTGTAACAGAATAGAATTGTGCTCTGCTTGGTTTTCTCAGAGAATAGACCACTTAACAAAATAATGCTGTAAGTGAAGAGATTAAAGTGGGCTACTAATTTTACAAATGATCCTCTGATACTGCCAAGTACTTGAGAAAGTTGGCATGAACCTACATGCAGAAAATATCCCTGTATGCAATAGTTGCTGAAGAATGCCAGCTAGTGTAGAATAAAGAGGAGCCTGAATGTGTCACAAAGTGGTTTCAAGTACAGAGGGCGAGATATAAGGCAATGGAGTTACACTGGGGATACATTTGGCTCAGACTTTTTGAACTATGAGTTAGTAATTTCTAGTAGGAGAGCTGGGCATAAAAAAACATCTGGTTGTTTTGGAAAGAGGAAACAAGAAATGTCCCAGAGACACTAGTGATAAAAGCATTTGCTCTTAGCAACTTTGTGTTAGCTGAACAAATTTGTGTTCAGGTTCCAGCCGCAAAAACCATACACTGGTAAATGGAAGTGGTTGAAATAGAACATATTAATCCTGCTTCTGCTGCCCATCCATTTTCTGTCTTCTTTGAACCAACCAACTTTCCCAGGACAGTCTACAATATCTGTTTGGTGTAATGTTAATTTCATTAGATGCATAGTAAAGTCACAGTTTACAAACTGAGTAATCAAGCTAGGAGGAAACCAAAGTGAATAAAGGACATTTACAATAAACACATTTACAAACATGCACAGAGCTCTACATTTCTTGCCCAGCTCACTAATTTCACTCACACTTGCTGCTTTGTGAGTCATTTCTTCTAAGAATCTGTTTTTCACAATATTTTCTGCCTTGTTTGTCCTCTACTAAAGACTGTGTATTTTCTTCTCCTCTTTTAGTCCTATTTTTCCTGGAGGAAGGCAGAATCAAAAAATGGGAGGGGCAGTTTTCATTCATCCCAAATGTCTCATGATGCTGGGAAATATTTCCTTTTCACCTTAACAGCACAGCCAAAGAGCATCAGGAGTCAGATCTCTGACTATCGCTCAGTATTACTTTGCCTCTCCTTCAGTTGCTCAGATGATCTGGTGGTTCTGCCCATCAGTTGCTAATCAGATGTACACAAAAAAAAAAAGGAAGCATATTTATATGGCTGTTTGCAGATCTATTTTGTGGGCTAAGAATGATTTGTTTCTGTTTGTCTTCTCATGAAAACAGTGTTGAAAGAGAAGATAAATCCTTTCCCTTGCTCCTTAGCAATTACAGCTGCATTTTGTGAGGATTCAGTAAAAATAGAACAACTATAATTCTTCTCAAGGTTTCCCAGGTATCTGTCATGCATGCCATCAAGAAAAGAGCCTGGAAAAACCTTAAGACTGGAAGAAAACAATGTATCCAGAGAAGAAAAAAAAGCTTTCTGTTTTGATGTATTCTTAACATTTAGTTAGATCTTCGCCATTTTCATCCTTCATTTGTTGTAGCTGGCAAAGAAAAAGAAAGTAGGGAAGTTGCTGTGGGAAGAATCCAAAAACCTGGAATACATTCTGCTGAGTTTGGAAAAAAAAAATTTAGGAGTTTTCTGCCATGTATGCTAAAGAAAAATCACAAGTAAATGAGAAAATGAAATATATAGAAAATACATAGATATGGCAAATTTCAGGTCACAGGCCTCTTCTGAGTTATGTTCTCACTTTAATCCCCAATCAAGCCCCAGTTTAAAGACTGTCATGGTNCAATTTGATGTCCAGTCTGTTTCTGAGAAGAGAATCTGTCTCAGGGCTTCCACAGTTATATCTAAAGCATGAAGTTATATGCTATGGAATACCCCTTGGGCCAGTCTTGGTCAGTTGTCCTGGCTGTGCTCCTCCAGCTTGTGCACATGGCAGTGTATGAGAAGCTAAAATGTTCTTGACTTAGTGATCCTAGCAACAACTTAAAACAGCAGTGCGCTATCAATGTTTTTCTCATGCTAAATCCAAAACACAGCTCTATACCAGCAATCAGAAATAAAATTAACTCTATCCTAGACAAAACAGGAGAGACTTAGGTGATTTAAAGACACTGATTGACCCTCTTTATCACACAGAATTTCATCCTTTCTTTAAGGCCTGATATTTAGAAATCAGTAAGTAACAGAACATGAGCAAAAGTTTCAATCAGCAGTCTTTGACACTAATCAAGGCAGAGTCAGTGAGGTATTGCTCATTAACAAAGCTGATCTTTCTGTGCTTCTGCAAGACTCTCCTCTTCATGTTCAAAG
The DNA here is from genome assembly GCA_013399135.1 of Heliornis fulica. Taxonomy (NCBI): domain Eukaryota; kingdom Metazoa; phylum Chordata; class Aves; order Gruiformes; family Heliornithidae; genus Heliornis; species Heliornis fulica. The sequence continues at coordinate 50,628 of VXBZ01008814.1, read as the reverse complement.
AGCATGCAGCAGATTCATCACCAACATGGCTTAGAAATGTCAAATGCTACTTATACCAGTATTAAAATCAAGAAGTATTTTTACTGTGATTTCAGTCAGGAAAGATGATTTTCAGAAAGCACAGTATTTATGGCTGACTTAAGTGATGAAGGCATAAATAGCATTATGTAAAAGAGTGAGAAGGCATAAAGATGACAGAAAAAATATATAAAAATTTGTTCCAAACCTAAATTTAGGTCTAGCTCTTCTAGGGAATTAGAATTAAATTAATGCTTTCAATACTCCTCAACAGATCACTAGGAAAGAGTAATCTCTATTCTTCTGCAGATTGGAAGGACAGAAAGGACTGATAATGATATATGGGACCTTCTATATTCAAAATGCGAAATTCCACAACAATATTTCTGTATGAAGCCTGGTAACTGGTGTACCACAAAAGCACATCTTCTGGAAAGCTCAGTCATGTCAAGAAGTGCTTTATGCTCTAGTTTCAGGCTCGAGCGAATTAGAGGAATAGCAGAGAAAACTCAGTCACACACTTGCTATATAGATTTATGTAACACAATTTTAAGTTTTATTTGATGTCTTACTCTTATTGGTCCAATAAAGCTACACTGCACTGCCAAAGAAATGTAAATTGATCTTAAAGTTACACTGTTTCCAACAACAGACTTATTTCAATAACTTCTATGTCTAGTTGTTTTCCAAAATTTTGATGAACTTAGTGTAGAATTTCAGTGCAGTTTTATTCTCCTGCTAGTTGTGTATTTGCTTGAGGACTGATCACACTGTAAATTAGGACAGCATTGCACTGGTTACAGTTGATTCTGGAGGCCAGTTTGGCTAATCTGACAATCTCAGGATCAAGGAAAGCAGCTCTTAGCAATCTTTGCATCCAGTCATAGTTGTGGCAAGGCTGTGAGGCTATGCACATTTTGTGTACCTAAATTGCAGGGTTTAATACTTTTTTAAGAGTGAACTCTTTATCAAGGCAAATCATATAAAGCTTTTAAATTAGTATTTATAAAGTTCATGGCGCCTTATTTCAGATACAGATGGCATTAAACAGATAATTTCAATTCTTTGCAAAAACAAACCAAGGAATCTGACAATACAGCTAACGGTATTTTGGCAGAATCTAGGTATCTAGAGAGATGCTTAGGTGCCAGCACCAACTTTAAGCTTGTTTTCCATATGTAAGCATAGCTCAGAACTCAAGTCTTAAAGTATGATTGAAATAGATATTTCAGATCCCTCCCTAACTATACAACAGACTTTGTATCTCATGAACCATACAGGAATGCCACAACATCAGCATTATGAAGTAAAATGAGAAAAAAGTCACTCCAAAAAAAAAGACTGAAACCCTGAAGGACTCGAGTAAATGGACATTACATGTAGCCAGGTTACAAATATCATAAACCCTGTCATCAAGAACTGCATCAGGGATTATGTTGGACACTGACGTTTTTAATGTGTTCTGCCATTGCAACTCTAGACACATTATTTGGGAATTCAGTTGTTAAAACTCACAGAAAGCAGGTGACAGACACTTTTATGTAGAATTACACACTATGTTTCTCCAAATAGCTAGTGGTCACCATTAGCAATCTTGACTGTACTGCTAATAATTCACATGCTCCTAGGACAATAACAGGGCTTCTGTTTGAGGTTTCAACTCAAAGATCAAATGCAAGAGAACAGAGATAGTCTGCATCACTGTATAACAGTGTGTCTGCTACCTTGGCTGAAGTCTTGTAGATCTGACTGACCTCCACTACCAAACTCAGTGCAAGGACTGGAGGCATATGATTGCGCTGCATCTGATGGAATAGCAGTCACTCCATGTTGCAGCAATCAGTCACTTTTTCCCCAGGAGAACAGATGTATTGGACTACCATCCAGGCTTCAACTGACACTCTAAGAGTAGCTTTAATTAAATTCACAGGATCAGAGAGAGTGAACAAAATTGAGTATCATTCTGAGCAGGGTTGAAGGAACTCCACAGGAAATCCTATATCCTAATATTTGTTCCTCTTACTGAATCATTTTAACCTAAGATTTTGTTAGTGTATAATACACATACAGACCCCAGTGCAGAGACCAGACAAACCTAATCTTCCTTCCTCACTCATTACTCATTCCCACTCTACATCAAATAACAAGATGTGAGGATCAATATTCTCAAAAGTATAAGGAGCTCTGATACTGCAGTGACAGGCATCATAGATACTGTGAATAACTCTCCGTTTCCTATGATACCACAGAATTCTGAAAGAGTTAAATTAGTGACACAAGTATTATAAATAATGTGTCATATTATTTGGCTAATTGTTAGGAGAATAATAACATGAGGAGCATTATAACATTTATAACAATGTTGACATTGTTATAAAAGGAAAAAAATCCCTCCTTATCAGAACAATCCGGTCACTGCTGTATGCTTTCTGAGTCCTCTCAGATGTCCCAGGGTGCTTGATTTAGCTTTTGAATCTCTGGTTAAGCTGATAGATGTGTGAGAACTCATGTGCCCACACAGCTTTCTATTAGCTCTACATCTGAGGAGGCTCCAGAGTATAAATTAATCCTTTCAAAGTCAATTGTATCTTAGCCTCATTAAATTGTCTCAAGATCATCCTGCTTAATAGCATATGACCAACTTAAACATTTTGCTAAACACTGNCTGACAATCTCAGGATCAAGGAAAGCAGCTCTTAGCAATCTTTGCATCCAGTCATAGTTGTGGCAAGGCTGTGAGGCTATGCACATTTTGTGTACCTAAATTGCAGGGTTTAATACTTTTTTAAGAGTGAACTCTTTATCAAGGCAAATCATATAAAGCTTTTAAATTAGTATTTATAAAGTTCATGGCGCCTTATTTCAGATACAGATGGCATTAAACAGATAATTTCAATTCTTTGCAAAAACAAACCAAGGAATCTGACAATACAGCTAACGGTATTTTGGCAGAATCTAGGTATCTAGAGAGATGCTTAGGTGCCAGCACCAACTTTAAGCTTGTTTTCCATATGTAAGCATAGCTCAGAACTCAAGTCTTAAAGTATGATTGAAATAGATATTTCAGATCCCTCCCTAACTATACAACAGACTTTGTATCTCATGAACCATACAGGAATGCCACAACATCAGCATTATGAAGTAAAATGAGAAAAAAGTCACTCCAAAAAAAAAAAANATTTTTTTTTTCCAATCAACACCTATTCAGTATCCAATACCTATAACCAAGATTTTATTTCTAAGGAAAACTAATTTCCTTTNAAAAAAAAAAGACTGAAACCCTGAAGGACTCGAGTAAATGGACATTACATGTAGCCAGGTTACAAATATCATAAACCCTGTCATCAAGAACTGCATCAGGGATTATGTTGGACACTGACGTTTTTAATGTGTTCTGCCATTGCAACTCTAGACACATTATTTGGGAATTCAGTTGTTAAAACTCACAGAAAGCAGGTGACAGACACTTTTATGTAGAATTACACACTATGTTTCTCCAAATAGCTAGTGGTCACCATTAGCAATCTTGACTGTACTGCTAATAATTCACATGCTCCTAGGACAATAACAGGGCTTCTGTTTGAGGTTTCAACTCAAAGATCAAATGCAAGAGAACAGAGATAGTCTGCATCACTGTATAACAGTGTGTCTGCTACCTTGGCTGAAGTCTTGTAGATCTGACTGACCTCCACTACCAAACTCAGTGCAAGGACTGGAGGCATATGATTGCGCTGCATCTGATGGAATAGCAGTCACTCCATGTTGCAGCAATCAGTCACTTTTTCCCCAGGAGAACAGATGTATTGGACTACCATCCAGGCTTCAACTGACACTCTAAGAGTAGCTTTAATTAAATTCACAGGATCAGAGAGAGTGAACAAAATTGAGTATCATTCTGAGCAGGGTTGAAGGAACTCCACAGGAAATCCTATATCCTAATATTTGTTCCTCTTACTGAATCATTTTAACCTAAGATTTTGTTAGTGTATAATACACATACAGACCCCAGTGCAGAGACCAGACAAACCTAATCTTCCTTCCTCACTCATTACTCATTCCCACTCTACATCAAATAACAAGATGTGAGGATCAATATTCTCAAAAGTATAAGGAGCTCTGATACTGCAGTGACAGGCATCATAGATACTGTGAATAACTCTCCGTTTCCTATGATACCACAGAATTCTGAAAGAGTTAAATTAGTGACACAAGTATTATAAATAATGTGTCATATTATTTGGCTAATTGTTAGGAGAATAATAACATGAGGAGCATTATAACATTTATAACAATGTTGACATTGTTATAAAAGGAAAAAAATCCCTCCTTATCAGAACAATCCGGTCACTGCTGTATGCTTTCTGAGTCCTCTCAGATGTCCCAGGGTGCTTGATTTAGCTTTTGAATCTCTGGTTAAGCTGATAGATGTGTGAGAACTCATGTGCCCACACAGCTTTCTATTAGCTCTACATCTGAGGAGGCTCCAGAGTATAAATTAATCCTTTCAAAGTCAATTGTATCTTAGCCTCATTAAATTGTCTCAAGATCATCCTGCTTAATAGCATATGACCAACTTAAACATTTTGCTAAACACTGCTTTTTCCCTACCTCCTTCCTTTCTTTGTGCTCTTGATATTAGCTGTCATGATGCAAGAATAGGCATATCTTTGACTTTTGATTTTTGAGAGAGGGACAGACCCCTGATGCTTCCAAATTTGTGATACACTACTATATAAACACTACCTGATCCTGACTTGTCTCAGTGATGTTTCTCTCCAAGCAAATTCATTTAGAGGAACATTTCTACATGGTGATCAACTCTGAGGGCTGTCCAGGGAACTACTACTTTGTCTGAAAGTTTTGCTATGTAGTATAAGGTTAACATCAGGCTTTGGAAACACAAAGAACTGGAGAGATACATTTGCTTATATTAATCAGTATAGACAAAGTTATTTAGATAAATTAATGTAATCCAGTGAAACTGTCAGTTGCCTCTCAGCCTGGTCCATATAGACAGAATATACTTACATCATTAAAAATTAAAATATAGAAATGAAAATAATATTGGATTTAGCACTTTGTCTTTCCTAATGCATCACATGGATTTTTGTTCCTTGAGATAACCTGTGCTTACATTATTGTGGCCTAGTTTCATGTCTTTCTGGCTCACGGTAGAATTTACTTTTAAAGACCAGTTGCTTTTTCCTTTATTTTCCCATTTTCCCTATAATTTTTTTAATTTGAAAATAAATATTTTATTTTTTTTTTCCAATCAACACCTATTCAGTATCCAATACCTATAACCAAGTTTTTATTTCTAAGGAAAACTAATTTCCTTTGAAGTGCTTCTCAGTACCAAGAATTCTTGGTACTGAGAAGCACTTCTCGGGAGAGGATTTTCTAGATCACTTTCAAAGGCATGTTTATATTTCCAATTTTTTTTTTCTTGAAAACTTGTTCCATATTTAAAAAAACCCAAAAACAAACAACAAACAAGCAAAAAACAAAGGAAGTGAAGCAGGTCGAGGATAATGCCAGGTCTCTAGGAAAAATTGAAAAATTTAAACAATCACTGCAGTTGGCTTATCTTTCCTGTTTTGACAACTGATCTCAAAAGCAAAAAAAAATTGGGAAGAACAAGTCTCAGTGTCTTAGCAATATGTTTAAATTAATCATATGCAATCACATCAAGCAAAGAAAGTTGAACCAAGTAATTGAATGTAAGGTGCAACTGATTTTTTTAAAAGCTTCATTTATATCTTCCCATCTAAGACAGGCTTGTTACAGAAATGTGTATGGGTATTAAAGTTCACACATCCTGGCTTTTTTACACTGGGAAAAAAAATTTGCAGTGGATTATGAGTCTTTATCTACTGCTAGAATACAGTGCCCAGCAGTCATAGGAGCTGCCCATCAGACATGAAACCTTGACTTCAAAATGGTGCAGCACCAAGTAATATCTACTGATTATTAAGCTGAGACCAAAGGGGGAAAATAAGGTATTGTAAAACACTTAATAGCAGAGGGAGAGTCCTTATTTTTGTGCTGTTTCTTGTTTGCACTTCCAATTCCATTCCCTGATACTTAGTTCCTCAATAGTTCTTATCTCTAATACTGGTTCTGTGACTGTAAATTCCCAATTTCTGCTTCCCAAAAAAAGCTCTGCCCTGACACTGGCTTTCTTAGCTCAGCCTCCTAAGCATTCCATCAATATCCTTTAACCCTGGTCATGGCTGTGATACTCACTTAACTACTCAAAACTTCATAGAGTGCAGCATCTCAGATATCTTTAATCCTCTTCATGTTCTGTTGGAACAGGGAACCATCCATAACAGTCAAATACTTCGCTCCCCACCGTACACAGATTTCTGGGGTTTTACTTGGATTTAAATTACCCAATAACAGATATAGTGTTTTATAGATATAGTATCTTATTTAAAAATAATTTATTTTATTTTCTGGATGTAAATTCTTTATTTAGCATCTTAGGTGTATTGAGATCTGCCTCACTTTTGCCTGTCTTGCATTGTTATAAGGTATATGGAAACTGGAAATCTAGGCTGTTGCTGGAATTAAGAGATATTTTTAAGGGAGTTCTATATATAAGAGTTCAAGTAATCTTCAATTTTCTTTACACTTTAAAAACAGATCATTGGTGAGATACATCTCCCTCTGTTAAAATCTTACGAAAGACAAACATTTCAAGAAGCAAACAATTCTAAATATAAACAGCTTCAATGATTCCAAATCCCTTTCTTTGTTGAATCTTGTAAAGGATTTACTAGTCATGAGATACAAACACAAGAATTTTTCCAATTAACTCTCCACAATATGCTTTAATTAGATAAAATAATGTAAGGTATTGATGTTGGCGCAATCTATAAGAGCTGTACAAAGTTTTTTTATTTCTACCACAGTCTCTTCAAATTTACATATCTCCTCATGGTACAATAAATATTTTAAATGGAGCAGAAAGACATAAACATAATTAAAAGAACTGTTGCACCATCTCCTTATAAATATTTTATAAGTTTTTACATTAAAATAATATGATTCTGAACACAGTGAATTTGATTGGTATTAGAAATATCTGTTGAATACTTGATAAAGAATAAATTCAATTTCATTGAACAATAATTTACAAAGCACAATTCAAATCTTTCGATAATAGAGCATATCTCAGTATACTATATTGTTTTTTATACCTCAAGGAGATAAGACTGACTGTTTTATTTCATTCAGTGAATTACTTCAAAATTCATGTAGTAGGAAAATGGCACTTGAAATTTTCTAAGTAAAAAGTTATTACTGTATAATTTAGGATAGTATGATTACATAAAAAAAATCCTAAATTACTATGTATTAGGGATCTCATTGGGTAATTCAGTCAGATACATTCTAGTTATAATGAGAGACATAGTGAAATTTACAGTGTACTGAATAAAAACTCTTGACTGTTACAAAATCTAAAACCAGAACAGATGGAAAAGACCTATCAAGCCTGATTTTCAAATATGTGGAACCTCTGACCCCAACAAAAAAAAAGTCTGCTCAGTTACAATCTAACCTGTGCAATACATAACTGTGTTAGCATCTAAATATGAAGAGATTCAAATAACAAGTCTGATGTCAACCTAACTATACAACTGTATAAAATAATACATGATTGAAGCCACAGCTAAACATACATAAAAGAATGTAAGTCAAGTCAATAAATTAATTCAAAAGAATCAGCAAAGGCATACTTTCTAGAGCCAAGTCCACTCAGTCATTTGTTTCAAACAGACAGTAAGAAGAGGTAGTCACTATTTCATGGATATTATCTGTTTCATTTTATTTCCATTGTGTGCTGGTTTAGAGGTAAACCGGCAGGATAAATGGACCCACCACAAGAGATGATTATAAGTCAGAGTTACAATTTAATGAAAG
>VXBZ01008814.1:2823-33216 GCA_013399135.1 Heliornis fulica | reverse complement strand
ACTTGATGATCTAAATGGTCTTTTTCAACCTTGTGATTCTGCGAAGAATTTAGACTAATTAATGCAAGTTAATATATATATTCATATATATATATACACACACACATATATATAAATAATTGATCACTTAGTTGAGGTGATGAATTAGTGAATATAAGCTACAGAGGAAAGGATTTAGTTTAGGATTCAACACTCACTAGTTTTCGGTAATCAGTTCTGAGAACAACCAGATGAGTTCCAGCATAGCTCCTTGATGTCTACAAAACAGACAATTTCTTTCTTGGCCTTCCTTCTGAAGCCACATGTAATCTACTAAAATATCTCAAGCTAGGAGATTCACTAGTAATCATATCCACAAAACAGAAGTACACAGGTTATAGCAGCTTTACAATGTGCTATCTTGTAATGATCAACTTATTTTCTTGTCTAGACAGGGCCTGCAACCTCTCAACCTTTTGTGTGAAAGGAGTTTTTAACACACACTCTGTAGATATCTTTCTGAAGTTCTAAAGAATAGCATTTTTTTTTTTTCCACAGAGGTGAAAGAGGAAAGTAGCTCTCAGTTTGGAAATCTTATTCCTTAAGCAGTAGCAAAAGTGATTTTTTTTTTTCTCACAACCAAATTCACTCATTAAATATGTGTATACACACATGTATACTGTAGCCACTGTTTCACATATTGATGTATAGCTACTGTAATAATTCACTGCTTTAAATTGTCTAATTTGGCTTTCAACACTTCTAATTTTAAAGCACTAAAGAGTACCTGAGTATCTATTATTTGCATGTACATCCAATGCTAGTTAAAGACTGACGATAACTCAAAAATATGGAGAGGTCTAACAACCTGGAATAATTTTAAAGAGCATACCAAACATTTCTATAACTAAATATTCTGAGATCATCACTTTATTCCATGGTATCTGTAAAAAAAAAACCTACTTCCATTCTTCCACAGATATACATCTGCAGCTCCTACAGTTGTAATACAATAGTGCTTAATTTTCTGTAGTGCTGTTCATCCAAACAGCACCTCAAAGCACTTTATGGGGGTACAATAGCAGATGGAATAAGAAATTAAAATGTAGTTTACACTGAAGTGACTACAGAACCGTTTTGCGAGGTTTTGTGTTTATTGTGTCTCACTGATCACATTATACATTTGCTTAGGTTAGGTTAGTTTATGAATAACACATTGATCTATTTATTAACTACAGTGTTTCAGACTCCATCTAGGCCCTGCAAATCAAATCAAGCTTGGTTATTTCCTCTATATGCATTTTCAAGACTAATAAAAGGAGAAAAAAAATCATGTGCAGATTGCAAACCAAACACTCAACAGCTAGTCTTTAATTAACAGAGATGTGAAGCAGTGTCTGCAATGATTCAGTTGTCTCTTTTTACTCCATGTACATTTCCATCTGGTTTTAGCCTTTGAAATATCCAAAGAGAAGAATTTTCACTTGCTACTAGTTCTTCTCAACATCCAAGAATATATTTTCTGTGAACAATTTTTGTTACATATCCTGCTTTTTAAAAATTTTTAGGATTTCTTAAACAGGAATTACGATCCCCTTGAATTTCAGCTTAGCAGAAACTAACAGTAAATTAATTATTTTACCAAATCTAGAAGACTACTGTGTGCCTTGTATGCAGCATATAAAGGCAAGTCCTTGTTTCAAAAAGCTTGCAAAATAGTTGATAAGGCAAACAATGAATGATAGCAGTGATATAAAGAATAGTTAGTAAAAATACCAGCTCTAAAAGGAAAAATTATCACAGCATCTAGATACACACTGGTTCACCAGTTCTATGTGTTGTTAACGTAACATAATGGCATGGCAGGTATGTTTACTGTAACAGTGCTCTGAAAAAAAAGAAAGCATACATATAACTCAGAAGTAGATTCTGGAAAGACATAGACAACTTGGAAGAACTATAGGTATGGTAGTGAGAAAAATGTGAAAAAGATCCTGAGGCTGGAGTCAACAACAGTAAATTCAAACCTGACAGCAACCTGTCTGATCATTGACAGAACTAGGAGACATATGACTGTTCTGAAAGCAAGAGCAGGATGACTATATTAGGGCAATACAAAGTCCAACAAATTCCCAATGTTAACTTCTTGCTTTGGTACTAAAACATAACATGTAATATTCTGTTCACATTTTTATAGATGTAGCATAGATTAGAAATTCAGTCTCAGGAAACTGGAATATCCTTTAAAGAGTTTTAAAAAATAATTACCTTGCAATAAACTTCTCAAGTATTTTTTTTTTGTTGTCATTGTTTGGGTTTGGGTTTCTTGTCTGTATTATGTATATAAATAATATTTAAGGTACTAAATTTCATTAATTACAATCATAACTATACTTTCATTTGCTGTTCTAAAAACAAACTACTTTAAAAGCATCACGGTGACTTAAAAATATACCTCTTCTGATTAATTAGTAGAAATACTACAAAAATCACTCCCATTTAAAAAGTCTTCATTCAAGAGTTCAGAGTCTTGTCAGCCCATTTATCAATAGACCACACAAATTCTTAAGCAGATGGCCTCCAGGGAACTCTTAGAAGGACTTAATTCTTTTTTCTGTAAGAAAGTGTGATCTGAGATGAAATTTCATTAAAGTCTAAGGACTTTCATTGTTATAAAAGCACTTTGAATAGAATCACGTCTGAAATGCAGCAGTGTACAGGATTCACCTGAATCTCCCCTGGCAAGAAAAAACATGGCAGGCTGCAAGATAATTTGCTATTTTCAAACTGCCCTGATAAAAACCAAATTTGTTATAAAATGTGTACCATGTTCAATTTTTAATTTTTTTTTTTTGGAAGGAGAAGTACTGTTGTAAATAACATTCTGTACCCTTTCATAATATCTGTGTATGGCAGTGTAATGCAAGGACAGAGTATAATTTAGTTTCCTGCATCAAATGTCATTTTAATAAAATTGTTTTCAGTACTCCATGTGAAAATGTAGGAACTGCCATAGAAGAACAGACCAACTCCACCATACAATACCAATACAGGGGAAAATTACGTATGGACACATCTGTGAAATTTTACTCAAGATTCAGTTCAGGTACCTGGCTTCTGAGGAATGCCATAAAGCTGCGATGGGTAGAGCACCTCCTCTATGAAAGCAAGCTGAGAGATTTGGGGTTACTCAGCCTGGAATACCCAAAGCGAAAGAAAGATGGAGAGGGACTGTTTGCAAGAACACAAGTGGTAGGACAAGGGGTAATGGCTTTAAACTGAGTGTAGATTTAGCTTAGATATTGGGGAAAAAAAATTATTTGTGGTGAGACAGTCAAAGAGGTTGCAGATATCCCTCCCTGGAAGTGCTTAATGCGAAGTTGGATGGGACTTTGGGAAGCCTGTGAGTGTACCTGTTCATGGCAGGGAGATTTTAACTAGATGATCTTTAGATTCATTCCAATGCATACAATTTTATGATGATAGGGTCTTCTTACTGAATGTAAATAGGAAGAATGACCCAGCACACAAATCAAATCGTTTAATGTTTCACACTCTACCAAATATTGCCTATTTTCTCTAAGCAGACTGTGGGATATTAAAGGGCTTCTCATGTTGCTATATAGATTTTTTGAGTTTTGAGATAGATTTATTCTGTTTGTGGGCTTGGTGTTTAGGGTTTTTTTGCGGTGTGGGGTCTTTTACTATTTATTTGCTTCAGTAATGCATGAATATGTCATGGTTTAGCCCTAATTGACAGCTGAACACCATGTGGCAGTTCCATGGATCCATGGATGAGGGAGAATGTGGAGACAAAAGCAAACTGTGTGGGTTGGGATGAAGGCAGTTTACTGAGATGGCAGTAAACAAAACTGCTGATACACAGTGTAGTTTCTCATAAAAAAAAAAAAAAAAGTCTGCACAACTCAGAACATGTAGCTCAGGGCTGTCATGATGCTAGGCCCATCTAGAGTGTCATGTCCTGGAGTCAGGATGCACCTCACCAACTACCCCCCTTTTATACTGAGCATAAAGGTATGTACCCTTTGGCTAGCTTGAGTGACCTGCTTTAGTTGTGTCCCATCCAAACTTCTGGTGAAAATGAACCCTCTCCTAGCCTAACCCAGGACATTATCATAGAGGGTTAAGAATTCTGTTTGCTTTACCACTATGCATCATTATCACAAAAATAGTTCTAATTAAAGACCACTCAATGTAAAATATGAAAAATCTTTATCACTTAGGGATTATGCTATAGACAAATTCAGCATATGTTATCATGACTTTCTAAAGTAGTCACATAACTTGTCACTATGTTAGTTACTTCAGAAAGGGCCCCGTGTTGTGATTGGAGGCCTGGGATTCACCCACAGCTTTCCCTAAGTAAGGCCTATTGTGTAACATTTCAAAGATGGCAACACTCCTTTTCCTTGTCTTTCATCTTTGTAACTTGTCTCTTTAGGAAGCAGAATGTATCATCATGGGTTCTCATCACGTTGAATTTTATAAATTTTTAAAAATCAACAAATTATAACAAATTGAGGAAAAATTTCAAATCACATTCATTTCACTGAAAACATTTTTTCAGTATGTGGTAGAACTCTAAAAGGCAAGTTGATATTGCATTTAGCTGAAAAAATGTGATCTTGGCTTTCATCTGGGTCTTCAGCTTTGTTACTGATTACTTATTCCTCTAGAACAAAAAACTGAGAAATTCAGTGAAAGCACAAGAACAGCTCCTTGATTTCTCTTTCTCTAATGTCAAGAATCCTCTAAATTTCATTATACTGCTTCTCAACTTCAAAAAACTTCATGTTTGAAGAATACTACAATCTTGTCAACATTTTGGAGAAGTGGGATTTCATATCTCTCCATCTTGAGGAGGGAAATAAATGAGTTCCCTGTGAAGCCTGTATGTTCACTTCGTATCTGTATGAAGTGAACAGTGTGATCCCTGAGGGTGAACAGGTGAACTATCTGAATGCAATGGTTTTGACATTTGTTTTAGAGAGGAGAGCAGAGGGGAGCCCAGATGGGCTCCAGAGATATCTTCAAAAGTCAATCCGACTTCAATTGTTAAGCAGTCTCAAAGTGAATCCACAAGCCCTTCACAAGATATGGACACAGCTATACCAGAAGCCAAGCTGGAGTTGAGACATTGTCTTGAGTTAAGAAGAGGAAAAAGAAAAAGTAAGGAATCTTATGTATTTTCTGTTGGTGGAAAGTAGTTAAGTCAGAAATATCATTGAAATGGGTGATTTTTGAGCATTGGGTAACATTGACTCTTATGTTCTTCCAAATAATCAAATTCTGTGGATAAATACAGTTTTTCAATTATTTTGTTTTTTATATCTCAAGTAAATACATAAATATATTGTAATGGCCCTATTCAAGTCAATGAAAGATCTGTAGTTTACTTGTGCAAGATAGTATCCAGAATGCGTGATCACTCCTGATGATTTGCTATGGTAAGTCAGATCTGCAGTGACCAGCAGCACACATTCAATGGTCAAGTATAACAATTATGCTACGCACTATGTCATTACTGTGTCGTAGTCTCCCACCTGCCAACAGCCAGAGGCCTGGGGCTTTTCTGCAGGGAGGGTTCCATTTGGACTATATTTCAAAAGAACATCTTTTGGAGGCAGCCACCACAAGTTTGTTACTCCTTTGCAGTTCTCTGTGAAAGCTCATTGTTATAACAAAATCTCCTTCTTTATCACTTCCTCCTGAGCATTTAGCTGTGGAGAATCTGCATCCTTTATTGGATGTGGAGGGAAACAGTGCTAGTGTTTGAGGAAAAAGGCTGAGGAACTTAATGTTTTTGCCTTGAGCTGTAGTAGGGAGACCAGTTGCTCTCAGGGCACCTGAGTTGAAAGATAGGGATGGTAAACAGAATAAAGCCCCTGTAATCCAAAGGGAAATGTTTAGAAACCTGCTACATGACTTAGACACACACAAGTCTATGCATCTGGATGAGATCCACGCAATGGTACTGAGACAGCTGTCAGATGTGCTCACCATGCCACTTTCCACCACTTATCAGCTGCCCTGGATAACCAGAGAGATCTGTGTTAATAGAGGTTTGCAAATGTGACATCCATCTACAAGAAGGGCCAGAAGGAGGGTCTGAGAAACTATAGGCCTGTCAGTCTGATCTCAATGTTGAGGAATCTTATGGAGCAGATCATCTTGAGTGCAATCACACAGCACGTACAGGACAAACAGATAATCAGCATGGATTTATGAAAGACAGGGCTTGCTTGGCTTACCTGATCTCCTATGACAAAGTAAACCTGCACTTCAGTAAAAACTTTGATATCATTTTTCCCAGTGCTCTTCTGAAGTAACTGGTGGCTCATGGTTTGGATGGGCTTATGTTTTATTGGGTAAAAACTGTCTCCATGGCTGTGTCCAGAGTTGTGGTGAATGGAGTGTGGTGATTTGACCCTGGCTGGAGGCCAGACTTCCACCAAAGCTGCTCTATCACTCCTCTCTTAGCTGGACAGGGGAGAAAATACATGTTGAGAGGCTTTGGAGTTGAGATAAAGACAGGGAGAGATCATTCTGCAATTAATGTCATAGACAAAACAGACTCAACACAGAAGAAAGGCAAGAAAACTCTCTCATTTATTACACTACACACAGAGAGAAACCAGAGTCAGATAATGAGAAGTACAAACAGCTCTTAAAAAACCACTCCCCGCCCCTCCCTTCTTTGCAGACTTCACTCTATTCATGAAGTTTCTCTTCTTTCTTTATTTCTTTCTACAACTACCTGGAGTGGTAGCCAGGAGGGTGTTGGTCTCATCTCCTAAGAATGAAGTCATTGGACAAAAGGAAATGGTTCCAAGTTGCCCCAGGAGACATTTCAGTTTGATATTAGAAGAAATGTTTTCACCAAAATGGTTATCAATCATCAATCATTGGAACAGTCTGCCTAGGGAAATGGTGGAGTCACCATCCCTGGAGGGAATTAAAAGGTATATAGATTTGGTGCTTAGGGACATGGTTTAGTGATGAATCTGGCAGTTCCAGATTAACTGTTAGATTTGGTGAACTTAAAGGCGTTTCCAAGTTAAAAAATCTGTGATTCTATGATTTTTAAGTCAGTCACCATTGTTTGTCTCAAATGTGCTGTTCCTGTTTAGTATTGATTACCATTTCAGGTTACAGAGAATAGAAAATTTGTGCTATGTCTTCATGCATTCATTTATTCAGTGGGTTTGAATCCTCTGAATTTCACAATGAAATACTGTGAGAAGCCTTTCTGTCTCACTACTATTGAAAAATCAAAAATAAAGTCAAGGTATATTACTTCAACCTACGAGAGAAGAGAGGTCTTTCTTTGGTTTTTGCATACATATGATCACTTTGAAAATATGATAACAAAATGTAACTCGGATCTTGATCTCTGGTTCAGTGTTAGTGATAAATAGGGAGAGAGAAGCAAATGCTCCTGCAGAAACAGGCTATGTATAGAAATGAAGGAGAGACAGCATAAAAAAATAGGTAAACTTTTCTCTTTTAGGTAGAGAAAAACACAGAATGCTTTGCAAGAGCAATAAATAATGTAGGACAAGGCACATAGACACTAAAACATTTTCATTCAACAAGAAAGCTAAATCATAGACTGGGAGTAGACTTGAACGCTTGTTAAGTGCAATAGTAAAAAAAATGCTACTTTCTAATGCAAAACTGAGGCTCTGGAGGATAGTTTCATATTCCACAAATTCATTCAGCTTTCCCTTTAGGACCAAAATGATGGGGATGTTAAGGCATTTTGTTTCTCTCTTTATCAGCCTGTTTGACTTCCCTAAAGAAAGACAGCTTTATTTTTTAAGGACTTCTGAAATATTTAGAGCTCTGTGACATGTCCTAGAAGAAACCTAAACAGCTAAGAGTATAAAACACAGCAGTTTTCTTTTATTCCTTCTCTTGAATGAGGTATTACTGAATACAAGCCTGAATTGGAGTAAGGAAATAAACAACCTATGTCTAACAATAATCATAATCCTGTCACCAATGTTGGTGGGTGCCCCACACTAAGCCCTCCTACATGATTCAGATCTACAGTTGTTTCTGCACCTCTTCACAACTAATAGAAAAACCAGTAGTTTGATGTGGAACATATATATCTATGCAACAGATTTGTAAGAAGAAATTCCTGATCAAACCAATGAAATTAAAAAGAAGGACCTCTTTTTGGAAGGATGGGCAGGGGAGGAGACAAGGAAGGGTGTCACACTCTATGTCAGTGGAGCCTGCTGGAGTGCAGGTAGCTCTGCTTAAGGATGGATGAGGAGTGTACTGAGAGCTTATGGGTCAGTATTAAAAGGAGCACATAGTCAGGGGACATTACAGTGGGGATCTGTAACAGGCCGTGCAACCAGGAAGACCAAGTAGATGAGGCCCTCTATAGACAGATAGAAGTAGGATCACGTTCACAAGCCCTGGTCCTCATGAGGAAGTTCAATCCTACCAGTGTCTGCTGGTGGTTCCTGGAATGCATCTATGATTACTTCCTTCTCCAAGTGAAAGAGGATCAAATGAAGAGAGGTTCCATGCTGGACCTTCTTATCAAAAAATAGGAGCTGGTGGGGAATGGGAAGCTCAAGGGCATCTTTGACTGCAGTGACCATGAAATGGTGGAATACAAAATTCTCCAGGAAGCAAGGAGGGTGCACAGCAAGCCCATTACTCTGTACTATAGAAGAGCAGACTTTGGCCTCTTCAGAGATCTCCTTGGTAGAGTACTATGGTACAAAGGAAGTGGGGCTCAAGATAGCTGGCTAGTGTTCAAGGATCACCTCCTCCAAACTCAGGAATGATGCATCCAGACAAAGAGGAAGTATGGTAAGAACACCAGGATGCCTGCAATGGTGAACAAGGAGCTTTTGGGCAATAACTCAAATGCAAAAAGGAAGCCTACAGAGAGTGGAAGCAAGGTCAGATAGCCTGGGGAGAATACAGAGAGAAACACTCTGTACAGACAGGGATCAGGTTAGGAAAGATAAAGCCCTGAAAGAAATCTGGCCAGGGACATCAGGGGCAACAAGAAAAGGTTCTATAGGTACCTCAGTAATGAAAACAAGACTAGAGAAAATTTAGGGCCCCTCAAAAGGAAACAGAAGACCTAGTAACCCAGGATATGGAGAAGGCAGAGGTACTCAAAGTTTTTTTTGCCTCAGTCTTCACCAGCAAGGGCTCCAATCACACTGCTCATGTTACAGAAGGCAAAGGCAGTGACTAGGAGAATGAAGGACAGCCAACCTGTAGAAAATCATGTTCAAGAACAGCTTAGGAACCTGGAGGTATACAGGTCCATGGGACATAACATGTTGCATCCACATCTCCTGAAGGAACTGGTAGATGAAGTAGCTAATTGAACTGACAGATCAAGTGGTGGATAAAGTAGCTGAATCTGTGATTCTCTGATTTTAAGTCACTTAAAAAACAAGAGGACAACTTGCAATTTGGAAATGTCCTATCAGGAAGATCTTGAGACAGTGAATACTCAACTACTTTTGCAGACCAGAATGGCTGGAATCCTTTCAGGACTCATAGGATCTACTTGGAAGTCTGTTCCACTGACCCTGAGAGATGTGCCAGCGGAGACCTGCTGCTGGTCAAACAGAAATTTCAATGCACCAGAGGTAAAATAAGATTCAAAACTTTGTAGTGAAGATTTTCAGGATGTCAGAAATCTAACATCTCTTGGAGAGACCATAATTTATATAAATTATGAAATAAGTGTCACCAGGTTCTGTGAACAGAACACCAGGGAAAAAAAAAAACAAACATCAAAACAATACCCAAAATCAAAACCCAAATAATAAAAAAACCCAAACCATAAATGAAAAAAACACAGATATGCATAACACCCCCACCCCCTACCCCCCCTTTCAAAAGAAAACAAGTTGTGAAATAAGAATACATCATGTTTTGAGAATTCTAATTTGTAAGCCAGGAGTATGTACCCACAGATCCATAGATTCACTGGACACTATGAGTTGGAAGGAGCCTCTGGACATCATCTAGTCCAACCCCCTGCTGATGCAGTATCACTTTCAGCAGGTTGCATGGGATCACGTCCAGGTGCATTCTCAGTTTGAAAGTGTCCTTTTCCATGGACTTCTCCTTTAAGCATACACTGTGAGGATTAATCCAGGTGGCTTGTTTCTTCTCTTACATTTATCTAGGTTTGACTATTTTCTTGCTAGTTTATCTGCACCTTTCTGCCATGGCTATGAAATACTGTCCATAGTTGCATTCCTCTCTGAAGCTCCTTGCATTCCTTCTAAGTTCCCAGTTTAAAATGTTCCTTCTTCTGTTCTTGGTCACCTGGTTCCATTACAAAGCAGTAGCTCAAAGTGTATTTGTTCCAGAAGTTTCCAAGTTGGTCAAGAAAGCACAAAACAAGCACAGCAAAACTGCCAGCAAATGCATAATGAAATCTTTCAGACTCTGTTCAAAGCATCAATATATTTCAGGGTTCACTTGTGCAAAATGGATAAAGGAGCAATATCATTAGATAATTCTTGGTTTTGGAACTCTTCAAGTCATATTCACTAATTAACAGCTGCTGCAGAGCATACCCGGAAGCAACAACCTTTCCATTCTGAGGTCTTAAACATATTCCATGCCCTGACCATTTCACTATTAGGTTTTCACAAATCAAGTTGCACAGCTCTCACCCTCTGATTGCTTTTATTATTTGCTGAAAGTACCTGAAAGTCTGTTCAAGTTGCTGTAAGGTTGACAATGCTTCCTGAAATCCTCTCTTTTGTGATTTAATTGCATCATTCTTAGAAAGGCACTCTGGAGACTCATGTTCAAACTGAATCTTTCATATTGAAATAACAGTTTTCAGAAGCTCTACACAATGGTTGTTCTTGTTCTTCATGCTGCATTGAGGGAATTATCTGTGGTCATTTGGCGTAGCAAACAATTTAACAAAGATTGAAAACCTGAGCTCCTTTCTAACTCCTGGAAGCAAGATTAAACTACTTCCCCTGCTTGTTTTCTTGGGTTTATCTTGTTGATGTCCTTATTTTAGATATGTTTAGGTATTGTACTTCCTCAAATACTACTCATGCAATTCTCCAGAGTAAAGTTAACTTAGTCTTTTTCTTCTTACTTTTTTTTTTGTGAAATACTAATAAACAGCAAAAGAAAATAAATGTGCTTAACCATGTCTTGTGTTACCCATATTGTTGCTGACTCAAATGAGAAAAGAAAATGTATGGAGACAGGCAAAGCTGACAGGGAAAGAGAAGGGAAGGAAAGGTGTATAATTCCTTTCTCACTAAAGAGCAAGATTTTTTTTTACCAGTAATCAGGAAAAGCACCAATAAACTATGATTTATAGGTAGCATTCTCTGAGATATCATGCACTGAATCAGGAAGATTTCAGACAAGTTTGTACAGGAGGAGAGTTTGGCAAGTCAGTGGGACAACCTAGGGGCAATCAGGAGCAATCTGGGAAGGCAGTTTATCACCTACTGGTAGATGCTTTACTGGAACGTTCATCCACTACTTCACTATCCATGCTCAGTAGGCATGGAAATAACTGTAGCCTGGGGCAATGACCACAGAGAAGATCTGATACCCTCACTTGACCCCTGCCAATATACAGCAATTTTATGCTCTTTCAGAGGCGCTTGAAGTAGTTTTAAAGCTTTACTTAAAATAAATCTAAAGTTATATGTCCTTATAATTAGTTTAGCACAAGTCTATGCAATAACAAAATGCCACAAAAATATACAACCTGTTAGTGGAACATGGGAGAACATCAGGGTTTCACACAGAAATCAGAACACATCCTAATAAACTCAATGGGAAGCCAATTCTAATCACACAATTTAATTTTAGTCCTGAGATTAAAAACAGGGAGAAAACTCACAATTCATTAATTCCTGCAGGAAACTAACCCCAGATTTAGTATTTGAAAGAAAAAGAGAGGGAAAAAATAGCAGGATAAAAGAATATCTTGAGTTAAATATAAGTTACATATTATTGATAAAATTATTACTTTTAAAAATAGAGCCTGCTTCCTGATGAGTATTGTATTGGGTCAACATTTACATTGTTTCAAATATTCTTACCCTTATAGGCTACAGTCAGGTATCTTTATACAAGGAACTTTATTCAGTAGCAGTTAAATGATCTCCTGTATTGAGTCAAAATTGATACATATTTACAACAGATATATACAGAAAGTCAAACAATAATGGAATATAAAATGTTAACAATGTATCTCACATTTTGAAAGGTTAAGGTAAAAACATACTGACCTTTCTCAGTTTTGGAGGTTTCTTTTGGTTTCACTTGTTTCCTCATGGTTCTTCCTCTAGTGTGGGGTTCAAGTGAAGCATACATCAGTGTTCAGTTCAGAGGTTTTAGTGTTTCTGGGAAGTTTATCCTACCAGAATACAATGACAAACATTATTTGGCAGCTCTGTAGATTAATGTCTAAGGCTTGGTGTGTGGAAATTTTTGTAGATGTATATAAATATAAACACAAAAGAGAGTTAAAGAGTGCTCTCAAAGATGAAATCACCTTAACAGGTTGACAAAGATCATGAATTTATTGCTAAATTCCATTTTTATTTTTATGTACATAATTGTAAAATTAGAAATATTTTACTGTTTTTAAACTTTTGTTTCCCTGTTTGATTTCCATGATTAAAAAAAAAAAAAGAATTAGATTGGGAAGCCTAGGTCCAAAAAAGATATAAACTTCCAAAGAGGGACTTTAAATTACACAGGTCAATATGAGACTTAGAAAATCCCTTGAGCAATTCAGAAGTACTTACTTAAACTTCAGTCCCTTTCTTAACGGAGTGTAGAGTTTTGAACTGTCTACATACAACTTCTGGATGTTTACTTTCATTGCACTGTGAATACCCATGTGAGATTTAGTGTACCTAAGTTACACTCTTAATAGGAGGAATGAACTGCTAGATAGCTGATGGGTAGAGTAGTATAGTAGAGGGTTTGATGTGATGTTCTCCAACACAAGTGTATACTTCCTCTACAAATGCAGTAAATTGTTTGGTCCTCCTAAATCAGGATACACAGGTCTATCTATTGATCCAAGAAGGTTCCAGGGGGAAATACAAGATCTTTAACTCCACTCAGGATCAAATTTCCTTACCCTTTACTCCTGAATCTATTAATCTAAACATGTCTTCTGAAGGAAGATGAAAATGGTAATATTGAGCAATCAATAGCATTCTGCAGACAACTTACAAGACAATCTTCTTATGTAAGAGTGGAGGGGGTTGTGGTCTTTTTTCCATAATTGCTTCTGCTTTTTAATATCTAATACAAAATGTGTATACCTGCCAGGGATCAGGATCTCAAATGCTTTTTCTATTCACTCTCAGCTAAGAAACCCCTCTGATAGCTGAACTGCAGCAAATTGTTAAGGTGGCAAAACAATACAAGTGAGGGCCAATGATCGGCTGCTCTAGCCAGACCTCAATCCAGCATTTCTGCTGTTAATAGTGCTGAGAGGAGAGAAACAGAGAGGCTTTCTTGTATTCTCTTTCTGTAATTCCCTCCCTCCCAGTCCATCAGTTGTACTCTGGTTTGTGAAAGTCCTGTTTGAGGTGGAGCCCTAAATTTCTTCAGTATGAGCTGTTTGACCATGACCTTGAAAGGTCTTACATAAGCTGTTATTCAGAAAGAAGCTAGGATTTCCAAAATAGCCTAAGCTGCCTCTGCCTTTTTATGAGTATTCTGAGTTTTGTCTATGTATGCAGTTACTGACTTATCACAGGTATCACATAACTTCAACAGCTTTGCAGCACCTGATCTCACAAAACACAGCATTCATGATGTAATTTAAAAATGTACAAAATCAAAAACAGTACCAAAAAAGCCCAAACCAAAAGTCCCAACAACAAAATCCAAACCCTAAAATTTCCCACACTTCTCTAATGAAAGCCTGAATCATCTTAGCCCATCCCATGTAGAAAGAAAAAATAATTTCAATATATTCAGGAAAGATATTCAGTGTAAATCACAGAATGACAGAATAGCGCAGATTGGAGAAGACTTTAGGACATCTTTAGTCAAAACTTCTAAAAGTGGTGACAAGCTGAGATTAAACATGATTGATCAAAGCTTTATGCAGTTGAGCAACCTTATGAGGATGGATACTTGGAAAAAAACCTTTCTTTGGGCAACCTGCTGCAATGCTTGATGAACACCATGGTGAAAACTTTTGTCCTTTTATGCAGTTGCATAGGCACTCCTCTTGCTGTTTGCAATTATTCCCATTTCAGTGAATATCTTTTGTCTCATCCTCCTGCCTTTCACTGCTGTGAAGAGCCTAACTCTGTCTTCTTGATGACTGTCTCCCTGGTATAAGGACAGTGCTGTTCAGTTTCACCAAAGCTGCATCTTTTCCAGCTAAGCAAGTCCAGTGCCCTCAGCTTCTCCCCATTACGTGTAGCAACACCCTAGGCAACCTTTAAAATGGAAATGTATCACATGACTCAGAAGATGGGATCTCATGTAGCAGAAATAGCTAAAGGAAAAAACAACTTGCATTAACAGCCTGAATTCTGTGTTTCCTGCTGAAAGCAGTTTGTTGGCATTGTAATGTTTAGTTGCAGTAGGTCAAAAATTATCCTCTTACACTGATAAATAAACTGCTGGCTTTAATTCTTCAATTGTAGTGGTTTATGACGTCAATTTTACATGTCACAGCTGTCTTTAAGAGAATATCACTACAGTGATAAGAAAATTAGAAAATTAGAAATGACAAAAAATAAACAAACATACTGGTTCAGATACTCTGCTATTTGATCAAAATCAGAGACATTGAGTTAATGGCCAGAGTGGAATTAGCAACAATACTTTTCATGCTTTAATTTTGTGAATTGTCCCTATTTTTGAGTTAATTAAAGGTGAACAAATTTAGGTAAAGTTTTGCGTGATGCTTTTACAACTAAGGTGAGCCATAGAAGAATGGTAATCTCAGCCTTTCTCAGCTTTGTGGCCACTACATGATTTTTCTAGTGTTCTTTGGTTTTGGGAAAGCGAGAGAAGATGTTTAATACAACTGTTTGGAACTTATTTAAAAAAAAAACCCACATTTACAAGATTGTAAGATTCTGTAAACGGTAGCAGAGTAGGATGAGACAATCCCTTAGGTTTTGCCCTTAGTATCAGATTTCTGTATGGTTTGTATTGAGAAATGGATATGAAGCCAAATGCAACTTAGGAAAAGTGCATCCTTTACAAAAGTCTGGCTGCATGTACATTTAACAACTATTTTGTGAAATCTCTGATAGCTGAAAAAGTTACCCCCAGACAGCTGAGTATGAATCATTACAGAAAGCATTCTGTAACATTCTCCTGTCTTTGAAGTCCTTATAGTCAGCACTGGAATTGCTTTCAGCCAGCACAAACTGACAATTTCTGATTTTAAATAGAGCCATCGTGCTGAAAGTGCATTCAAAAAGTTGTTTAAAAAATATATTCCTGTTTGCTTTGTACTTCCAGTTTAGAAGGTGTGTATATCAAAGGATTAACAGCCTGCAAACAGAATGGAGGGTTGAAGTCCTGCAAACTGCATTGCACTGAGAGCATGTTGGACTGTTGAGTCAGGCTGAGTCCTATGGGCGATCTTGTTCTAAAATGCTAATGTAGGGTCATGCTGGAAGTGTTTGTAGTTTATAGGCTCCATGAATAAAGTTATACTGCTCTTCAGGATTCCTGAACCAAATAGACTGACAGAAGAAAGGCTGATTCAGCACCATGCCTACCAGTATCAAGGCTGGGAACATTTTCTCAGTATACACACAGGCAAATAAATGCCTTTAATACACATACATATCCACCTGGCTACCCACAAAGATTGGCACAGACAGAAAATACAGCATTCATGCAAGAAAAAACAACATTGTTCCCCTCACCATCTGAGAAGGCTGAAGGTACATTAGTGAGAAATATATCTATATACTTCTATGTAGATAATGTATCTTTATCTGTATAATACAGATTTCCCCAGGAGATCAACTTAGAAACTCAGTCTACATACCAACTAGCCTCTATATCCTCATTCTCCCAGCTGCTGGCACATGGACACTCAAAGCCCCAAGGCATCAAACTCCACCCCCAGCTGCTGTTGCAGTCCTGCTTTACACCAACACACATACACACACACATGCAGCTGATCCCTCCTGTTGCTGTGCTTGGTCACAGTCTACTGAGTAGCTGGCCTTTGGATCCACCTGTCTCCAGTTGCCTCCAGAAGAAAGGCATGCTCAAATGCAAATGCATCTTTCAGTCAAACTCCAGACTTCACAGTTTTTCCATTTGGCTGTGGTTTATGTGCAACCAGCCCTTTTTACCCCTATTTACCCTTGGTTTTATTTCACCACACCTTGATTCCTCCCCTTCCCTACCTTTGGTTCTTCCTTGCATTGCTTTTGCATGGCAAGGTATCAGTAGTGTGAGAGCTTACAGGGATGCTTCCTGTGGGAAGCTGCTAGAAGCTTCATCTATGTTCAATAGAGCCACTAGCCAAGGCTTAGTCTATCAGCAGTAGTGGTAGCACCTCTGTGATAACATATTTAAGAGGAAAAAAAAACACTCAACTATTTTTTTGCCACTAGAGAAGGGTGTGAGGAGATGTAAGAAACTTTGACACCAAGACACCAAGGTCAGTGAAAAAGCAGATGGCAGTGGGAGGCGCTCCAGATGCTGGAAGAGAAATTCCCCTCCAGGCCATGGAGAAGACCAAGGGGTAATTGTCTTAAACTGAAAAAGGGTAAATTAAGATTAGATAGTACGGAAAAAAATTCTTCAAGGATGGTGAGGCACTGGAACAGGTTGCCCAGAGAAATTATGTAGGACCCCTACCTGAAATTGTTCAAGGCCAGGTTGGATGGGGCTCCACCTGGTTTAGTGGAAGGTGTCCCTACCCATGGCAGAGGGGTTGGAACTCAATCATCTTTATGGTCCATTCCAATCCAGGCCAATTTATGATTCTATAGTATTTGCTCTGAAAAAGTTGACCAAACCTGAGATTTGCACTATATAAACCAGCAGGGAATCAGGGGGCCTGAGGCATTCCACACAACTAGGTTGTTGTTACAGAGATTGATTAACTTAACTTAGCAGAGATCTGAACAGCTTGTGAATGTGCTACAGGGCAAACTCCCGTTTAATGAAAGTTTCTCAGAGGCATTGGACCAAATTTTTCTTGCACAATTTTGCTGAAGTTGCACCAATATCAATGAAGTAAGATTATGCCTCCTGCTCTGTGTTTTCTTTCAAATAAAAATACTAAATACAGGAAAATAGAGAGTGTGGGAGAAGGAAGTAGAGCATATGAAAATGTCTCAGAACAGGAAAGAATTAGTGTATCTTCTCAAAACAAAATCTGCTGAGTTTATTTATACTATCATTTTCTTCATATCTACTTCAGCATAACAGAGCAGAGCTCATTCTGTGCAGATATCCTAGAGATAGGATGTTGCAAGTTCTTAACCACTCTCTTGTGCAGTAAATTATTTCAAGAATGTATTTAACTCATTAATTACTCCAAAATGATGCTGTCAAACCACCCAAAGACCATTCCAACTTTCCCCCCTTCAGCAAGACTCACTACCTTTCATTTGTCTGAGTCTTGTGAGCAATGGAGTGAAAACTCAGTGTCTCTGCAAACAGAAATTCTGAGTTTGATGCATATGTGCAACAGCATGTGCTTTCATCTGCTGTACAAATAGTCCTCCATCCTCCAGCAGGAGGAGAGTTGGCAGCAAGCTATGAAGAGAATTTCATCTGCCTACTGAACCAGGCCTCCAAGGAGAAAAAAAAAAAAAAGAAGCAAAGAAGCTAGTCTCTCTCCTGCATGCCTATTCCCTTTACCAAGAGAAACTAAACAGGTTGGTATCTTCAACAAACACGTGGAGTTTGGGCCACAACAATGTTATTACTTATCTATTTGAGAGCACATAAAAAAGAGCTATCTTGAAAATATATTATTTAAACTGTGAAAACAAGTGTTGAAGTGTTAAGAACCAGCAGATTCCTGTTCCCTGCAGAAGCTAAATTCAAGCTTCTAGCACATTTCTCCTACACAGTGAGAGATAGAAACCCTTTCTGGAAGTATTATCTTCCTGTGTAATTAAGAATATCCTTGAAAGAAAGCTATGGCTGCAGAATCGTCACTCTTGTATAAACAAATGCACATGCTCATCCCTCCTTTCCCAGGGTTCTTGCATGCATCAAGCATTTCACAAGGAAACCCCTTTCCCAATACACTCGGGTTGACCGGTAGTTAGTGTGTCCTAGCTCTGACAACTCCTTGTGGACTTAAGCCCAGTGACTCAACTGTTTTGCACAATACAGATATCTCTTAAATGACTGAATCTCCATTTTATATGAATGTTAATTACTGTTTGGAACAGGGAAAAAATTACTTATGACAGCATGATGGCAGGCTTTTTGCATATGATGATATAACAATAGCATTTGATTTCTGGGTGGAGCCAGATGGCTGTAATATCAAAAATATCTTGAATATATGAATGTACATATCTGAGAAAAAACTTTTTTACATTGTGCCACAGGTGCAAACAATAGAGATTATACAATTCTCTTGAATTGTAATATCTCTGCTGATCATTCCAGACTTAAGAGATTCTGAATGAAAACTTCAATATTTCTAAGGCAGGTTTTGTAAACATTCACAATAACTTTGAAAAAACAAACTACAATTAAAAGTCAGGCAGAGATATTGCTTTTTCTTGTTCTGATATATTGCTTTAGAATAAATAGGACATAACAAATATGAGATGATTGCACATCAGAAATAGACATCATCATTTTTTAAGCAAATAATTTCTATAAAATTTAAGTTGGCTGTGTTTTTTCTATTTATTTGGATTATTTTTTCTAAATTAATAAAAATGTCAAATATATTAAACAGAATGAATTTGCATTAATTTGTCAATGGTAATAATAAAATGAAACACACTCAAACTTCCAGTTCATAGTCAACTTAAGGAACATTTTTGTTAAGAATATATCAGAGAAAGGTCAATTTTTACACATGAATAAGTTGAATTTGTATTTCAGATTCATATGGTTTAGTCCCTGCAGCAAAACTTTCAACTGAGCAGAAAATATTTTTCCAATGAGCCATTTACTAAAACAATCACATAAATGTAGTTCTAACACTGCATGAACTACCACTGTGACAATTTGCCTTGATTTAACTTTCAAATTTGAAATTGCTGACATGATGACAAAAATGACAGATAACAAAAGCAAATACATTACAGGAAAGGTCAACATACTTTTTGTAATTGTCACAGAAATGTGTCAAATGGACATACAACTCCTGTTGTGGATAATTATCTCATACCTTTGTTCATTTCCAGTTTCATACAGTGTATAATAATTTACAGCTCTTGGAAAACAAGTGTCACCTCCCCAAAACAGCACATTCCCAGTCCTAAATACTCAGTGTTATTGCTTAAAGTCTCCATTCCCAGTCCAGTAGTTATGTTTTTTTCTATTATTTGTTTCGCTATATGCTTACAGTGTATTTCTAAGTGAAACAGCCTTTAATGACCTTAAAGTACTAGCAATTTCTCATCTTCTTTTAAAATATTATTTTGAAAATTAAGAAGAAATTTTATGATCTTACTATTTATTATATTTTAATATAAAGGTTCTTAGCAATGAGTAATTCTTTATTTAGTCATTAAAACGAACTATTGACTCGATATTTTTCCACCTACGTAAAGAGAATTAAGTGCATAACTTGCCCCAGAAACAGGTATTCTTACTGTCGTGACATATTTTTTCCCTTATAAAGAAGAAATTATCTGATTTAGTAGAACTGCAGATATGTCAAAGGAGGATCTAAAGACATGATATGATTTTAAAGGTATTAAACAGTTTTCCTTCTGTTAATTCCTGTTCTAAGTGAACTTAAAAGTTGAACTGAAAATAAGTTTATTGGTAAGTAAGATTTTTTTTTTGTGTAGGAAAACTTACTAGATAGTATTCTCCATTTTATAATAAAGTAGTCAACCATTTTTAAAATAGTAAAGTAAAAAGAAAATGTCATTATGAAGGAATCTAAGCTTATGAAAACTAACAAAAAAAAATAACCAACAACCTCCCATGTCTTATCCTGAAAATTGACAACCTGTTTAAAAAAAAAAAATTAAAAAAATGCTTAAATTAGTAAAAATGCATTCTCCTTCAGAATCTGAATATTTTTAATATGACCATTTAATTAATTAATTATAGAATTTCTGAAATTTTCAATTTCATTCATATTTTGAATAAGACAGGAAAAAAGGAAAGTTGTTTTCTGATAAACTGATAAGTAGATCTATATAAAAAGATCTATTATCTTTGATGGAAAGGAACACAACTATTTTCAATAAACAACAATGCATGCAAAAAATTAAATTAAATAAAATATTTGAAGATATTAATTCTGGGAGGGATAATTTTTCAATTCCCCATTTGTTTCCTTATATATGTTCAAAGTTATTATCATCATCATCTCTGTTTTCATGCAACTTATTAAACATTAGGTACAGAAGAAGGTGTTTTTGTTATGCATAAAACAAGCAAAAATAAACTTTTAAAGAAATTAATCTTACTGTGATATTCACCTTTTTGCAGTTTATGACAATATAATGATGAATTGTCTTGCAGTAACACTCAGTGAAGTCATGAAAGGTTAATAACTCATTTAAACATTCATTACATGTCCCTATCAAAGTCATCTTAATTTCACAAAGACATCTAAGTTTCTCTTTAGGGAAACACTCTCTCAGGATTCAAGTGTGATTCTTTATTAACAAAATGGCAAGTGCAAAGTTACATGTCAAAACCCTGACTGATGATGCTGCAAATTGGTTCTTCCACCACAGCAGAAGACTTGAAATTACTGCTTTTTAAAGGTGTGCTCCCTCAAAGGCAATTAATGTGTCAGTTGTCAGTCAGGATTATTTAATTTCCCAGTGAGGGCTAAGAAAATGGGCATAGCAGCTTGACGAACAGAACATGGTGCTGCCCACAAGAGAATTCTAATAATGCTGCTGGTTTCTACCTTTATTGGGACTAACATTTAAGAATTGAAAGTTCAATGTGTCTATAGTATAGTTCCTTTAAAAAACAAAAACAATAAACCCACCAAAAACCTCCAAAAACTTGAGCTTCCCAAGAACATATTTTTCCTAGGCATTAACAATATTCCCCATGCAAGTCAGAAATAAACATGATAAAATTGCTATTTGCGGTATATCTCTTTTGTTATTTATCTTTTTGACAAGCTATGTCCCAGACAGCCCTATCTCAGAATGAACAATAGTTCACCTAAAACTTGCAGGTAACCATTTTTTTTTTAATATTCTTTTTACTCTGCTACAGGGAAGTAATTTAAACTGCTGTCCTATGCCTTAGGAGTGTCATGATGTCCTGAAAAAGAGTACTCTGCATCTACATTATTATTTTTTCCTAGTTGAAATTAGAAGTGCACTTTGGAAGCAAATCTTCAAGTTCAATCCACTTAAATTCTGACTGACATTGTGCATCATTCTCAGGCTACCTAAGCTGAGTACCTTACAGATAAAATTAAACTGAAAAATGCAATCTAAGATTTCTAACACATACTGACTGTTATCAGTCCTTCAGCCTATATGACCATCATAAAATCAGTATGAAATTTGTTCCCAGAAATGTCAACAGTTTGGACATCAGGCTCTCAGCACCAACTATTATACTACAGTGTATAAATCCATCCTAACTGAACCACATAAGTTACTTATGCACACATAGCTCAGATCTCTACTGCTGGTGTTGTTCCACTTGTCATCATACAGACAGTTTTCCAAAATATAAACATTTCTGCACACAACTTTGGTGTGGAAACAGTCATCCCACTTATGGTTTCCTCCTTGCAAGTCCTGATGCCTTAAAAAATGAAACAGCATAAAAACATAGTCCTGCCTTTCAATAGGATAAATGTTTGCTGTGTTCATAGATGGGATTTGATAAACCCAGAGGGGTTCTTACAGATAAGAACATGTGTTAGTTTTCTAGAAAAATGAGGCCATATGTAGTAGCATTCCATTCTCCAAATAAACTTGATCATCAAAATTGCTGTCCTGACATGTGTCAGATTAAAATTTGCAGTATGTGATATTACTTACATCTATTGTTTTTCATTTTATTGATTCACAATTCAATTTTTCAGTCTTCTAGTAACAAAATGTACTGTTCCCAAAGATAGCAAAACAGATTTAAGTAATTTTGCTTTAAACATCTTAAACATGCTGAGTTGTTTGAGAAATTATAATCAGAAGAGCACAGTGTTCCCTTGAAAATAAGGCTGTTGTATAACAGAATGTAAAAAATAAGGTCTCTTCATGCATTCTTCTCAACCAGACATTTTATATCAGAACAGGGACCAAACCATCCTACATATTTATAAAATACAGAGATCTGTAAACAGTAAAATAGAAAAATAGATAAGGCAACATAACATTAATTTTTCACACTGGAAAACTTGTGTTCTTCTTGTGGTTTATTCCCACTGCTGAAACAAGGATATTTCTGTTTGACCAGCAAGTAAGAGAGACCAGCATTACATTTTCCACTTTCTTCTTTCAAAGACCTCTAAGAAAGTTTGGATAATTGAAATGCAATGTAAATGGCATAATTTTGGTAATCCTTAGAGAATTTCATATTGACATGAATAAAGAATGCACTTTCTTTCAAGGATCTAGTGCAAAAGGCATATAGACACTAGCATGCTGCTTTTACAGCCGAGGTCAGTCATATCTATCAAAAGGATGCATAAATAAAAAACAGTGGCCAGAGAAGTGTATAAATCAGATGCTGTTGAAACATCTATCCATTAAGGATAGAATCATAAATTATAGATACATTTTTACATATTTATTTATATAAAAATACATTATAAAATATTCTAGAATGCAATAATTTCATATAAGAGAATTTTATACGTATTTTAGAGTGTGATTAACAGGATTGTATACAAGCACACAGCTCTTTAGAAAAATACTTAACTGAATAGGGATATAATTCATGTTGCACTAATCTCAAGGTTTTTTTCTTTTTCTTCAAAATTATTTCCAAATTTGAATAAAAGGTAATTTTAAAAAATACAAATTTAACAAATTAAATTCCATGTCCTTATATTTAATTAATATTCATATTCAAATATATTTTATTATGTGTATGTGCCATGTAAAGGGTATAAGTCTTTTGTGTGGCTGAGGGACTCGCTCCCGTTTAGTGAAGTTCAGACTCAGCCTGAACATGACCCCCTGCTTTCTAAACTCCTCAGAGAGAAGCCTGGGTCTGGTCTTAGTCCTAGACTTGGTCAACTGTTTACATCTAAAGATTATATATATGACCACGTCTAGTGTGGAGGAGAAAGAGCACAGACTGTTGACTGCCTTTGTGGGGTCTTCAGTTTCTTCTCTCCCTTCCTGGGAGTAGCTTCCTCAATACCCTTTTATCCTAACCTTAGCCAATCCCTCCCAAGGGATGTTTAACATGATTTGATCCCTCCGTGCTTAACATGATTTGTGTGGAGAGTCAAGTACTGTAGTCATATATATTTAGCATGTACTCCTTTTTGCTCATTAGCATATTTAGGGGTGTCTAATGCTCATTTTGCAATTAGTGAAGCAAAAGCTCCCACTCCAGGCCCTGTGGCCTTTAAAATTCTGTTTAGAAACCATTTATCTATTTATTCTGCAGTCTCTAGCCAAAACAGCCATCCTGCTGCCATAAGATGCTTCCCTCACTCAGCTGCTTCTCACACCAACATTGAGGATCTCCATCCACGATATTTGCATAAGAGATAGGCAGACAAGTGGTTTTTAACCTCTTAGATGCAATTCCCACAGTCTGTGAGTGCATTTTGACAGTCTTCATATTTGTTTTCTAGAAACAGCACATGGCTGACAAGGGCTGAAAGCCACTCAAGTACACTGGGCCATGTGTAGTACAATATTTGATAACGTTTTGCTTAGTGGAATGCTTGTCTGAGGAAGTACCATTTTCTGAATCATCTCTGTTGTGGCATCTGACTCATTTTTATCTGAGTCATCTTATTCTCTTTGCAACTTGACAGAAAAGCTTGAGCTGTTGTTAAAGATATAAAACTTGTTTTTAATTCCTCAGCATGAGAAAAGTCTAGTGCCTGCCAACAAGGTTTTTCTTCATTTCCTCCAGTATTAAACATGGTGGTGTTTTCACAGCACTAATCTCCTCACATTTACACATTTACACAGTTTCTCATTAAAAAATGCTTGATTTAAAACTGTTCCTGATTCTTGTACTTATGTTTCCTTCTTGTGGGTGGCCTTAGCACTGTTCCCTTTATGAAATGCAAAAATTACTTCATGGATTAACAAGAGAAGAAAAATTTCTTTGCATAGATGGAGCTGAAGCAGACAACAGTTGCACACTGAAATCAAATGCTTTCAGGATGGATCTTTCCTCTGTTTCATGACTATGTAAAAGACTTGCATATCTTTAGAATAGAAATCATCATCAGTCAGCCAAACAGTTCTGGAAAAACAGGCTTTCTTTGAAGAGAGTTATGCAACCCTTGGACTGGGGTGATATTCTGCCAGACAGTGATTCTCCAGAGTGAAATGAATACTGACAATTTTTATCCTATTCCAGGGAAGAAACTTGTACACTTTGCAGTTCACAGCATTCCTGAAATTCTACCTTTCAGTTCAATTTATTCTGAACATCACACCATTCATGGCTAAACTGTTCTTTATCTTCAAATACATATTTAACTGGAAAGCTGAGAGAAGAAAAAAAAAATGTTAAAAAATTTACTTTAAAAATAAAGGTGTTTTTCATGTATTTTATAAATTAACTCTCATAAGTTTACTTTTTAATACATGTAGGATTTTTTTTTAGGAAAAAAAAAGGCATTTCACCCCATCCCAACAGCAATAAAATCCCTGAGGTTTGCACTCAGGTCAGGGATCGGAATACAAATATCTGCTATGTTCTGGTTTCTAGATCATCTCTAGTTCTTGCTTCTGGATGTTGGGACTAAGGTTGCTGCAATTTTTTGAACCTTTTCCAGCCATTGAATCTCAGACAAAAATAATCTCCATGGCATTCTTTCAACCAGTGAAAGAAACATCTCTGACTTTGCATCTGTCCTCCTCCTCAGGACTAAAATAATTCTGTATTATTTCTGGAACTGACAGGGCAACCATTCATGGAAATGTAAAGCAAGTGTATTTGGAGCACCAAGTCAATTTTCTTCCAGCACTGTAAATGTTTTCTGTATTTCCATATTCAATTTAAATGTAGGAAACAAGTTCAGATCCCACTGAAAGCCAGGAAGCTACTTGGCATTAGATTAAAATGAAAGAAGAAGTGACAGGAGACAGAACAGGGCAAGGAGAGGAGAGGGGAAATGATCTTGTCACTGATCAGACACAAGTATTAAATTAAAACCATGAACATTCCAAAGGGAAGCTACTGCTGGGAAATCACACTCTATGCAGATTAAAATGCATTTGTTTAAATTGTTTAACTTCCCTAGCATTTTTTAAAGAAGAGCTTTATCTTATGAAAACACAAAAAGCAACTGGAAAGCCTTTGAGGATTTAATAATGAAGCACACTTTTCTCTTGAATGCTTTGTTTCACATGCTAAAATTTACCATAATGTGAAATGTATATTTGGGTAAGATTTAACAAATCACAAATAGGAATGACAGAAATACCAAAGTCTGCAAACACAAGAAGTTATTCCTTTACTGGAGAGATTTCTCTGTAGGCCAAAGATGAAGGAGTTTGGAAACCAGCTTGCCCCTTTCCATTAGTGTCAGCAAGGTCAAGGAGAGAGATATGCATAGGAAAACACATAATTTGTTTCTCTTATCTTCCCCTGAGAATAGGGGAAGTGATAGGTCTTCATAAATATTCAAAAACAATCACACAAACCATAACTGTCAGATCTACTAGATTCCCTAGTCTGATTATCATCTTTTGTGCCCTTACTTAGCCCGACATAAAACCACTGACAGTGGTCAATGGGACAGTGGTTCTTAGAAAAAAATGTATTTAAAAGAAGATTTAGAGAACATGGAAAGAAACAAGT
Source organism: Heliornis fulica (assembly GCA_013399135.1). Lineage (NCBI taxonomy): Eukaryota > Metazoa > Chordata > Aves > Gruiformes > Heliornithidae > Heliornis > Heliornis fulica. Next base: position 7,071 of record VXBZ01008814.1, on the reverse strand, counting down.
TTGTTTCCATAGGTGAATTAGGAGCAACTTGGTAATATTTCAGTGGTCCCAGCAGTATGTCTCAGGTATAGCGTCTCTAAAGCTACCAGCCATGGAGATTGGTTCTCCACACTCATTATGCACAGTGCCTTAAAGTAATATTCTGTGTCTTTCAAATAGTAGAATACAAGGTGGTTGGAGGTTAATATTAGGTTTCCTATGGGCAGCTGCTTTGGAAACTGGCATGCCACATCATTTTAAGATTTAAGCAGATTGAACAGAGCACAAAAGTGCTTTACATATATTAACTCAGGACCTCTACAACAAAATTAATGTGTAACTTAACAGGAGACAAATATCAGCATAACATTTCAAGAGAAAGCTGATGTGGACTTTAAATCTGAAATCAGGAAGGATGGTTTGAGGAGAAAAGCTTAAGAAAGAAAGGATTTAAGGAGGATAAAATGTACTCAGCAAATGGAAAGCAGTTCAAGTGAGACTAAAAGCAGCGTGCTACAGAGTTTTTCAGGCCAAAGGCATTGTGAAGCAAAGTAGCCAACAGGAAAGCTGGTATATTAAATGCTTGCATACATGAATATATATCTCTATATTGATAAATATAGATAGGTAATTATAAGAGGAGTTAACTGTTGAAAAATACCCGTATGCTCTGTTTGTTATGTATCTAGCACTGGCTTTCATGAGAACAAGTCACAGCTCCTCTGCCAGATGTGGCACAGGTGCTTCTAAAAACCCCATGTCCTGACTTTCTGTCTCCTTCAAAGTGTCTGCATAATGCAACCACGGATGTTCAGGTCTCTGTTCTGTCATCCCAGGTACAAGTATGCAAATTTTGCAAGAACAATAAAAGCTAAAGGAAGCCTTGGCAGAAGAGGAGTGTCCAAGGCAGGAAGCAACTTCAGCCACGGGGTATGATTGGGAGGAATTAAATATATATGCAGGACACCTGGCTGTACTGTGAGGCCCGGTAGGTTTGTGGAAGGGGTGTGAGGCAGTAAAGTACCTCAAATCCCTCTCCCTTTCATCCACCCCACTATGCCTGACTAGGGCAGGATTTTCAATGAAGGACCACAGTCTATTGATGAAGCAATGCAAAATATGTCCACGAATACACAGAAGCCTAAATTATTTCAGAAATTATGAAAGGAGAAAATACTAAAGAAAATCTAGATCTTCTACTGAACAATGTTTCTTTACAGAAAAATAACAAACAACAAACCAAACACCCAAAACCAAACACCCAAACCAACCAGAAACACCCCAATTATAAACCAGTCTACTAGAGACTATATTTTGAACAAATTCCAGTACAGTATAGGTAGAATCGCATTGTCTATCAGGTAGACTACTAGCAGTGTTTTTAAAAAGCCCCACATATTATTCATTAAACAGAATATTAGACTTCTAATCATGTAGAATATGTGTCTGAAAATATTCTGAATTTTCACTTGGAACATCCTAATTTGAAATTCAGATTAAAAATTTTTAGATTTTTAAATTTTTAAAAAAAGAAACCCCTCAACTTTCACTGACCTGGAGATATTTCAGAATTTGGGTTCTCTGTTATTTTTAATTAGCTGAAATATTTTCCTATGGCAAATTTGAACATGTACTTTCAATAATTTAAATTAAGATACATTGAAATCCCAGTTCAGCTGATACTTAACTTAAGTTGCATGTATATTCCCATACAAAACATTTAGACAACTCATAACCTGTGATAGATTAAAAATCAATAGATAGAAAGGAATCTCTAGATTTCTGAGGTACAGATAATTTCCAGATTATTATCCCATTTTTATAGCCAAGATTTTCTAGGGGTTTTGTTATGTGCAAATGTTAATATATTCCCCAGAATTCTGTTGTCTCAGATGCAGAAGCTTATTCAAATTGGAATACACTGGAAAAATAGAACAATTTTTCCCTTGTATGATTACTTATTTCCTCAACCAAAATAAAGATATAGAGTTGACATCAATTGTACAAACTTTATATATGTAATTTATATCAAACCACATTGAAGTCCTCTAACACATTTCGGTAAGCTGAAGATATGATATCCCAAGACGATACACAAGGGAAGCATAATAAATGGAAGAAAACATATCATTAATGTTAAAGAAATTATCTCAAAGCAGCAAGCAGAATACTATAAAATGAAGCTGAAATGTATTTTTTATGATTATTAGAACAGATACTTATCTTACGATTCTTCAGCAGATCAAATGAAAATTCAGGGTAATAAAAAAAGCAAATGAGACACTTCATAACATATCTAAAGAATGGATTAGACGTGAATTTAAATGATTCATTCATATTTGTTTGTTATGAATGTAAAATAAAACCAGTAGAACATGAATGCAAAGCAGATTTTATTTAGACTGACTAATTGGCTTATACAAAGGGGAGCAACAGTATAGTTTATAATGATTATTGCATGTGCCCTGACAGAAATTTGGACATTACTTTCCTTGAATAACAATGCACATTTTTTTCCTATTTACTTTCTCTCCATTAGATTAGTAAAGTGCCATTTAAAACCAAATCAGCACTATACAGACAATATAAGAGGCTATTTATGCCTTCACTTTTGAAAAGCCAAGGCTTATATGAACAAAATCAAAACCTATAGACAGACCAAGTGCAGAAGGCATAGATAATATTGCTGTCTTTCCTTATGAAATTATTCAATTTCATCTATTAAAATATTTCAACAAAGAATAACCTAATGTCATTTCAGAATGACAACTTCTTAATGCTAATTCTGAACTCCACTACATATTGAACATAATTGCCAGCAGAGTCATTTAACTTCTGCTTTAAGGAGATTGTGGATTGTTTTTATTACTATCAGCATTGTCATCATCATCATCAACAATGACAACCAACAACCAACATTAACGTATCATACAAACCTGAGCCATAGGACAACAGAAGCGACTTCCTTGGCAAAAAGAGAAGAACGAAAAGTGGCATTCAAAACATTATTGGATTTGATCAAGGGTTATACTACAGCTTCAAAATAGAAGAATGAAAGGATGAATTATGTAGAACAGACATGCCGAATTTACTGGACATGAAATAGCCGTTGATTAACAAGGATAGATCTCTAGTGCATGTCACAGAGAGCTTAGTACATGAGTGTAAGAGAAAAAAGTATGCGCAGTCTTCAGAATCCAGCATATTCAATCAATATAAAAAGCTTTATTTGCATAGCATTTTCACAGATTTCACTGGAATTTCCATATTCAGAGAAAGTTTGGGTTTACTTTAGTTGTAATGCACTCACATGTACATTTCACAGCCTGTGAAAGGACTAAACTGAGCAAAATTATATACCTGATCCTGCATTGAAATCAGACCAAGGATTAAATCAGGCTTTTCTTCTTTAGTCAGTATTTCAGAAAGAAAACTACAGTTCAGGGTGTTTTTTTTGTTGTTTTTGTTTGCTTGTTTGTTTGTTTTTTTCTAGTAATTCTAATAATTTAATTCTACAAATCTAATTCTAGACTTTGAAAACAGCAGTATCACTTTTCACATCCTAAAACATCAGTAATAGTATTATTGTTAGTAGGATAGCTGAACTTTAACAATTTTTAAATAAAAGATAGGTAGTGGCTTTCCTGTTGAAACTCAGTTTGGACTTTGTCTCCATTCCCCACGTTTCAGTGAAAATAGTAAGAGAACTGAAAGGAAGTGAAAGATAGGGACATGCTTCAGCACTGACTACTTTTCCTCAATTCTATTTAAAGACTGTATCCTCTGTTTTATTCATTTAAAAACTCCAGGAGATTCAGATCAACTGTACTTCTGTCTTCCATCGTGCTATGATAAATACATAAGTTGCTTTCTGAATTATAGATTAAACAGTGAATGAAGAAGATTAAAGAATTTCAGGAAGCATAAATGCTTGATAATATAACATGGTTTAAAATCAAACCAAACCAAACAAATTGGTGGATGGAATTCTTTAAACATACAGAAAATTTTCAAAAATAGGATTTGGGTACATTTTAAATCAAATTTGCCACATAGCTTTAACTGAAAAGAAAAGAAAGGAAAAATTTGGAAACTGCAGAAAATGCTTTAAATTAAAGATTTAATTTAAGAAATACTAAAGCATTACAATTTTCTAAGTTTTTCTTTCAGGTTTTCTTGCAGAATCAAATGATAGTTCTGTAACTGTTGTAATTAAAAAACAAAACAAAATAAACAAACAAAACCCACCTAAAAAGTCAAGGAAAATTA
>VXBZ01008813.1:303091-313511 GCA_013399135.1 Heliornis fulica | reverse complement strand
GGGTGTGGGGGAGGAGGGGGGGAGGGGGATGCAGGGCGCGTCTGAGCAGCTCAGCCCGGACCCGCTCCCATCCAGCCGTGCCAGAACCTTGCCGGGAAGCCTTAGGCGGATGTTCTCCTCTCTGCAAGCCTCACCCCTCGGGGACCCCCCCTAACTCCCCTTCCCCCCACACCCCTCATCAGAGGGGCCGCGGAGCTCACGGGGTGGGCTCGGGGCTCGGAGCCGCTCCAGGGTAGAGCCGCCAAGAAATACGCCTCCGTCCCGCGGAAAAAACCGAAAGACGCCTTTTATTCAGAGCTCGGGGGGGTTTCTCTCTGCCCCGTGTGTGCAGGTGGTGGGTCAGGGGGTGTTTGGGGATGAGCATCGTTACCCGGCGCAGCACCGTGACCCTGGTGTGATCCAACCTTCCTGCTGATCCATCGGGAGAGGTCAGCAAGGACAGGACATGGTGATGGTTCCCTGGGGATGAGGAAAGGTCAGGATTTCTGAGAGCACCAGAGCTCAGCTCCTGGGATGGCTCAAAGCAAGGCTGTGTCTCCTGCTCTGGTCATTCGGAAAGGCACCGGTCCCAAGACATCCCATAATGTGAAGCCATCCAGAAGCAAAGCCTGACCCTCCCTGCCTCAGCCTGCACGTGGCCTGAAACCTGGGTCTGTGCTCACCCTCCAGCTCCTCTCCAGCAGCTTTGCAAATAAACAGCATGACCTTAGTCCTCCTGGCCGGCGCAGGAGGTCCCACCCTGCGCAGAGGAGCCTGATGGATGTGGTCACCTGCTCCTTGATTGCTGGGGAACAGCTGGGTCAACCCATGCTACTTGCTTTTTGCTTCCAGCCTGCAGCAGTGCAGATCTACCTCCCCTCTCCTGCCTGCCTCAGTTTCCCCTAACCCTAGTGTAGCCTGCAAGAGCTGAGCGGGGTATGAGATGGCTACTGAGATGGCTGAAGCACAGAGGGGCAACAACACACCAGCAACCACCTGGGTGAGGGCAGGAAGAAACCTCTGAGACCTCATCCTCAGTCCAAGCACACTCCATATGTGCTGACTCCAACCCTTGCAATCCCCTTGGAATGCCCTTGGCACCCAGGCACACGGTGATGCACTGCAGCAGCAGCTTGGGAGAGGTGCAGCATGGATGGAGCATCTCAGGGCAGAGTGAAGGGTCACCATGGATTGGGTTTCCTGACCCAACCTTTGGGAAATGTCACCTCCAGCCAGCCTTGGGTGAGAGTCCTTCATGTCAGGTCTGAGTCCATGTTCTGCTCTCCTCCCATATCCAGGGCTGGTGGCCAGTAACTTCTGGAGTTATGGGCTAAAGGACCAGAAAAAGGGGGTGCCATGGGCACTGTGTCCTTCCCAGTTTAGGGCTTGATGATGGAGATGCAACCACAGGGAAATGGTGAAGGTAACTGCTCTGGTTAGGGGGTCATGACGTGCCTTCTACAGGCCCTGGTGAACCAGGATGTTTCTCATCATCTCTGGCTAGACCATCACCACAGAAGATGCCTTGAGAGAGGTAAATTAAGGTCCAGGAAACACACAACTCCCCAATGGCTGGGTTTTAGATGGAGTTCCTGGGGCTTTGTTCCTCCCAAAGCTCAGTGCAGGGGCTGCCCTTCCCTAAAAACACTCCTCTTGCCTATGAGGGGCTCGTCTGCCTTTGGCAATGAGCTGGGCAGTCTGTGTCAAAGTCTGTTCTTGTCAGCAAATCTGGATGAATTATCTAATCTTCTGCAGGCCTACAACAAAATGTATGTCTCGAGCCTCCAATGCACTGCAGACATGCCAATAGCTCTGCAATTAGCTGCTTAAAAGCTGGACAATCTACAGAACTCTTTTAAGCACCAGCGAGTGTGAGATGAAGTGTTTCTGTGCCAGGTAATCTGCATTTAAACACTGCACACACCACTACCCTGCCATGAAGAGGTAGGAACTGGACTGCTGCAGACAAACTGGTTAAGCAACACGTATGGGATGGGGAGCTGGCAGTGAAGACATGAGCTAAAATTCACTGAGAACCCACCTCAGCCTTTCCTGCCCTCACCTTCCCTCTCCAGCATCCTTCTCGGGGTGGTCCAGCACCACTCAGCCCTTGCTCAGCAGAAGGTCTTGCCCTGGACCAAGCTGGGGGTTATCCCCACTCCTTGTGAAAGGCTGAAGCACTTCTCCACCTTGTTTGTCTCCATCCCAACTCCCACTTGGTCCCTTATTTGTGTCAGAAGATTTCAGGATGGGAAGCTGCAGGAAAATCCCTGTCCATGAGCAGGGTTGAAGTGAACTGTGTCCTTCTTCAGGGGAAACGGCCTTGAGCACAGGCATGGGCAGGTCCCAGTTGGTGGCATGTCCCAAGGGGTCAGCCAGTCCATCAGTGGAGAGCTGACTGGTTTCTCTTAGAAAAGGCAAAGCAAAAAACCTTATTTATTGTAACAGAACATGTCTGACACTGTCAGTGCCATCTTACTCATGGCTCACTAACACAGCCAGGGAGGAGCTCCACACTGGAGTTACTGTCCCTTTGCCCTCTGCAAACCACATCATGCCTGTGTGATGCCCAAACAGCAGCACCTGCCCCTCTCCCAGGAGTCCCCAGCACATGTAAAGAGCCATCTGATGGGTCCAAACAGAAATAGGGAGCACTGGGAACAAGGATTTCTCCACATCATCTCCTTCAGGGTGACAGGCAGCACAGGGAGGGTCCAAAGGAGAGCAGTGGGGAAGCTCAGCAGACAGACAGTGGCCATCAGCAAGTGTGGAGGACACCAAAGAGGAAGACACCAAGGTGACACCATCTGCTGAAGGTGTCACATACAGCCCTAGACAAGGATGATTCTAGCAGCACACTGTATTTCATCCTGCAAACATGGGGAGAACTCTGCACAGACACCCCCCCACCACCTGCATCCCAGCTGCCATCAGCCTCCCAGATGTTTCCCCACACATTAAGCAGACTTGCAGGAACCCCAGTTTGTGCTGGTTTAGGGGGACGTGGTCTCTAATGCGTGCAGTGCTTTGGGGTGGGAGTTAAGCACTTCTTTCTGTAAAGAAATTCAGCATTGGCTACAACTTCTCCTCCAAGGTCACTCCTTGGCACCCTGGACAGTCCCACCACTGCCAGAGCAGGCACAGCCAGGCGAGGACCTGAGGAATTAGGTGGCAAACACCACTCAAGGTATATTTATTTGGCAGTGGAATCACAGTTCCTTTGGTGCAGAGGAGTGTGCACCCACGCAGGACAGAGCCCTCCAAGGAGACACAGAAGAGCCAAGGATCTTCTCAACCCCTTTCAGCAGTGTCCCTGAAGCAAACACCATCCGCCTTGTGCGCGGGACGCTCTGCCTGTTCGTGCAGGGCCGCGCTGGCCCCGGGCCCGGGGAGGGTGGTGCTGCACTTTCTCTTCCATGCAGCCAAACCGATTTCCCCACACTGAGCATCTCCACCCTGACTGGTGTCATCTCCTCCCACTTCCCCAGGGAGACTTTTGGGGGGGGAGGGGTGGCAGGTGCTGTGGTTTTGGTGTTGTTCCAGAGGTGATAAATCACCTCCCTGCACTGTCACCTCCTTTGGAAATGGCACTGATGTCTTTGGTTGTCTGTCTGTCTCTCCAGCCAGCTGGGATGGTGGGTTTAGCCCTCTCCTACCAGGATTTTTGACAGTTGTCCTTAGGATCTCCAACATAGCCCTCTGTGGCCACCTCCTCACGTGCACACCTCTGTCTTGATGGGAGAGGACATTCCTGGAGGTAGAGACACATGGTTGGAGGTGCTTGGGAAAGAGCTGAGGCTTTTTCGACCTCCCTCCACTCAACACTCTTTAGACTGATACCTAGATACCTCATCTGGTTCTGGATCTCCCAAAGGGCATCAGGAAAGGCCAGTGAGTTCAAAGAAGGTCACCAGGATGGTCCAGGGGCTCGAGCATGTGCTGTTGTGAGGAGAGGCTGAGAACAAGGTTTGGTGAGGATGAGAAAACTTTAAGATGGATCTTCCAGGCCAGCTACTAGGAGGTCACCGAGAGGCAGGCCCAGGCTCTTCCCAGCTGTCCACAGTACAAGGACAAAAGACAGCAGACACATATTGAAACAACTGATTTATTGGATATAGAGAAAACAAATTTTCACCATGGGGAAACAACCTGCTGGTTGTCCAGAGAGGCTTGTGTAGCCTCTGTCCTTGGAGGCTTTTGAGACCTGGGTGGTCTTGAAACACACACAAGTAACCTGTCCTGACCCTTCTCAGAGCAGAAGGTTGAATGACAGACCTCCAGAGCCCCTTCCACCCTGAATTTCCCTATCACACCGTGTTGCTGCAGGTGGTGGGGGTTTTCTTTTTCAGCACAGCTTTTCCCTTATTAAATCTTCTGTCTGAATTCCTTAAAAAGCCATTTCACTGTTGAGGGAACGTCTTGGGAATGGCTTTCTGCTTTCACTTCAGGAGCATTCAAGATTGTTTCCATTTTCTGGTGGCTTGGGGGATTTTCCACACCCGTGATTGATAGCGCGCCACACGCAGCAAGCTCTCCATCAGCACCCAAGTTCCAAAGCCAAGCAACTCCAACCCACAGAAATGCCACAAGTGAGATAGCCCACGAAGCTGGAACTGTGCCTTCTGATCCATATGCAGGCTGCAGGGTGTTTAATTACGAGATCCCAGATTATTAGCACACGCTCCTGCCTTGTTCGCTGGAGGAGGAATGATGCGTCTTGAATGACAAGCTGCTCGATACTTTCTTCTCCTCCGTGCTTGTTTGGTGACTCACAACCTTGTTCACATCCAAACCTTGAGCTGAGTGAGGTTGGTGAGGCTTGTGTCATACCTGGTGTGGGCAAGGCAGGAGCCACCAGTGATGTTTTAACAAGGGAGACCCTCGGGGGCAGCAGAGTTATTTCTGCCTTCCTCCGCCCAACCATCTCCCATCAACTCTCCTCTGCTCCCCACCATCCATCTGGCTTGGATCAGGTGTGGCCAGCAGGAGCAGGGAGGTGATAATCCCCCTGTATTCTGCACTGGTGAGGCCTCACCTCGAGTATTGTGTTCAGTTTTGGGCCCCTCACTTCAAGAAGGACGTTGAGGTGCTGGAGCGTGTCCAGAGAAGGGTGAGGGAGCTGGGGAAGGGTCTGGAGAACAGGCCCTACGAGGAGGCTGAGGGAGCTGGGGGTGTTTAGTTTGGAGAAGAGGAGACTGAGGGGAGACCTTATTGCTCTCTACAACTCCCTGAAAGGAGGTTGCAGTGAGGTGGGGGTTGGTCTCTTCTCCCCAGTAACAGGTGACAGAACTCGAGGTAATGGCCTCAAGCTGCATCAGGGAATATTTAGGTTGGATCTTAGGAAGAATTTCTGTACTGAGAGAGTCCTCAAGCATTGGGACAGGCTGCCCAGGGAGGGGGTTGAGTCCCCATCCCTGGAGGGGTTTAACATACAGGGAGATGCGGTGCTTGAGGACATGGTCTAAGGGTGGACTTGGTGGCGGTGGGTTAATGGTTGGACTAGATGATCTTAGGGGTCATTTCCAGCCTTAAAATCCCATGATTCTGTGATTCTATGATCTCCCTTTTGAAAATTAATCCCTGGGAAGGTCTTTTGGGAGCATTTCTAGAGGGGTGGGACTGAGGGGCATCCCCACAAAGGAGGCTGGATGCATGGGTGGGTCCAGGACATCGCTGGGGAGTGTGGAGGTTGTCATCGCTTGCTCTGGCATCTCACTGAAGATGCCACCCCTTGGGTAGATCCTGGGCCTCCCCCCAACCCCAGGCAAGCTGCAGTGGGGGTGTCTAAGCCAGACTTTGCTGCTTCCTCTGCATTGCCTGCCCCATGCCACTGTGGAGGCCAGGCTGGAGCAGGCAGCTATGCCAACCCCCCCCCCAGCTGCGTGGGCACCCCACTCACACAGGTGAGAGCATGGGACCCATGTCCTGCCTGCTTGGCACTCAGCCTGGGAGGCCAGCTCAGGGCAGGAGCCAGCTGTCTGCTCCCAGCAAGGAGCAGGCAGGGAGCTGGCCTTGCTCTGCTCAGCAGAGAGCAATTTAAAAATTGCTGGAAGGCTTCCACTGAAGGGAGAGAAAAAAAAAGTGTCACTGAGAACTTGTTTAGCAGATCGGGCTTCCCTGGCACAGCGAGAGAGCTGGGCAGCTCCCCTCTCTTCGTGGTCCTTACCCCACCTGAGACAGGCAGGAACAGGCAGGGAGCAGAGCAGAAGGAGGTGGGATCATCACTGGGGGCTTTGCAATTCCTTGCAGTGTAGGACAGGGGACCCCCAGACCAGTCTGGCTCTGCCACAACTTGCAAGTGTCTAGAGCTCAGCACCCTCCCAGCAGCAACGGTGAAGGAACAGCAAGGTCCTTCCAAAGAGGTTGCACCCCTGGAACTTGTCTCTCTCCTGCCCATACACTGTCTATCTTGTCTCCACCGCCCCACAAGACCACCCACCCCAGTCCAGGAGACCTGCTTGACTCATGGGGGTGAGTCCCAGCACTGCCATGAACTTGCTGCTGACCCAGCAGGGCCCCCAGAAACACACACCACCCCCCAACACATGTTGGAGGACAGGTCCCACTCTGGGAACAAGGCTCTGCACCCCAACATCACCCTTCATATGGAAAGACACAAGGATGTCTTCTCTCTCTGTGCTGCCTCCTGAGCCAGCCCAGTCCTTCAGGCTGCTCAGGACTGGGATAAAAATCCATCCTGCAGTGGTCAGTGAGCTGCTAACTACAGCAACTGGGGTGTTTTCTTCCATGCAGGACCCACTGGGATATTTCTTTGCAGGTGGAGGATCTCCAACTTGTTTCAACAGGACAGAGTCTCTCAGTGATGCTCCTGCACAAGGTGCTCAAGTGTCTTCTGAACTCTGGAAGAGCTCCAGTGCTTTTGTAGCCCAGAACATCTCTCCTAGCCCAGGTTTTATTCTGATAACTTCAGGCTGTGCTTCCTCCCCCTTCCCAAACCCACTGGTGTTGCACCAGGGATGGTCTCCTTGCTAAAAGATGCCACCTGCTTTGCTGGCACCCAGCTCTACCACCACCAACTCTCCTGCTGGAGCCCTCACTTGCCTGCACCCCCTGCTCCAAGGCTGTATCCTGCTTTCCCCAAGGACCCCCATTGACATGCAAAGCTGCCAGCCAGGAGACCCTTCCTGTAAATAGAGAAACTCAGAGCATCTCCAGCCTGGCTGGCACCCCCACTCCAGGGCAGCGGTCCAAGCAGCCCGGGAGGATGGGCAGACCCCGAATCAGCTGAACAGATGGGCTTGGATGCAAGCAGCCAAGAGGCCATGTAAATACATGTCGTGTTTGGAGGGCAGGGTTCCCATCAGTGAATATCTGGCTGGCTGGCTGTGCATGTTTTGTAGGCAGGGGAATGCTCGGCTGCTAATCCACGTAATCCTGCTCTAGGCTGGATTCATTTTTTTAAAAAAAAAAAAAAATAAGTGGCTGAGAGCGGTTTTTTTGGTCCATCTGACTCAAGTGCTGGGCTCTGATGGGGAGAGGCAGAACCACAGGAGCCTTATTTACATTGATTTTCACTGAATGTGCTGCTTGGATGAAGGAATTAAAGGACTACAAGGCAAGAGCAACCTGCAAATCAGGCAAGGGCATCCCAGTCGGCACGCAGGGCGTAAAGATCTGATTAGCCACTTGCCTGTGCTTTAACCCCTGTTTAGGGCACCATTTTCCTGTTCAGATCTGGTGCCTGCCCAAGCATGGAAATGAAACTGGCTGCTCTACCTAATTTTGAAATTTTGGCCAAAGAGCAGAGCGACACTGGGAGGCATCACCCAAACTGCATCTTCTGCAGGGCGAAGAGTGGAAGGAAAACCCTCCCCTGGTTACAGTGGTGCAGCCCCCAGGGTTGCTCAGTGCTGGAGGGTCCCACTGGGACAGGAGGACCCCAGAGCATGTGGAGAGCAGCCACTGGGTGGGTGCCAAGTCCCTCACCCCAGCAGCTACACCAGCTTGTGCTGCACCTGCTGCTGTATCGCCTGGACCGTGGTCTGGCTGGTGACAAAGCTCCCCCACCCCACCTTATGAAGGGCACCAGCAAGTCAAGCATCGTCTCAAAAGCAGCTTTTGCTCTGCTCCTAGGAGAGGGGCAGCCCTGACCTTCAGTGGTGCACCAGGAGCAGCCAGGGCCTGAAGGAACTTGCACCCACTGTGCATCCAACCCCGTCAGTTAAGAGCCAAGTTTCTGTGATGATCTCAGGGCCAGATTCACAAGTGCAGCTGCTCTCAGCCGGTGGAGACACACACCCCAGCCTGCTGAAACTGGCAGGAGGCAGAAGCCAAAGGGCCCTCTGCAAAAATTCACCTGTGGTTGTCACAGCCAGAGACAACCCGGCTGCTCTGCCTGGTGTCTCCAGGTTCCCTGGTAGGGTGCCAATCCCCACGTCCACCCATCCACAGTGTGGGAAATGCCTGACCCAGATTCAGGGCTCATTAGCAAGTCAAGTTCCTCGTGAAAAGCAGGTTCTTGATGCTGCATCTGACCATGAGTAACTTCACAGGGTTGCACAACACCTTCTTGTGCCATCTCGCTTCCTTTTCCACCCTGATGAAACCCGAGGCTCAGGCATCACCCTCGGTGGGTGCTGGCAGGTCCCTGTGGTGTGTGGGTAATGCCATACTCAAGACTGTGGCCACCAGGTTTCCTAGGCCAGGAAAACCTCTTTCCTGGGTGAACCATCCTTAGCTTGGAAAGGAACAGGACCTTAATTTAGACCTGAGCTAGAAACAAAATTAGCAGCCCTTGCTTGGTCTCTCTTTGGAGCCTGATCTCTCACCAAAGCCCTCAGAGAAGCCTCAGGGCTGTTGTGCTGAAGGTCACTGGGCTGGGGCTGTCCTGCACCATTCTGGGGCTGGGTGTGGGACACACCAGAGAGGACAAAGCAGTGTTGGGATGTACACTGGTGTCTGGCACATGGGATGAGGTGTGTGGGGGGTGAAGGAGCATGGATAACCTTCCCCTTTGGGAGTTTCCCCACCAAGCACAACCCCAAAGGAATTAACCATGTCTGTGCCAGCGGTGGGAACATGTGTTCTTGCTCTGGAAGGCTGTGACTGACCCATTGGGACCAAGCTGTCCCATGTCTGATGTCAGCAGGTGGGGTGGGTAGCCTGGGTGAGGCTGGCAGGACCAAAGGGACACAGCCAGTCTTTGGTCCCCTCCTCCCTCCCAGTGTGTGGGGCCATCTACAACCCCAGGCTGATGGTCTGATGCCTCCTCTTTGTTAGGTTGGCATGGACAGCCAGGTCTCCATTCCCTCACTAATTAAGCATTCACTGTGTTATCACCAACCTCAACAATTTGCATCAATTACCCCCAGCAAGTCTGATGACCACAGGAAGCATGTGCTGAACTGTAAACACGCAACACACACCACATTTAAAGCCTCCAGTGCATCAAGGAGGGTGACTGTCACACACTGATAGTGGACTCTGAATGACCCAATCATGGCTGTGCCCCTTGGAGCACCCTCCATATCTTTTGTGGCTCCTGTGTTCTAGGTCTTCAGGAGGCAATGGAAGATAACCTGAATATGGATATTGATATCCAATGTCTGAAGGACCTACAGGAAAGCTGGGCAGGACTGTTTGAAGGGCATGGAGCGATGGGATGAGAGGTGATGGTTTAACTAGAGCAGGGCAGGGTTAGGTGAGACATGAGGAAGAAGTTCTTCCCTCTGAGGGTAGTGAGACACCGGCCCAGGTTGCCCAGAGGCAACAGGTGGAGGCCCCATCCCTGCAGACATTCAAGGTCAGGGTGGATGAGGCTCTGATCAACGTGTTGTAGCTCAAGGTGTCCCTGCTCACTGCAGGGAGTGGGACAAGATGGCTTTTGAAAGTCCCTTCCCACCTATTCTCTGATTGTATGATACCATGCGTACCCATGGGGGGCCTGGGTCACCTCTGAATGTATAGGGGACAACCAGGGTACTGGCCCAGAGTCACACAGGGAGGCACAGAGCACAGTATGCCTTGTCCTTGGACACAGTGGGGGATAGGCAGGGTGTGGGAACCACCACGAGCATCCCACAGAAGCCCCCCAGGACCTTGCCAGAGCTCTTGAGCCACACATGGAACAATATTTTATTGCCCTGTCTCATAGACAAAGCCTGAGAGCAGGGTCTGACTCAAGCCTTGCAGCAGCTGACCACATCACCATCCTTCACCTTGCCTTCTGCTGGACCAAGTCCTCACCATCCCTGGGGAGTGGGGGGTCAGACCCCACCCCCGTGGGAGCACAGAGGAACCCCTCCACCTCCTGCAGAACCAACTGAGCGTGTGTGTCCTAATCCAACAGCTCTCAGTGGGCACTTCCCATAAACACCCTGAGTCCTGGGAATACTGTCTGACTCAGGAATGCTGGAGCAGAGACCCTGAGAAGCCCTCACCCACCTCCAAAGGGCTGCAGGACCCGTTTCTCCCCGCTCAC
>VXBZ01008813.1:275218-298863 GCA_013399135.1 Heliornis fulica | reverse complement strand
GGGGTGGGGATGGGGGTTGGAGGGGGGGACATAGCAGGCACAGGTTAGCCAAGACCAGCTTTCCCCAGCATGTGCATGTAATGGAGTGGCATGAAGGCAAGTGAGCTAAATATTAAACCCTGGCAGATGAAGCCAGGAAAGACTTGGAGGAGCAGCTTGCTAATGGTGTAAAAGCTGGTAATAAAAGCTTTTTTTTTTTTCAAATACATCAGAAGCAAAGANAGGAAGGGACCCCCACTGTAAAGTCCTTCTGGTCTTCAACCCCTGGTCCAAGACACATGAGCATCCCTGGCTTTCCCTGCCTCATCCAGGGGTATCACTGCTCCCAGACACTAGATCCCTGCAATGGCTTCCAGGCAGCCCCTCCAACACCCATCCCTGGGTTCTCCTGTTTACTTTTGTGTCTCTGTGATGGCAGAAGGTGACAGTGAAGGCTGAATTTTCCAAGGAATTACCTGATTCCAGAAACTGAAGCTCTAAGAAAAACACCAAAATGTTGGAACACGTTTTGCCCATGTTTTCACTCTGGGAATGNTTTTTTTTTTCAAATACATCAGAAGCAAAGAGCCTGCCAAAAAGTCTGCAGGGCCAAGAGATGGAGAAGATGTAAGAGAAACACTCTGTGAGGAAAAGGTCACGCAGATGAATTATCTGCATCATCCTTCGCAGGGAGAACTGCACGAGGGGCCTGTGCCAGAATGGTTCTTTGGGGATGGGGCCTGGGAAGCATTTCAAACCAAAACATCCATCAGAAATGGGAGCAGATCTCCAGGAGCAGGTGGATTTAAGTCAGGAGAGCTGAGGAACTCAGTGATGAACTGTTCTCCTTCATACCAAAGGAGTGGGGAGGGCAGAAGCTCCGTGTCCTGGGAAGGACTCCAGAGGTGATCCAGGCAGGCAGACCTGGTGTTGTACTAGGTGGGCAGAGCAAGGTTTGGGGGGAGATGCAGTATTGGTTTATTAGATTGTATGACTGAGGTGGGTAAAAGCAGACAAGCTTTCCTCATGTGGAACTGGAAACCAGGTTTCCAGTTCCACATGAGGAAAGCTTGTCTGCTCTTGTGATGGGAGACTCGTGCTCCCATCACACCATCTGGTTTTCATGTCTACCCCAAGCCTGGTGTGACTGTACTACCAGCCACCTACCCTGCTCCTCAGCCAGAACCACCTCTACAAGAGCTGGTCATCAACCTTCAGCCCCAGGGTGGCACAGATGCCACCTTGGTTTCGGTTCTTCCCTCATGATGAGGAGTTGGGCTTGAGACATGCAGCTCACTCTCACTTATGGAAACCCAGATGGTCAGGTACCATGTGAAGCTGCTGCAGCTTGGGCAGATGAATCCAACAGTGAGTAGCTGGAACATAAAATCACGATTAAATCCAGCACAAATAAATCCAAGGCAATGTGGGAAAGAACGAAGCTACATAGATCTGTGCAAGGATGGGCTCTAAATGAGCCTGTGTGACCAAGGGAAGCAGGATGAGCAGCACTGCAGAGGGTGCAATGAAACCATCAGTTCCAAGCTCAGTGATGGTACAAAAGGCAGAACAAAACACATCACATCATTTTGCAACCCTGTGATCCTGCAGCTGATACACACAATCCATCCCTGCCACCAGAAAGGGAAATGCAAATGGAGAGGGCACCAAAAGGCAGACCTGTGGATTAGGGTATGAGTTATCTTCACCCAGGTGGAAGAAGTCAAGTCTCCTGTGGTGTGGGGAGGTGTGAATGAAAGAGGTTTGACAGCAGTTCATAAAACCAGCAGCAGCAGCTGGAGGGGAGTGTTGGTATTTCTCAGATTTCAGGAGTTGAGGTTACCCCATGGAAAGATCAGGACAACACCCAGTGGGGTTCAGGGCCACCTGACACTGTGGAACCAGAAATGGCCTTTGGTCCCAGACTGGGAGTAGTAATCTCAGAACACAGGATCACAGGTAGAGTCAGGCTAGAAGGGAGATCTGGGGGTCTCTGGTTCAGCCTCCTGCTCCACAAAGGGCAGGCTTCAAAGCTGCAGCAGGTTGCTCAGGGCCTGGTCTACTAGATTTGTAGAAGATGAAGAAGCCAACTTCCTGGAGCACCTGCTACAGGTCCACACTGTGGTGGTGAAGAATATTTTCTTCACAATAGTGAAGAAATTAGTCATGATTTCCAAGTCACTTGAATTCTTTGTTCTACAGCCTCATTCTCTTGAGTGTTTCAAATGACATGGAGACATTCAAGCCCTGCTCCAAGAGCTTGCACACACCATGCCATGAAGCCCATACTGGCTCTGTGAGCCTGCTCAGGTTGTCCAGGCAGCAGCAATACTGTTCCTCCAGTGGGGTCTATCCCACCACTGAGCTCTTAAAACACACCCACTGACTTGGAGCCAGCGTGGGGATGCTCAGTTTATACTTACCCCTGTAAGTCTGGGAGTCTCCCCTTCTCATGTCCATCTTTCTCCAATACCTACAGCCACAAAAAAGTAAAAAAGCTTTCAACAAAACACCTCACCTTGCTCAGGATGGGTTCAAGCTGCCCAGGGCAGAGACACCAGCAGGGATCACCTGGCCCCATGGGCAGGTACCAGCTGTTGTCAGCTCTCACAAGGGACCAGACAGATCCCTGGTCATGGATGAATCTCTGCAGATCTCTGTGGAAGGGTGAGAAAGAGGTGAAAAGGATGAGAACAACACTGGGGCTGTTTGTTCCCAGTTGCCTGGGACCAGAGCAGAGGTGAGGACCACGGAGTTAACTGGGAGAGCAAAGCCCCAGACCCAGGCTGCTGCGCCAAATAGCTGCGCTGAAGGAGAGTGAGCCTGTGCTGAGAGGCGCCAGTACAAACCACAAGAAAGCCAGGCTGGGCATCTTTGTAGCACTCCAAGCTTGACAATTAATGCATGCAAGCCACTGAATTATAGGCTGGAGACACTGGGAGCCCAAATGGCAGCTAACGAGTGCTGTTGATTGGCTTTCCGGAGGCCATGGAGACACAGACACTTATTCTTAGAGACATGGATCCCAGAGGGACCACAGCGGACACCAGAGTTTCTGCAGCACTCACATCCTCTCTGTCCTGGCAGCAGTCACATTTCCTCTCCACTGCATGGGGAGAGGGGCAAGGATGCAGGGAAAAAGTGGCAGTCAGCCCTCAGCCCCACCAGTTTGGCCTCAAACATCCCAATTCCCTTTATCTCCTCCTTTCATGCCATATATCTGACCCTAAAGGGCACGGCTTGTCCTTGTGAGGGATGGGGTGTGGGACTAAGCCAGGCTGGGCATCTTTGTAGCACTCCAACTAAGCCACTGGCAGTCCCATAGCTGCTGGGCAGGGCTCAAAGGATGGTCTGTAGCTGTGGGTCTGGCACTGCAGATAGAGGAGGGGCCATGGGAGAGATGGATTTCCTTAAGGAAAAATCAGTGTTGAGGAAAGGTGAGCACAGGATCAAGAAATGACATGAAAGCATCACATGCTGCTGTGTGAACACCCTGTGGGTCTGTGCTTTCAGGCATGATCCAGTGCAGGGACGGTTTTGGTCAGTGCATCCCATCACACTACCAATTAATTGCTGCAAATATTTAAATATTTGGTTTTCTCTCCATCTCACCAAAGCAGAGGCCATGTGCTCCTGTCCTTCATCTCATCTCCACGCTGGATTTTTCCTCCTTGACTCTTTCTGTGTCTGTGCTCTCCAAGCACCAGTCAGGCATGAGCCTGGTACCTCCTGCTGCAGGTCAGATCCAGCAACAACTGCAGCAGCCATGGGCAACCAGCTGGAAAATCACTCCCCAGATCCAGCACCGTTGCTTCAAGGTCAGTTCAAGCCCTGTCCAGGTCAGGTCTCTGTCTCCAGGGTGACTGCATCACCCTGGGACCTTTGTCTGGTGCGCGCAGGATGAACTGGTCTGAGTGCTGGATCGGAGCAGACCTCCCCTGGGGCAGGACAGGGCAGGACAGCTCCAGGCACTTGTGTGGTTAAGAGACACATCTGGGACTCTCACAAAGCCATTGCTGGAGAGGAATTAACATGCTTGTAGGGAAGGGTTTATTCACCAGTGGAAAAAGCAAACACCCAAATCCCACCGCTGAAATGCATGAGTGGACATCTGAGCACACCCCCAAACCAGGGGCTGTATTTCCTGATCCTTAAAACACAGAGATACTCAGTTTGTGCTGAAAGAACTGATTTCTAAGGCTGTCATCAGCTTTTTGAGTGAGGAGGATGTTTGTGGCTTTTTCAGACTCCCCAGGCAGGAGATGAGATGAGTTTGTGTCCCCTGTGCCCCTCACCCCTGCGCAGGTGCTGGTGGGTGACACAGGCTCAGATCCTGTCTCAGCTCAGCTCTGCAGGACACTGACACCCTTGCCTGGCTCTGGCTCATTGTTTCCAGCTTTGCAGGTGCCACTAAAAAAAAACCAAACAAACCAAAAATAAACAGCTTGAATCACATGACAGTGCATTGAGATTTTAATTCTTTCTCTAATTTCCTGGAAATTCATATCCTGAGTGGGTGCTGATTTTCCAGGAATCTCAACGATTCCTAGAGCTGAATGAATTGAGTTGCACGGTGAGGGCAGGAGCAAGTTAGGTGTAAAGCAAGCCCCATCTGCAAGCCCCATCTCTGCCCTGAGCTCAGAGGTGCTGAAGGACGTGGTCTAGAGGTGGACTAGGCAGGGTCAGGCTGGGGTTGGACTCGATGGTCTGAAAGGTCTCTTCCAACCCAAGGGATTCTGTGATTCTGTGACTCCAGGATTCTTGGAGAACAAGGAGCTTTGGGCTTGACCTAACCAGGACAGACACCCTCAACCCCTGGATCTCCCAGTGGCAACAGGATTCTGATGCACCCTTCCCAGTTCTCTCTGGGCAGGTCAAAGACTTCTGCAAGGAAGTTCACACCCATGCACCTCACTTCCCAAGGGGCTGTAATGGAAATTAGCTGGTGGAACTCCAGAACTTGCAGCACACATGGATGCACACGTGTGTTTGTGCATTGAGATTCAAGAGGACACTACCTGACAAAGGAAAGAGGTTATTGTCTATCAAATGATCAACTTGTTGAGTGGTGCATGATGGACTTGCTGCCTGTTGATGTCTCTGTGTGAGGCTGGATCCCTGTTTTGTGTTATCAGCCTTGGGCTGTGCCACCACTGCAGGTCACTAGTAAATTCATGTGGTCCCTGTGGGGCTGGGCCCCACTGATGTGAAAATAAGAAGTTCTCAAAGATATAGAGCTCTACTCTGCTCTGGGGAGACCCCCCCTGCAGTGTTGCATCCAGCTCTGGAGCTCTCAGCACAAGAAGGACATGGACCTCTCAGACCAGGTCCAGAGGAGTCCACAAGGCTGGAGCACCTCTCCTACAGAGACAGGCTGAGAGAGTTGGGCTGGTTCAGCCTGGAGAGGAGAAGTCTGCAGGGAGACCTCTGAGTCCCTTCCAGTCCCCGAAGGACCTACAGGAAAGCTGGGCAGGACTGTTTGTAAGGGCATGGAGTGATGGGATGGAGATGGTTTAAACTAGAGCAGGGCAGGTTAGATGAGACCTGAGGAAGAAGTTCTTCCCTCTGAGGTTGGTGAGACACTGGCCCAGGTTGGCCAGAGAGGTGTTGGAGGCCCCATCCCTGGAGACATTCAAGGTCAGGATGGATGAAGCTCTGAGCACCCTGATCTAGTTCAAGGTGTCCCTGCTCACTGCAGGGGTGGGATAAGATGTCCTTTGAAGGTCCTTCCAACCTAAGGTATCCCATGACTCTATGACTTTACAATGTCATGGGGTGGCTGTGGTGGACCTGGGAACAGGATCCCTTTTGTACAGGTGGTTGGACACATCTAGTAAAGACATTTGTCTTTATTTTCATGAGAGAGGGGTTGTCCCCCACCTTCCCCTTGCATCTGCCTCCACAAACATTATCTTGTGTTGTGGGATTCGAAACCAGTTACTTCTCCATATCAGGAGTGACCCTCTCAAAACCAGACTTTTCCAAACTACTTGGAGGTAATGATCAGATTATTTTGGGATGACAAACCTTGGAAAAGTTACAGGGACAGTTCACTGGCACTTGGTCAGAGCTAAAAAGCCCTGGATTCAGCAACGTGGATGAAGGAAAAGATCCCAGCTAGCACATATAAATCAGAGGTGATGGGTATTTCTAAGAAGATGTAATTCAGACAGTTTGACGTTACAGTATTTCTTGGGACAGGCTGACTGAAAGGAGTTCAGGAATCTGAAGTATGGGTGATGAGAAATTATCTTGGAACCAACATATTCACTTTATTGAGAATAGTGGTTAGATGCCCATAAATCTTTCTAAGAGCATTTCAGGTACTTTTATGGCTCTTGCATGGGATTTATTGCATATTTTCAGGAAAAAAAAAAATAATTTAAAAGGACATTGTCAAGCACTTTTCACAGCTTTTATTTATTTTTTAATCTCCATTGTTTGCAAAGCTCTCCTCAGACCTGGAAAATGCAATTCTGCCCTGTTACATCTAGCAGACAATGATTTTTTTTTTCTTTATCTCTGCTATGCTGAGCAGAGGCAGAGGTGGTGTCTTGGGTTCTGGCCAGAGTGGGGGCGGTGGGCTGGGTGTCCCTCCGGAGCACCAGACACGCTGCCGGGCACTCGGATTTTAGTGCAGACCCTGTGCTGGATTTCACTGCTGTAGGACAGCAGACAGCTTTCCAGTCATATTTTAAAGCCCTTATTTTGATTTTTCCAGTGGTGCTGAAAGACCACATGCAGCCCCAGCATGTCCCAAAATCTGCCTTGGAAAACCGAGCAGATAAGGACTGATATTTCAAGGGAGTTTCTCCTCAATTTTGAGCATGGCACTGTGGGAGAAGAAGGTCTGATTTTTAACTTATTCCATCTCTTACCCATGCTGTAACCAGACCCAAATCATACCCAGGCTGGATGTTCCCCAACTCCAATGGAGATGTTTTCCAAACCTGCAGCACTTCTGGCCAGAAATACATCCCTGGAGCTTTGGCTCCCGCAGCAGTCTTTGGAAAGCCTGAGTTTACTTAGCCTTCCCTGGCCTTCCTGTCGTTAATTGAAATGCTGCTCTTGAGGCCAGTCACGTTGTGCTGGAGTCTCCTCTCCCTGCCACCACGTTCCAGCAATCCAGGGGTGAGCCTGGAGCCAGCTGTCCCCGGTGCCACGCACCGAGAGCCAGCAGCTCCGTAGGGCAGGGACCGGCAGCGTGAGCGGTTGTGCTGCAGGCACAGGGGAAGGAGCTGCCTGTGAGAGCTCCATCCTCCTTCGAGAGCTCCATCCTCCTGGCACGGAGGAGGAGAGATCCTGGGACAGGAGGATGGAGTGGGAGGATGGACCAGAAAGCATCATTTCGAGCCTGATTCCTTCATGGACCTAGCCAGCCCCTTCCAGCAATCCCTTCCTGGTAACACTCCCTGGAGGCTCCACAAAGAGGAAAAAGTTAAACACATTAATCAGGAGAGTCTGGATCTTATCCCCATTCTTTGTCATCCTCGCTGACCCCTCCAATTCTGTGGGTTGTTTTTTTTCCCTCCTTCTCTGTCCCATAAATTGCTTTTCATTCAGTGGCTGTTGTTCCTTTAAATACTTCATGAAATCTCGTAAAACTATGTAGGAAAATAGCAGCAGTTTTCTCCTTAGAAAGGAGCTTGTGCCAGCAAAGCAGAAAAAAAAAATAAAAATAATCTTACTCAAGTGATGCAGAGAAAAGGCAGGAATAAAGGAAGCGAGCAGGAGAGCAGGGAGCCAGCAAGGAAAGTTGATTTTCTTGTGTCCAGGACACTGGCTTGGCCAGAGACAGTGTGGCTGTGAACATCAGCATTTCCAAAGAGTCTGTGAAATTTAGATGACAAAGAAGGTCTCTCCCACGTCCAGCTGTCACCCGCTGAGGATGTGTCGTGCCCCGGGGCAGAAGGGTGCACGGTGGAAGCCACCCCTCCTCCTCCTGGGACACTTTTCCTACAAACAGCCTCAGCAGGATGGATGGGGATGGAGGAGGAGCAGGGTTTGAGCCCTCCTGCTGGGATGCTTTTTGGGCTGCAGGGAGGCTGACCCTGCTGCCAGCTTTGCCCGAAGCCTCTCTGGAGAGGATGCTTTGGTCAGGAAAATTTGTTGTCAGCTCAAATCCTTGCTAGACATTTCTTGGGCCACGCTGATTTCTTGCCAAAGGGAAGGTTTGAACACCTCTGTCCCAGACCTTGGTGACTGTGTGTGTCAATGAAATAAGTTGCACTAAGCACATTCTCCATCTCCAGCCCATGGATTTCTCCCTTCCTGAGGCACCAAGCCCTACCAGCTCCTCAGAGAGGGCATGCTGGTGGCTTTTGAGCTGTGCTTTCCATTGAAGAAGTGGCCCTCATGCATCTTCATCAATCATGGTGTTCCTTAGGTTGGTCTCATTCAAATTCTCCTGACAGAAGAGCCCAGGAGCTGGTGGCATCAATTTCCCAAGCAAGGGAAATCTCTCCTTGGAGTAAAATCACAGCAGCTAAAAAGCTTCCTCTGCAGGTTCATGAGTTTGTTTATTTCTGTTGCCTTTTATCTAGTAACTGATCTATTTTCTTGCAGTTTCCACAGTGTCATTGGAAGCTGAAGCTCACAGTGGGCTCAGCAATTAGTGGTAGCACAGAAATATAAGGCAAAAACAAGTATTGCTAATGAGCTGACACATTAAACAATGAGTCACACTTCCATAAGGAGCCCAAATCGAGTTATAACCCTAAATAAACAAGCTGTGAGAAACAGTTTACAAAATATGAATGTGTTACTTATTTAACTGCTGTTGAGAAGCTGTGATCTGAACCCTGAGATGTATTTAAATATCTGAAGCAAATATTCAATGTGTGGATTATCAGACCGACGCGGTGGAGGCTGGTGCGTGGGCCCTGCAGCCTGACGTGGGCATGGGCAACATAAGAGGCTTTGGGGTTGTGTCCTCCACCCTGCCTCCTCCTCCATCTTCATGTGGGACATGTCCTGCACCCAGGGAGGAAGGCAGTGAAGGCTGAGGGCCAGGAGATGCTGCAGGTGGGAATTTCTCTCCCCGTGGAGGTAACACCAGTAATTCGGTGTGTCTGGGGCTCCTGCAGGAATTCACTACAGGGTCAGTCAGGCAGGGTCTGGGGTGATACATTTGGGGTCCAGCAGGTTAAACTGAAGGTAATGAGAAACTCAGGGGGCTTTTTCCCATGGTGATGACACAATGACATATTCTGAGTTCACATGAAATCGTTTATTCCATTCCACATGAAGTGGATTTTGGGTTTATGTCTTTTCTGCTCTTCGATTTCCATTCACCCCCTCAACATGGGCAGCTTTTAAAGAAGAAATCTTGGGCAGCTGTAGCATGGAAATGTTCCATTTTCCTTCCCATGCCACATTTTGCTTTCAAACATGATTTCTGAAGTGCAGCCAAATTCCTGATCTTTTCCCCCAGAATGACACTGAGAATTTATTATCCATGGAAATGGTCTCTGCAGTTCTTGCACAAAGGGACCACAGGCTGTTGGCAGAGGTCTCTCACTGCTCAGCTTTCAGCATTACCTGGGTCATGTCCCATCCCAGGGGCAGATCCCTCTTCAGCTGAATGTCCACATGTTCCCAAAGTCTGAGCTGTATCAGCAAGTTTGGAGAAGTTAATAAACAAGTGCCCAGCTGCCACTCATGTCCTGGAGAAGGTGCAAAACATTCTCTGGACATCCTGACTTGGCAGTACAGGAGCAGGAACAGTGATCCCAGAGTCACATCTGTGTATGTACTCAGCCTGCCCTGGCACCAGCTCTGCTGGGAATGGCACAGTTCCACGGACATCCATGGCAGGTCTGCCAGTGCCACCAGAGCCAGCTTTGGGTTTGGAAACACACCCCACCACATGTGGCTCCTCCAGGAGGAGCTCACAAGTTTCCTCATAGCCCTGACCTGTCCCATATCTTTCTGGCACTTGTCCCATCCTCCCATCCCTCTCCCCAGGCTCTCCAGCCACTCACAGTCTGCTCCCCTGGCCAGAGAGTGACAGTCCTCCAGCCACAAGTGGCAGAAGTATTGTGGCAATGTCCTGACCTGGCAAGGTGAAGAGATTTTAAAGGTGTATTAGGCATAAAATAAATCCTAGTAATGGCAAAGGGTGCTACTACATGGAGATGGCAAAATTGCTCCTAACGAGAGGGAAGAGGCAGACATCATCAATGAGTATTTCTGTCCTGTGTATTTTGAAGGAAGCACTTGCTACAAGCAAGGACAATGAAGTGCTCTTCAGCCTCTTTGTATCTAAGGAGAATGTCAAACAACATCTACATGGGACAAACATTTTCATATCACCCTAAAAAGAATGGTAATCTCAGTAATCAGTCTAATTTCACGTCAAGAGTCTGAAAAGAGCAGGTTGAGGGTTTCTGTGGCCCTTCAGTGTTGATACAAGATGATTTTGTGACCAGAGAAATGAGGTACCTCATATTGGGTGGGTCCAGGGCTCAGGCCCTGCCTCATCCCCAGGTGCATCAGAGGAGCACAGACAGGGGTTCAACAGTTGCTGGAGAGAGATGCAGCTGTGGTGAGCTACTCACTGAAACTGGTGTCTGAGTGGCTGAACTGCCTTCCATGGATGCCTGTATTCTCTGCTAAATATCATTCCTCCACTGGGTACCTTCAAACAGGGGGTTGATAGTGAATTCAGTGGCTCCAGACCCAAGAGACAACCCCAAAAGCTCTGTGGAGGACAGCCACACCATGGAGATGCAGAGGAGGTGAGTAGACCCAGTACCACCTTTGCTGCTGACTGTTTCTCCCCTGTCATCTGGAGATGGTTCAGGCTCACCTCATGCTTGACTGTGAGATTGAGGAACCAAAAGGGGAGGAGGTGATGGTGCTGTCCATCAGCCAGGAGAGCTCTCAGGCTGACCATGGCCCCTGCAGAGGTGGGCAGCCAAGACTTCTGTCTACCTTTCTGGGAGGCTGTTGGGCACCAAGGTGGTTCAGGATGGTGTTTCCTTGGGGCTCCTGTCTCCCACACCTGCAGGTCAGCAGCAAGGGGATGAGTTGTCTACTCTGTTGCACATGAGTAGCTGAGGACATGAATTCATGCCCTGGAAAAGCCCTTTTGTCTCCAGTGTTTTCAGATGAACCTGGGGTGCTCAGCCTAACAGACCTACCTGCACGGGAGAAGCTGGTGTTCAACCATTCAAAGCCTCTCTCCATGTACACAAGGATTTTAGAGTGGATGGACTGTGCCAGACCCAAGCTCCATCTCAGCCTTGGGCCATCTCCAACCAGGTCAGATGTTCAGAGATGCAAGGCCAGCACTGAGCCATCCTTTCCCACGGTATTTTTCCTGGCTCCTGACAGTCAATGATTCAGGGACTCCCAGCTCTGCACGTAGCATTTGGGTCAGTGCAGCACGTCCTGTGGCAGTCACTGGTGGCCATATCATCCAGGACTTTGTCCAACCTGCCTTTCCAGACATTTACATTTTTGGTCTTCGTGCTGTAGCGTGGCAATGAGTTTCACAGTGTAATTATACACCACACACACAAAAAAAAAGTGTTGCTGAGGCACGTACTGGAATGCTGGATGTGGTTTTGGTGTCTGGAATTTCTAGAGGCTGTAGAAAGCTTCAAGAGGCTGAGGAAAGAGCCACAGAAATGATGCAAGGGCTGGAGAAAACACCTTGAGGGGGACACTCAGGAAGCACAACTCAACAGGAAGGATAAACACACTCCAAGTTGGAAGGGGACTAAATCTCCAGTCTCTGCTCTTTGGTTTTTGGGGGCAGAGCTCTTATGAGGTTAAGCAAGACACTAGGACCATTATTGCTGAAAACAAAACACATAGTTTGGTACAAGGTTGCTTACACAAAGGGAGGTCCCATCCCTTGATGCTCCTGCAAAGATGTCCCAGCTACAAGCTCTGGGCTCAAACTGTAAATGAGTGCAGGGAACCCCCTCACCTGGAAGGCACTGGAGACCAGGTCTTGCCATTTCCAGAGTGTGTTAGCAAATGCCACAGGAGCAGCCAGAAAGGTCCTCTAAGGCAGTGAAAAAGCCTTCCAAGGGGGCTTAAATTACCTGTCAGAGAACCTTTCCAGGGATGACTCACACCAGAAAAAGCTGAAACCACCAGATCGAGATGGCCCAATGGTTTCTCTGTCTTTGAACTCTGAATCATGGCTCCTGCCCCATGGCCAGCAGCGCTTTCTCCTTCTCTCAGAGCTGGCCATGAAGTGCAACTTGCCAAGAGCCAGAGCCACGAGCCTCCACCCTGGACCCAGACTCACTGTGCCCAGCTGTGCAGGCCACTGTTTTGCATTTGGTGGCCAAGACCCATGTTCACAGTGCCAGGCTGAGCCCCAGCCTCTCCTCCAGTGTTAGGTGGGGTATACATGCAGCCTGATGCTGGGCAACCAGCCCATGGGCTGGACTTGGCCCCCCAATCCCTGTGATCAGAGTGTCTCATGCCAGTGGTGAGCAGAGACCACCTGAGTGGGGAGTACAGCAGAAAAGACCCTTTTCTGCCCCCTCATCATGCCAACCCACTTCCACATCATCCAGAGGGACAGGGGGACATTGCAGTGGCTGGTGGGCAGGGAGGTACCTCAAGCTCACACCATGGGCCTTCCATACCTACCTGAGGGCTGGGCCTCCTGCCAGAAGTGTCTTGGGGCAAAGCAAACATGGAGCATGTCCAAACCCAGTGCTGCTGCTGGGGTGCACACACGATTGCCACATGCAGGTTTCTTGTCCTTGCACATCTCTGATCTCTCCTGTTATGTCCTGTTTGGAGCCACTTGGACCATGATTTTCTGTTGCCCAGCCCAGCACACAGTAGGGATTGATGTTTCTCCTCTCCAAGGGCAGAAGTGACCCTGCATCCAGGCAGGGAACATCAGGGCAGCTGGCCAGGCCTTTGCTCTGTGCTGGACACTGTTTATAAAGCCACATTTCTGCCCCCAGTTGTTTCAGTCACTCAACATTTCAACCCCTGTGAATATCAGATATACCAGAGAAATCCTGGACAGCCTCTGGGAAGCAGATTAAGTGTTGTGACTTCACAGAAAATGGTCAACTGCCAGTACTATCCCTTAGCAGTGATGAAGAGGATGAGGATGCTCAGGAAGAAAAGAATGTGACACTGAGAGTGGGAAAAGAGTGAGTCCAGCCCATGGGGCACATCAGAAAGTCACATGCCCACAGCCCATGGGGCATAGACCTCATCCTAGGGTACTGCCAGGCTTCTGTCAGACTCAGCCACCACAGAAGCATCTCAGGCACATCTGGTAGCCTCCAGCCTGCAGGACATGCACTTCAGGGTGAGGGTACAGGCCCCAAACCCTTCTGGGATTGGGGAATGGGTAGAGGACAGACCCCCTCCTCCTTGCCAGGGAATCCTCAGAGCCCCATGGTGGGTGCTGGGTCCCCCCCACAAGTGTCCTCAGTGGTGCAGGGAGAACCAAAGGCTCTGAGATGGAGCTGGGGCTGCAGCTGAACCTTTTCCTCCCTCTCCCCCAAGCTGCCAGCAGGTCCCCACGACCTGTCCTGCCACCGAGCACGGCCCCATCCCCAGGAAGAACAGGCAATCCCAGTCAGGCAGACACTGGCATCACAGGGAAAACCATCTCCCAACCCTGTGTCTCCTTTCCTTAGTCTCCAACCTGCTCTCTTTCCCCCTCAGGGCAGTTTTCTCCCCTCACAGTGCTGTGGTGGGGGGTGTATGGAGCATCCCTGGCTGTGCTGGGTGCCTCAGCCCCACGGACTGTGCTGGGTGTCTCTGCCCCACGGGCTGTGCTGGGTGCCTCAGGCCCACTCTGTAAACTGTTCTCCAGCCCTGAAAAGAGCACAGAGCTCTCAGCAGGGGCAGGATACCTCTGGTAATTCCTTCAGCACACACCTTGGGTCTTAAGTACATGGTTAGAAACAGATCAGTGTGAGACATCTCCTTAAGTCTCATCTGGGAATCGCTGCTATCAACGAGCCCTGCTCTCCCAGTCAAAAATGATTTACTCTGATCTGCACTATTGATTTTATTGTGGGAAATGTGGTGATACCTAGAGAGAGAGAGAGAGAGAGGGAGATTTGACTTATGGGAGCGTGTGGGGAAGACTCCAGTCCCCACCATAGCTCCTGCCTTTTCTGCATCTGCACCAGAATTATTTGTAGTGTTTTATGCACCCATCTGCTCCCTGCATGCTCTCTATAAATCTCACTGGCTCTCACACACACACACATGTTTGCTTTCCATGTAGATTACTTATGATGAGAGTCTAATTAGACCCGGGGAAGCCTGCCTACAGAGCGAGCCTGGGGAGAGCTTAATTAAAGTCAATGGAGAAAATTATAGGTGAAAAAAAAAAAAAATTAGGGCAGCAAGGAAAAAAATATCAAGGAAGAAACCAAGGCAAAAAGAGAAGCTGGAAAGTAGCAGCACCAGTGAGGGGGTGTGCATGGAGACCAGGCTCCTGGGAGCTGCTGCCCTGAGCATTAGGTGTTAAGAGCCTGTGGGGTGCCTGTGGGGTGACTGTGGGATGTTCCTGGGTCTGTCCTGCAGGTGACAAAGCCTGTGGATCCATGCAGGCTGTGGATCCAAGGCTGAGCAGAGATCCTGCCCTCCTCTCTGGCACATCCTCTGCTGAGGGTGCACAAGGAGGGCTGGGAGAGCCACTTGGCTCTGGATGTCCTCTCCCTGTGTGCCTTGCTCATGCACCCATGAGGTGGCATGTGGGGGACAGGGTGGATGCACCAAGTACATCTCCTCACTGTGTCTGTCCCTCAGATTGGGGAAGGAAGAGGGGACACACTCTCATTCTTACCTGGCAACTCACTGCCATGGTGCAAGTGGGCAGGTGGGCTGTGAAGTGATGGAGAATCCAGCCTGAGAGGAAAGGGAGAATTTTGGGGGTCACCACAGTGCACCAAGGGCACCCACTGTGACCCCTGCAGCACAGGGCACTGTTCTTCTGTTGAACCCAGTGACTTCTGTTTTACAGAGAGCATCTTTCTCAGAAAGTTTTGATTTAAAGACCACAAATGATGGAGAATCCGCCACATCTCTTGGCAAATTGCTCCAATGGTTAATTATACTCCCTGTTTAAAAGATGCATCTTATTTCCAATTTAGGATTTTCTAGCTTCAGCTTCCAGCCATTGAATCTCATTACATTTTTTATCTGCTAGATTAAAAAACCCTCCATTATCAGAAATCTCCTCCCTCCATAAGTATTTATAGACTATGATCAAGTTGCCTCTTCCCCTTCCCTTGATGAACTAAATAGGCTGAGGCACCCAGTCTCTCCCAGCCAGCACACTTCCACTATTTCCTCTGAGCCCACCCTGGTCCTGCACCATCCCAGGCCAAGGGTGGACAGGACAGACGAGGAGGTGGTGCCCTGGGTGATGCCACATGCAGTTGGAGTCACAGGGAGGCTGGTTGTGCCTCTGTGCTGCTGCAGGAGGTCTTGGTGTGGGTAAGATGCTCTCTGTGCTCGGTGTGGTACTCAGAGGAAACCCTCCAGGGAAATATCTGAGGCTGCAGATCAGAAGGGGACAGGAGGGGATGGCTTTGGGAATGGAGATATGTAGTGAGGAGTGATGTGCTGGTAAAAGGGAAGCCAGGAGAAGAGAGGAGTGATGCAGAAGGGCCACCACATGCAGCAGTGGATGCAAGGGGTGTGAGATCACATCTCAGAGTCAGCTGGGGGTGATGCTGCTGTAACTGAACTGCTCAGCAGGGAGAGCTGGGCAAGTTGGTTCTGTGTAGCTGGCAGGGAAGGAGCTCTGAGCAGCCCATATGGACACATCCAGGGGCTCTGCCAGCTCTTGGAGGTGGTCAGCTCTGGGTACAGCTCATCAGTGCCTCTTTGGGAAGGTGCCTGCCAGGAAAGGTGCAGATTTCACCTGGGCAAGGATGAGAATATCTGGAGAATCCAAGGTGGGAAGATACTTTCTGTTACAGGACTGTGCTTCCACCAGAGGTGTGATGAGCTGCCCCAGGACTGTCCTGCCTGAGATACCTTGGTATCAGCAATGCAGACATCTGTCCCCAGGCAGGCAGATGTCCTGCAGAGTTGTGCTGGCAAACACAGGCTGAGCTGGCTGCTCCTTGATGCTCCAGACCAAGGCAAAGAGAGAAGTTCTTGGGTGATGTCTCTTACATAATGCCCACCTCATCCCTGTCTGCAGCATGATCAGAAATAGCTGGTGGTGGGGCAGGGTGGGCCAAGGGACAGCTTCCTGCAACATTACTGTGGAGCCCCATGTGCCATATGCCCTCCCCAACATCACTCTGTCAGAGCTAGCACATCTCCCATCATGTTGGGCACCTACTCCTGGATCAGTGCTGTGTCCTTGCAGCCAGCCTGGGTAGGAGATGCACCCAAAATGCTGACATCTGATGGGAACATTGCAAACTCTGTGTGGTGCTGGCCACTCTCTACCTGTTATGGTCTGGCATCCTTCAGTGCTTCCCCCTCTGGAGCCTCCTGCTCCATATCTCATGAGATCCCTGATCCTGAAGGCTGTGCTAGAGGTAACAGGAGGTCTCAGTGGGTCTGCTCCTTCCCCTTTTCTGCATTACAGACTGTTAAATCATCTCAATCTGTGATGAAAAGGGGCTTTCCTGGAAAGCAGCGATACAGATGTGCTTCCCCTCACAAAATCCAGCTGTGCATTCCAGTGTGTCAGCTTAACCTCATCCTCCCCATCTTGCAGCTGGGGTTTCTTGCCTAAAGCTACCAGTTCTTTTGTGATGGAGACCCAGGGTCTAGGGCAGTGCAGAGGCCACCTGGCTCTGGGCAGCTGTGCCCGCAGGACCCTGATGTCTACACAGCCAGATGTGGTGGGGGAGGCTGCCCATGTCCCTGGAAAGCCTCCTCACACCCACATCCCTTGCTCCTCTTGCCTGGTGTCAGATGCAATAAGGGAGACAAGCTCCCCCAGTATGGCCAGCGCACACTGTGTGGTCTCCCTCTGGCTTTAGGCTCTCACAATTTCTTCTTCTCTCTGAGTGATGTCAGGCTGAATAAAACTAAATAGATCCTGATGGAGGAAAACTGCAGCTAAGTGGGTTGGCTGCCTGTTTGCCTTCTTTTTATTTTGCTTTCTGACTTGTCACAGATAGAAAACCACCAGGGAGATGTTACTGGCAGGCCCTCGGTCACGGTCCCTTGCTCTTTCAGATGGTCTCCCTTGAGCCTGGTTAGAGCTGCCTCCCTGCCAGGGCAGGAGGCTGCTCCATTCCCAGGAGGAGGGTCAGCACCTGACAACTATGAAATGAAACTTGTGTCACACTGTGCCTGGAAGATTAGCAAAGGATCACCCATCCCTGGTGGCTCCAAGTCAGCGGGGTCCTGCCCACAGCCATCCTCCTCCAAGGAGCAGAGGGAAGCTCAACACAATGACATGGTGGGAGGCAGAGGCCATCCCATGGGGATGCTCTGCTGATAGCTGAAGGTTGAGAGAGACAAAGATAAGCCCCAAGTGTTTGCAGAGTGACCACATCTTATGATTTTGGTCACATCTCATGATGGTTGATGCTGTGTTCTCATAACTCTGTGAGCAAAGCAGTTGGGCTATTTCAAAAGTCCCCAATTCTAGGGCAGAAGCTGCTTGCAAATGGGATGATGAAAGCATCCTGAGAAGGCAGGACACACTCCAGCAATTGTTTTCAAATCTTCTGATTTTTGAGCAAGTTTTATGATTCTGGGGACAGGCCAATTAGTGTTTTTCCTTCTTTGGAAGCGATCACCCAAATCACTGTCCAGAGCACCTGTTAGGCAGCATGAAGCAGTTGTGCTATTGAAAAAACACTGGCTGGGTACAAAATAGTGGCTAGTGGAGAGCTGCTTCAGCACTGGCCATTCAAGAGTCCCTGAAGAGAGTGACAAAGTGGAGCAGAGACTTTCTCTTTCAAAACTTACCTCATGGCAGTGGAACTGTTAAACCTCATCCTCAGACAAGCACCATCTGGGGTCAGACAGCCTGTGCTGTCCCACATTAGCCAGACAAGATTATTGACAGCAAAGATAAACCCCTCCCTGTGTGACCTCTGCAGCCAAAGTCAGGGACAGAGCATAAAAGCACCAGGAAAACCCACAAAGTCTCAGAACATCTTTGATCCAGGGTTAGCACAGACCTGCTGGATTTAACAGAGAAAATCGCTTCTCGTTAGAGGAACATGACTCAAAATTCAGTGACATGGTGGTGACTGGCAACACATCAAGTAGAAATGTAATTTTCTCTCTGAGTTTGCTCACTGTGGATTTCTAGTGGTGCTGAGGACATCAGGTGAGTGCCCATGATGTTGGAGGCTCAGCTCTGTAATTCCTTCTTGGTGTATCAGCTCAGGCTCACACCCAAGTAGATGAATCATGGCCACATGGATGGAACTGAAGTACAAATGGCAGAACCCAGTGAAACCCCCACCAGCACCTATCACCAGCAGCAGGTGCTGCTCACAGGACCCTCCTGGGGACATATTAGGAGCCATATGATGAGGACTAGCAGAAATGTGCCCTTTGTAGACTTTTCCCTGAAATATTTTTTCTAGTGTATCCCAGATGTCCTTGTGCACCTCCTGCAACGTAGGAGTTTCCAGACCTGAGGTTTCATCTCTCCCTTTCTTTTCTGTCCTATTATCTTCTTTTCCTTCTTATCCCTTTTACCTTTTTGGTGAAGGAGGAGATCAAAACAATGAGAATTTTTAGGTCATTAAAAGAAACACTACCTGTCTTTCAAAGGACACAGATCTACTACCATTTTTGTTGATCCAATATACAGTTTTTCATGCCTAAGCAGAGTATTTCAGACACCCTCACTGGAGGCCCATCCCCCAGGTCCCAACCTCACCTCCTTCTGGGTGACACCAGCACATCCCAACCTGTTGCACAATCACTATGGGCAAGAGTAAGAGCAGAGTAGGTGTCGGA
This sequence comes from Heliornis fulica, assembly GCA_013399135.1. Lineage (NCBI taxonomy): Eukaryota > Metazoa > Chordata > Aves > Gruiformes > Heliornithidae > Heliornis > Heliornis fulica. The sequence goes on along the minus strand of VXBZ01008813.1, from coordinate 279,978 downwards.
TGCAGAAGCGTTTCTCCTTGTAGGGGTGCCTCTTCACCTTCTAACATGGTCCCACTGGGAGGGCTCTTCCATTGTTGTTTGGCCATGATTATTTGCATGAGAAATGAGCTGTGGAGATAAGCAGGGACAGGGACAGCTCTGAGCTGCTCGAGAATCAGAGCAAGTGCTGGAAATCAAGCCCTCGGTGTGTGCAGGGCTGCGGACAGCCACTCTCTCTGCTCCATCTAATCAGCACTGATTAAACCTAAGCTGGATTTTCCTAGAGAGATTTGAAAACCTGAATGTCAAGTTGCACCCTGCCATACCCCCCACCCTCAGACCATTAGTTTGAACTTCCACAGGCTCATGACCTTTTTAAGGGCTGAGCCCATGATCCCTCAGAGCTGGTGTTTCTGGCCGCCCTCCAGGCATCTCTGAAGCGTTTTGTCCCAGTGACAGGGGTCTGAAGGTGCCAGTGTCTGCCAGGCTCCTGGGGAAGCAGTGTGGGGGAGGCAAGCTCATCCCCCATGCTGGTCAGAGGGGAGGACCCCCCACAGATGCTGGTAGAGCGGGTGGCTGCCAAAGTGACGTGCTGGGGCTCATCTCTGATTTATCGGCAGGGCTGGTAGGTGTTGCATTAGGTTAAGTATTAACAGATCTCATGAGTCCCATTAGCTGTCCCCTTTTCACTCTCCAACTGAAGAGTTACTGCTCCAAAATCTATAGTGCCTTGGCAGCTGCCTGGCTGAGTCCCAGGTTAACCCTCACTGGTCCTGCTCCCCCAGGCTCAGAGCACAGCGTGCACATCACGCATCTCACAAACCACGGGCGAAAAGCATCCCCGGGCCTGATGCTGTTCTGCTTGCTGAGCAGCGAGGCATGAGGTCTCCTGGACCAGCTTCATGTGCATGTGTCTCTGCTCTCCATAAAACAGCAGTCCTCTCAGTACAGAAAGACAGCACCCCCAGCTCTCTGGGCTCAGACGTGCCAGTAAAGGATGTTTTCTGATGCAGACCCTCAAACGCTGGAAAATCACCCCCTCTCGAGAACTCTCTGCTGGGATCAACCCTCCTCATCTGCAGGAGGATCTGGTTGGCATCTGTCCACCAACATCTCCATCAGGGTCAGCCTCCCAGCACCCTCCAGCAAAGCACACCATCCCCCAGTGATGCAGATCATCATGCTTAGGAGAGCTGGAATCCATGGGGTGTAGGACAAGCCCCCAGGGTGGGCAGGTCCTGTGAAGGCATTCAAGGTGCAGACACCCATGCTTGGTCACACAATGACCACAGCTGGGTCTCTCCTGTCATGAGTGCCCTGGAAGGGTAATGCAGGCCATACTGAACTGCTGGAGGCATTGTATCTCCACCAGGAAACTGGAACAGCCATAGGGGTCTTTGTCTGGAGACCACTAAGCACAGAGCCAGGAGTGAGCACAGGTCTGACTGCCACAACACCCAGCTGTCACCCCCTCTTACTGGTGGACATGTTCCCCAGGCATCCCTAAAGTCTGGACTGGGAGGCAGCAGGGGTGGGGACAGCTGAGCTGGTTGGTCCTCATGCTGGGAAACACGTTGGTCTCAACTCCTCTTGAAGCACATCTGGTTTCAGCTTCCTCCCAGAGAGGCTTCAGCCAGCTCTGTCTCGCTGGGTCTCTCCCTGGCAGACCAGAGCTGTGTAATTCACACCAGATCCCAACAATCTGGCAGAGACATGAGCCTGTGGTATGTTTTGCAGTGACTGGAGTGACTCCTGCTGCCCTGCCGGGCTCCAGCCCAGTGCCCACAGCCACTGGTGACACAGGAGGAGCTGGTGGGGGAGCAGATGGGGAGGTGACATGACCTAGCTCTCCTTCTCAAGGGCAGTTCTCGCTTCAACAAGCCTTGGACAGTTCCTGCAGCTCCATGTAAGCTCATGCTGGAAAGCACTTCCCTCGGACCTGTTAATTGTTAAACAACACTCCACTTAATTACAAAAGAGACTCAAGCAGCCGAGTTCGTTACAGGGAGAGATGAAGGTTAACAAGCTGGGCAAGGTCATTGTCTGTCCTGCCCCTCCTCTGCTCCTCCTCTCCCCCTCCTCTCCTCTGGGAAGGGCTGTGCAATCCCAAGGCTGATGCTTTCACATCGTTCATGAACCAGCCCCGTGCTCTGGGCAGCTGATTGCCCCACCCCCACCCCGTATGGGCAGGATGCTGCCGTGTCAGACACCCTCCAGCCCATCAGTCTCCCTGATGCTGCCCCAGGATGCTCAGTGCAAGGGTGCTGGGACATACTGGTAGGGATCTGGGCACAGCTGGAGCTTGTCACAGTGCAGGGTGAGTGTCAGCTTGGCTCTGCAGTGGGTTGGTGAGCATCTCATGTAGGGTCCTGCTACCCTGCAGGCCTCTGAGAAGAGCTCCACGTGGCAGACTGAGGTGGTCCATGGAAAGACAACCTCTTGGGTGACTTGGGATGGGAAATGCTCTGACACAGTGCAGCTGTGAGCATGGGTGTACAGGCAGTGACTGGTGTTCATGCTGTGGCAACTTCACCCAGCCTCTCTCTTTCCTTCCATGAGATGCTGCTGGTCCTCATGGCCAGAACCTCAAACCCCTCCTATCACAGGGGGCTTGTGGCAGCTCTCTTGGGGCAGGAACTGGCCTCTTCTTCTCAGGAGCAGAAACCAAAGTGTTTGGAGAGGGCTCTGTTCTGTAGGGAAGAAAACATGGGATCTGGTTGCCCTGAAGCTGCTGCTCTGGAGGTCCTGATGCTTCCAGTGGACCTTAGAATCATCAGATCACTTGGCTTGGAAGAGACCTTTAAGATCATGGAGTTTAACCACAGCCTGACCCTGCCTCGTCCATCTCTAGATCATGTCCTTCAGTGCCAGCTTGCAGCACCCAGGACACAAATGGTGCCAGGGAATCAGGAGGGTGAGAAGCTCAGTGCTTGCTGTCACCAGTGTGGGGCTTGATGTGCTTAAACAAATACCTTTGTGGATATGGAGCTAAGTGACAGCCTGAAGGTCAGTGAGGAGATGGGCACACAAGCTAGGAGGTGACCTCAGGCTGGCCACATCATCTCAGCACTGAGGGGGTGTCAGCATTTGGCCAGATGCTGTTCACCATCCCATCAATAACTTGGCAGTAAATACCAAATCTCTCCGGATAAAATGTGTAGATGACACAAAGATTGGCAGAGTGGTGAATGATGAGGCAGTCACAGGGAGCTGGGCCCATTCCAGCGCTTCCCTCGCTGGGCCCATTCCAGAAAAATATGTTTTAATAGTCTCAGATGCAAAGCAGTGCACCTAGGAGCAGGGCTGAGCCTGGGGAGGGTCTGGAGGCTCTGAGGACCTTCATCAGTTCCCATGAGAAGCAGGAGCAGGGCAATGACCTGGATGGTGAAGTGCTGGGACAGATGGACCCATTGACCTGAGGTACACTGAGTACTGGTGGCACTGCACCTCACAGGCCTGGACAGGAGACTTGGGAGCAACTCAAGGAGCAGAAGCTGGAGAACCACTGGCACAGGTTGTCCACAGCCCAGGGCCACCTGCATCCTGGGAAGTGTTTGTATGAAGCTGGGAGGCTTCATACATAAAAAGGCTGCTGGCTGGATGATGGACCCAAATGAGCTCAAGTGAGAGGTCATGCTTGGTCTCCAGAGCATGGATGGAAAGTACTTTCACACATTGCCCAGAGAGGCAACATCTCCATCTTCATGAATCTCCAGGTGCCTTGAGAAGCGATACTTGATGTGGTCTGAGTCAGAAGGGCCAGTGGTGAGTGCCATGGGATGCTGTGCTGGGAGGCTAGAAGATCTGGGAGAAGCATCTCCCCTACTTCAGGCAAAGCCCAAGAATCACTGCCTAACACCCTGACCCTTCCACCTCTGTGTCTCCAAGCCCTTTGGGGTGGGTCAGCCCCTCCAGGAAAGGTTCAGCTCCATGAGGGGACATACCAAAAGCTACTGGCAGCTGGCCAAGAAACCATTTACCTGGGAAAGAACCTTTGGGTTTGAAATACCTCCCATCCCTGGTGAAGGGTTTCCAAGTAAGCTTGTCAAGCAGCAGCATCAACTTTTGGCAAGAGGAGAAGGTATTAGTGGGGTGACTGGCAGCTGTGCCCATCAGCCAGGGCAGGGGGACTGTGCCCCTGTGCCCCAGTGACCAGCAGCACCACCTCTCTTCACTTTCCCTCCCACCAGACAGAGCTCCTGTTCCTGGGATCTGCTCCTCCCCTTGAGCTCTCTCCTTCCCAGTGGCCACACCAGCTGGATTATGCAGATGTGAAGTCAGTAGCTGGGTCCACGCTGGGGGATGGTGGCAGCACCAGGTGCACTGGGTGTGTTGGTGTGTATGTGGCCACAGGGTGAGTCACGTTGATGGGAAGTTGTGTGGAAATCGGACTACTGAGACCCACTAACCTGAACCCCAAACCCTTCCCCCTTCCTATGGCCTAGGGAGGAACAGCCTTTCTCTAAACTATGTGGAGCCCCTAATGCTCAGCCCCGGGGCAAGGTCAGCCATGAGGACACTAATGTGGAGGGGTTGAACAACCAGCCAAAGGTTGGAGGATGCTGGGGTCAGGCCCATGGCCGGGCTGTCAGGTCCCATCTCCAAGTCCCCATGTTCAGAAGCACTGCCCAGCTCCTCAGGGTCCCTCATGCCCCTCACCCTGTACAAGGTACCAGTGCCAGTGCTGGGCAATCCCTCCTTGGGCCTCATAGACCTCCCTTCCCATCACCAGATATGCAGAATCCCACAATCCCTGAACCTCCTGAGCTGGAAGGGACCCA
>VXBZ01008813.1:265115-275169 GCA_013399135.1 Heliornis fulica | reverse complement strand
GCAGCACTGCAGGGGGGTCTCCCCAGAGCAGAGCAGAGGGGTAGAATCCACCCCCCATGATGCTGCCTTGGGTACAGCCCATGACAGGATTGGCTTTCGGTCCAAACCTGACCATTTTGCCTACCAAGACTCCCTCATCCCATATCTGCACCCTGGTGGCTTTTAGCCATTTGAAATCCTGGGGATGATGGATATGAACACAGATTTTTGGGGCAGATCCCCACATTAGGGGGAACAACAAGAAAGTCAAAGGAAGAAGCACTCCAAGGATCCATTGTGCTGCATTAAATGCAACAGGAGAGCAGAGCTCTGCATCCCATGCAGGTGAAACAGGTGCTGTCCCCACTCCATGTGACAAAAGCCATCCTTGCCCCCCTGGAAACCCTGGAAGGCTCTTGGCAGTGATTCCTTCTGTCCAGGATCCCAGTCAGGCTCTCAGGGGGTTGCTTCACTCTGACCCTGCTGCAGCCCCATCACGGTGCACCCAGACCCACCGCGTGGTCCCGAGCCCTCCGGCCACCCAGCAGTGCCTGTGCTGCAGGTGAAACCGTTGGAGAGGCACTGGCAGGGATTTACATCCCTCTGAAAATAATTATGGGAAGAAAAGTGCTGGTATTAATAGGAGCCTCCATTTAAAGCTTAACCACAACAAACGTGTTGCACGCAGGAAGTTTATTTAACAACGCTCCCATTGTACACCCCGAGCGCCTGTTTGTCTTCATTAGCCCACTAATTCATTATATGGCCTCTCTAACATTCAAATCAGGAGGAAGAATATTAAAAAAAAATATATTAATATTTAAAGAATATTTAAAAAAAAAAAAAAAAGAAAGTAATTATACTTTTCAAAGTAAAGCTTTATGGGTAAATTGTATGCAAATCGCTGTCTAAATCAGGGCGGCATATCTTAAGCAGATCTAGAAGTTGCAAAGGCTTCCACAGCATCATTGATATGTAATCAACATAGATGTATGATTCTGCTCCTTACTTAGGCAAATTTGAATGGCAATCCTCAAGTAGGTAATTGGTATTTATCACAATGGCTGATGTGGAGAAGCTATAATCTTGTTACGGGTGGGACCGGCCTGTCATAAATCAAGCTGCTTGGAGGTTACTGCAAGACTCTGTCACATTTTGGTTTCCAGATGCTTTTAATCACCTTTTTTTTTTTTTTAACCTTCACCTCGTTTGTAATATGGGTAAATAACCTTCAGGTCTTTGAAGGCACCTTCTGCAGGTGGCTGTGTGTTCAGGGAAATAGCTGAGTGCCCTCACACCATTTGTCCAGCCAGTGATGACAGCCTCTTTTCTCTAATCAAGATAGTTTAATGAGATTTTTTTTTTTTTCTAAAATAGCACTAGGAATAAAACATGAAATTGATCATTTATGTGCACCAGGGAAATCATGTCATTTGGAAAATAATTTAACAGGATTGGATGGTTTAGATTTACTGCCCAAACTGCAATTGCCAGCTCTGGGGAACGGGGAGGGGAGAGCAGGTGTCCCAGTGGATGCTGTGAAAGCATGGGTGGGTGGAGGACACCCCCACATCCCTGGGAGACAGATGCCCCTCACCACTTTGGTGTCCCCTACAAACTCAGGATGCTGCTCCCAGACACCAGGGTCTGTGTGTAGGTGGTCAAATCCCCACCCCTCCCCCAGTCCTGGAAGAGCCACTGGATCTGGAGAGCCAGATCTCCAGATCTGCTGGAGAGCCCTGGAATGGGGGGCTGGGATGTACAGCACTACACAGTTCTCTTTCCTCAGATTCACCCCCCCCAGGCCCTGACTGTGATGGCAATGGCCACACAGCCCCTCCATGTCCCCCCAGTCACACAACACTGGGGACAGTGGGATCCCACAGCACCTCCAGGCTGTCAGAGCTTCCAAATATGCAGCAGAGTCTTGTGCTGCAAGGTCAGGTCAGGGCACCCCAAACACCTCTCCCCCCCAACCTCAACACCCCCACACCCCCCTAGACACAGAGGATTTACAAGCTAACAGGATTGTTGCGAGTTTCTCTGTGGGTCACTGGGGTCTGTAACTGGGACAGTGCAGGGTTGGCCAAGCTGCTGAGGGGCCACCAGTGCCCACCAGTCCTTGGGAATGAGCAGAGCTGGGTGCAAGTAGGAGCATGCCTCTCCTTGAGCAAGGGAAGCACAAGGTGCCCAAGGTGCCAAGGCCCAATTCTGCCCAACCTCAGAGACACCCAAGGATCACACAGTCCGTGAACAGCTGCTGCAAGGCTGGGGACACCAACAAGGAGCCAAGGTCCCTCTTTTCTATGCCCTGAGCCTTTTCTATGATGCCTGAACAGCTCCTTTGTGCTGACAGGGACAGAGAGCTCCTCCCAGCACAGACTTTGGCATTCCCTGATGTTCCTCACCCACAGGAGACATCAGCATCTCTACCTTCTGCTGGCAAACAGCGTCAGTGCATCCAGCCCCAACACTGAGGGTGTCAACTCTGAGCACCCTTTCAGAGACCAGATCCTCACTCTCTTTATTCATCTGGGTGCTGGGTGGGCTTTCCACTTCCTTTTGGGACACACAGATATACACCAGAAGACCTTCACTGGTAGTGCTGGAGGGATGAGGTGAGCTGCATCTTCCAAACATGCCCTATGCCATAAGGATCTGCAGCCAGACCAGCAGTCCTCATCCCAGCTCCCAATTCTGAGCCCTTGCACCAAATGAGGAGAGCAGAGAGCAATCAAGGATGCTGATGAGGAGTCATGGCAGGGAAAAAACAATCCTAAATGTCCAAAGTGACTTGAAGAGGATTCACAGCTGAAAATAGGGGTGAAATGATTCCTGCTGGTTATTAGTGCCATGCTATTTGTTCCATGTTATTAGCAAGTGATAATGTGCCATGCAGAGGTGAAAAGCAGATACAGAAAAGCAGAGTGGAAACTCATCTTCTCCAGCACAAGGCAACAGTGGAGCTGAAGCAGGGCACCACTGAGCACCACAAACTGCAAGAGACCCAAGTGGTTTAGGCACTGGAGAAATGAACTTTTTTTTTTTTTTCCTTACCCCTTTATTTATTTTTTGGGGGGAAGAGGGGAGAGAGGTTCCATTTTTCTGTGTCAGAAATACGCCGTGACACGAGAGAATCCATCAAGTGACACCGCGTGTCAGGTCGTGTCACAACATCATTAAAACATTATATCTTGTTGATGAGGCTCTTGCCATCCATTCAGAGAGTGACTGATTCCATCTGCAAAAAAAAAAAGGTGGAAGTTTCTCTGCCCTGTTTGCAAGACAACTGGCAGTTCTGTGAGAGGAAACACTATTTCATATTCTGTTTAGGACATTAAGCCTTAATCCCCTTAGAAGATTCATAACCAGCCTTAGAGAGAGAGATGCTTCCATGGCTGGATGGATTCCTCCTATGACACCTGCACCACATGCTACATGAAGCCATTTGGATAAAAAAAAAAAAACCCCAACCCAAGCTTACTGTCTTCCCAGCTCCTCTCTGAGAGCTTCTCTCTCCCTGTAACACAGTTTAGTGCCAGGTTTTATGGACTGCTCATGCTGTCGGGTGTGTTTGCTGGTATTCTGTTAACTTGATGCTTGGCTGTTCCAACACTCTTCATTTAAGGCAAGCATCTGGCATGGAGCAACAAGATGGCTGATTGAATAAAATTAGGCAAGTTTATGTGATTAACCATAGCTAGGAGCCAGCATCAGTCTCAGTTTATAAAAGGTTGTAATATATCCTGTAGGTTATTTGTGGGATAAGTAAAGCTGCATGTGAGGGTTGGGAGTACCCAGGGAAACACACCTTTGGGTGCTGCTGTCAAGTGCTCCTGAGAGGGTGCTGGCAGCCCTGAGGCCAGGCATTGAGTGAGGCTGGAGGAGGGACAAGTCACTGTGTCGCTGAGCAGGGGTGGTGGTGGCACAGGGTGGCTTTGTGTAACTTTCCCAGGGTGGGAAGTGGGAACCTGGCTGGCGAAAGTGGGGCCGTGTCAGCCCCAGATACCCCAGTTCCTTCACATCTTGTGTCTTTGTGCCAAGTACCCTACTCCTGCCCAGTAGGACAGGCTGAGGTCCTGATCACTTTGTTTAGACCAGAGGATGACAAATCTGGGGTACTGGATGCCTCCTCAGGCCCTTGGTTTGGTGTGATGGCAGGAGACAGATGGAGACATGAGCAGGGATAAACATTTCCAAAGCACACATCCAGCCCTGGTCTAGGAGGGCACAGGCCATGGTGGCCTCCAGCACCTCTCAAAAGCAGAATCATGGGCTCATTTCCCTGGCTCTTTGAAGCCACCACAGAGGGTACTGGGGCTGTGGGTTGCTCCAGCCAGCCTAAGACCTGCATTCAGCCTCTTGCTGCTCAGCATCCTGGCAGCCAAGCTCATGTTTAAACTGGTAGCCCTGATGCTTCTGCTCTTGCAGCTTGGAACATCAATGGTCTCCTGGGATCCACCAGAAGAGAGGTGGCCAGCAGGCACAGGGAGGGGATTGTCCCTCTCTGCTCTCGTGAGGTCCCATCTGGAGTCCTGCGTCCAGATATGGGGTCCTCAATTCAAGAGAGATGTGGAGCTGTTGGAGAGGGGTCAGAGGAGGCCATGGAGATGCTCAGGGGTCTGGAGCACCTCCCCTGTGAGGACAGAGGGACCTCACTGCAGCCCCCCAGGACTTCAAGGCAGCGTATGGACAGGAGGGAATCGGGTTTTCCCAAGGGCAGAGAGTGGTGGGACAAGGGGATGGAGTGAAGCTGGAGGAGGGAAGGGTCAGGTTGGAGATCAGGGGAAGTTCTTCATGGAGAGAGTGGTGAGGGGCTGGAAGGGGCTGCCCAGAGAGGTGGGGGATGCCCTAAGCCTGGAGGTGTTCAAGGCCAGGTTGGATGGGGCCCTGGGCAACCTTGTCCAGCTCCAGGCCTGGAGGTTGGTGGCCCTGGCTGTGTCAGGGGGGTGGAAGTCGATGATCCTTGGGGTCCCTTCCAACCCAGACCACTCTGGGATACTGTGATTCTGCGTGAATGAGCTGGTGGGATGTCCCCAGAGCCACCACATCAAATGACATGAAAACTGTGACCCAAATTATTGTGCCCTAAATACGCCAACTGCACCAGGTGGAACATGCCCTGCCTTGACTGCTTTGCTGGGGGTGGCCAGTGTGACCATCACCCTCCAGCCTCTCAGGTTTTGGGGAACAGGATGGAGTGCATGGGGTCTGTGCTCTCAGCAGGCCTGGAGGTGTCTGTCATACAGGCACAGGGAAATGGGTTTCCAAACAATTAGAAATTAAGAGAGAAGGAAAATGCATGCTCTCAGCTGAGCCATTCGGTTCTGCCAGTCTCAGTCTGTTTAATTTTGCTTTCGTGCCATTGCATTTCTTACCACAGTTCAACAATATTCAAAACAAAAAGTCATCTTAAGTAGAGGAAAGAAACACTTGTGCTGTTGTTAAATTATAACTCAACAATTTATTCCTTTCTTGCAAAAAGTTTTAGTTTTGAGGTATAATTTTTTTACTGAAGAAAAGAGGATGGAAAAATCCCACTGCCTGACCTCAGTTCTGGGTCTCTCCTGGTTTTGTGTTGGTATTGTGCTTGTCAGGAAGTCCATCCATCATCAGCCATGCAATAGGGAAATGATTGATAACTGTGTAATAGCACTGACCCAGAAAACCACACCTGTAATCTGCCCCAATGAAGACAGCCTACATAAGTCACTCACTTAAATGCCTCACCAGACTTTAAACCAGTTAATTGGCCTGGCTCAGGTGCAATGGTGTTCCTGAGGTGGCTGAGGAGGTCTCTGCTGGAGCACAGCATGGTCATGGCTCTGGTCTGTGCCATGGTGCCAGGTCACCTGTATGTCCTGTGGGTTTGCTCTGGTCTTCATCCACAGGTCATGGTTCCACAGTGTTCTGTTACCCATCTCTCCATCACAGTCCTTGCCTTTTCCCCATGTCCCCATGATTCCCTCATTTCTGGGTGCAGAAACCCTTTCCCTGCCCTCAGCCTCCTGCCTCTGACCAACCCTGCAGCCTGAAGGTCGGAGACTGGGAACTAGAAAACAAAGATTTTCCAAGTGAGCCCCAATGGTGGCCAAGAATTGTGACATAAACACCGAGAGCTGCTCTTTCCTCATTTATTACAAATGAACTAACTGTGTGCTGAGCTCTGTGCCAGGGTCAGTCTGTCTGTCTGCCTCTCCATCTCCCACAGCCCCTCCAACTAGGTTATCTATTTACCTATCTATTTACATGTATTTCTTTTCCCAGTGAATTATGTCAGGGAGGTAGTAAAGTGTTATGTATTTGCAAGCCCCATAATCTTTAAAAGCACAGTGATGCATGCTCCAGATGAGAAAAGAGCCTCCATCCAGTATGTTAATAGATAGCATTAGGGCAATAATGAAAAGCACTTGAGACAAGTAAGCCCCTATCAAAAGCTGAGTAATAGAGATGCACAGAATGAATCACAATGCACCTCCTCTGCAAAAGATATTAAGACGTCTGCTTTAGTGCAGGGTCTATTCACTCCAACAGCTGCTTCGTTTCTCTGATTAAAATGGGAGTGGGGATAGCTTTTCCAGCCGTTTCCCCTTTCATCCAGCCCCCCCCCACACGCAGCCTCCCCGCCCCGACGGGCGCACGGCAGCGCCGGGACGCCACGCTGGTGGCTGCGCCCGGGACACGTAGAGGGAAGGACACACGCACACTGCACGCAAGGACACGAGCTGTGTAGGCATATTCTTGCACAAACACGCTGACACAGGCATATGGGAACCACATCTCCTCCTATACATGCAGCTCCCAGACACCTTCAGACTTTCTGCGACCCACCCACCCCCTGAACAGACCTTTGGCACATGTCCCCGCTGTGTGCACATGTAGACACACACATGTCCTTGCATGCCTAGTGTCCCATGCCCACCATGGGTCCTGTACACCCACCCCAGCCCCACCTGGCGTTGCATGAAGCCTCCATGGGGGTCTGAGAAGCTCTCCCCCCAGCTGCTTGCTCTGGTACTGATGTGCAGGGAGCAGGGGAAGCCATACAGGCAGGTGGATGCGGGAGGAGGCAAGGGGGGAGCATCTGGGATGCAGGAGAACCTGGCTGGGAAATAAGACACCAGCCATGAGCAGAGGTGTTGGCAGCTACAGGAGGGGATGAGCTGACCTGTGGTGGGACCATCATATTTCAGAGGAGGGAAATATCCTGCAGGGGCTGTCCGGTGTCCTGGACTGCAGCCACAGCTTTAGCATCCACCAGCAAGTGCTTGATGCCTTGGCTGGAGCTCAAGAGTCACTCCAAGACTCACCCAAGTGCTGGGCCCTGCTCCAGGAGCACAAGTGGGAAGGGGATAAATCCATGGCATGGGGACAGTGAGGTGCTGGTGCAGTTCACAGCTGCCCTGGCAGTGCCAGACCAGCCTTTGCTGTGTGTATCACAGGAGCACAGAGCAGGACAGGCAGGGAGGGTTGGACTGGATGATTTTTGAGGTCTCTTCCAGCTCCTAATACTCTGTGATTCTGTGACCCTGAGAAAGCAGGACCAGAGGGCTGAGCCACAGGTCTGTCTCTTGGTGTTGGCTCCCTGCAGCTGCCAGCCAAGGCTCCAGGCACACTGCAGGTCCATGGGGCCCAGGTGAGCTGTGGGGTACTCCACTGCCATGGCACATAAACTGGGGGGCTGCAAACTGGTGATGGTGACTCTACACTCGTAAGACCTGACCCCATCTCACTGCTCTGCTCCCCCCACCCCACCAAGGGCACAGCACAACTCAAAGGAGCAATCTCAGAGGCACGTTATTAACATTTCTCTGATTAAAATGGGAGTGGGGGTGGCTGGTTTAGCCCCTGGATGAGGGTCTAACAAGAGCAGGAGATTGAGACAATTATCATCCTGATAGTAGCTAACAGCCATGAACAGTTGGGATGTTTTGCCTGTGATCAGCTTGGGCTCATTTCTGTTTACTAGAGACACACATGAGGGTAAATCACTCCCTCCCCCCATCCACTGTGGGCTTCTTACACCTTCCCCACAAGCATCTGGAAAGGACTGGTGTTGGAAGAGCTGTGGACTGGAAGCTGCTCCATCCCAGCAGTTCCCCAGCCCTTGCATCTTGCTATGCACAGGGATTGCATTAGCTCTTCCTCGGGTCTTGGACACAGGAGCCAGGGACAGTGGATGGGCACCGGTGGTGACACAAGTGCCCCTTGCTGTGGTGTTCCAAAGACTTTTGCTGTTGCAAAGTCTCCTGGCAAGGGGGAGAGGAGCTTTGGTGGGGGGTGCAGCCAAGGACTGTCAGAAGTGGTGAGAGCAGAGCTGCACCGGTCCTGTGCCGTGTTCCCCTGCTGCCCCTTGGTGCCCAGGCTGCTGGTGCTGGACCTCTTCCCTTGTGCAAGAGAAGAGCTGACAAGCCCCAGAGAAGTGCCACAACCAGGTGAGACACAAACAGCCTCGCGATTCCCGTGCATTAGGCACAGAGCAAGCAAGGACCAGGCGGGTCACAAAGCGGTAGCATCGCCTCCGAGCCGAGACAAGGGGCCGTGAGTCCCGCGGCAGGGACAAGCCCGGCACGCAGCCCACGGCACTCAGCCCAGGCTCTGCGTGGCACTGTCCCCCTGCTGGCTCTTCCCACCCGCTCCGTGGTTGTTTGGGCCGGAGGGGAGGGCAGCATGCCAGGAGCCCGGTTATCTGGCTGGCGGTCAGCCCGTGCGGGCGGCATGGGAGCGCCCTGCCGTGGGAGGCGGCGAAGGAGGGACCGGACCAGGGCTCCCCGCAGCGTGGGGAGGGTGGGAAGCGGGGTGGGGAATTGGAAAGGGTTCAAGCTGACCCTTCTGTGGGGTAGGACAGCTTGGTTCTCCTCCCTGCACTGCCAGGGGGGTGGCATCTGGTGATGTGGGAAAGGGTCTTCCCCATCCGTCAGCTTGTGCAGTGCCCAGGGTGAGCGTTTGTTGTGCAGCTGCACAAAGGTACGTGAAGATCCTCCCTGGGGAGTCACCTGGGCAGGGAGATGGCAGGTCCATGCCCAGGTGAAAGGGACTCCCTGAGACCTTCTGCCTCGCTAACACTGATGGCTACAGGGCAGCAGCTTGGGGACATCCCTCAGGTCTGTGGCTTAGCTCTGGAGGAAGGTTCTCCAGGACCAGTTCCCCTGCTGAGCTGTTTTGAGAGTTTCACCAGACTCATGGGAGAACAGTTTTGGGTGCAAACCTGTACCAAAGCTTTTCACCAAGAATTCAGCTTGAAAGCTGAAAGCCTTGACAGGAAAACAAATGCAGTGAGGGACACCAAGGAGATGACAGTGGAGCAGATATCCTTAGTAATGTTCCCAACTCCTGGTACCCTCCCTGCCCCAAAGCTGAGTATGCTGCACACCCCCTTCCACAGAGAGGTTGTCCCCATGGTCCCTGCTGAGCCATTTGTCTTGAGGCAAGGTGGAAGGGGTGTGATGTGTTCTCCAAGGAGCTCTGCTCAGTACGTCAGCAGAGCCTGGCTTCTCATTCCTTCTTCATCCTGTTCTCCCAGACCTCACTGCAGTAAGATGATCCTGATAAATCCAGCACATCAGATCTGGGATCCCATCTGATGGAGTCCCATCATTCTGGGCATGGGCTGCCTGTTGGTCCCTGGGACAGGCTGAAGTAGTCTGCAGCCATCCAGGAGCAGAGGGGACCAAAAGGAAGGAAGAACCTGGAGCAGATCAGTCAGATAACTGGGGGGGAGGAAGTTTCCAGGTGGAGGAAGCAAATGATGGTGTATTCATCCAGGTCTTGAAGATGGCTCAGGTGCAACCACACACCTATGGGACCAGGTCATGCAGTGCATCTCCGGTCACTCAGTAGTGTCTGCAGCCTGGTTCATGGGCATCCCAGCACCAGCCACAACCTAGGTGGGTACAAGGTTCTGGAGCGTGTCCAGAGAAGGGCAACGAGGATGGTGAAGGGTCTGGAGAACAGGCCCTACGAGGAGGCTGAGGGAGCTGGGGAAGGGTCTGGAGAACAGGCCCTACGAGGAGGCTGAGGGAGCTGGGGAAGGGTCTGGAGAACAGGCCCTACGAGGAGGCTGAGGGAGCTGGGG
>VXBZ01008813.1:253274-265081 GCA_013399135.1 Heliornis fulica | reverse complement strand
TAACAGACGGGGAGATGCGGTGCTTGAGGACATGGTCTAAGGGTAGACTTGGTGGCGGTAGGTTAATGGTTGGACTGGATGATCTTAGGGGTCATTTCCAGCCTTAACAATTCCATGATTCTATGATAAGGCAGTTAAGTCCTGAGGAGACAGGGAAAGATCTGGCAGGTCATCAGAGAGCTGCAGCAAACATGAGCAGAGTGACAGCTGGTTACACACCGGGCACAGGGCATCAAACCTCCCCGCCTGCACCTTCCTCATGTGTGCGCCACCAGTAACAAGCCCTCACTCTGCCAAACCCTCCGGCGGTCTCAGAAGTCACCACCAAACACAAAACCCCAGAACGAGCAGGGCAGGAGGCTGCCACCTCCACTGGCACCTCCGAGCACGCTGCCAGATGCCCAGGGAAAAAAAGGCAGCGGAGGCCTCAGCAGGGAGCTTCAGCACCGCGTCTGCCGCTGACTGCCAAAATTAACATCACTGACAAAAGGCACGATCCTGAAACTGCAGCACCAAACAGATGGATTGCTGGAGTATGGGAGGCCTCGTAATGGAAAAGATGAGTAATTCAAGGAGAGAGTCTAGTGCCAGCTATCCAAGTGCTTGGCTGCTGTAGCAGGCTGGGAACCTGGAGTACTGCCTGTCGCGGGGCTGGGTTCCTCCAGCTCCGGCAAAACCTGCCGGCACGGTGCTGGCGGGTTCCCGGGAGCTGCCGGCGGTGCTGGCCCTCCCGAGGATGGCTCGGGCATCACACGGAGCGTGGTGCCATGCCCAGCAGGCAGCCGTGCGTGGCAGCTGCCTGCGCCCTGCCTCCAGCGCCCCGAGGGCTGCTGTCATGCTGACATGTGTGTTTCGTGGCGTGGAGACCGTGGAGTTGGAGCGGTTGTGCTTGTGGTGTCTCTTTAACCCCTGCTGTTTCCCTCTGCAGAAAGCTGGGAGCATGCAGGGTATCCAGAGGGTTTTGGTCCTGCAGAGGAAAGGGGGTAATGGGAGTGTCTTTGCATTGCCCCACTTAGAATATCCCAACAAAAACACTCGCCCAAAACAACCCCCCAGCCACCAACCAGCTCTCAGAGCACCCAGTTCTCACCAAAATCCTCAGTGACTCGTGAGAAGATCAAAGTATGACTTTCTTCTGGCACTGAACAGCAAGAGGGATGAAAACAGGGGCAGCACCCTCCTCTAACCACTGCTGTACCAGAGCATCCTCACTGCTGGGATCCATCACCCAGCACACACCAATTGCACGGATCCTGTCAGCACATCCATGGATTTTACAGTCACAGCAGAGAAATGGACACAACCCCATGTCCCTGCTAAAACAGTGGGACCTAACCCCACTGCCACACCACAGCTTGCCCAGGCTTATCATTAGATCTGGCATAATATTTAAATTTTTTTCTCTTTTTAAGTACAGATGCACTGAAATATTCCATATTTCAGTCTGCAGTCACAGGGCTGAAATATTCCATATTTCAGTCCTGTGACTGCTGCTGCATGAACGTGACACACCATGTTTATACTGGACACCTGAAACTAATACAGAAAATTGAGTCTTCTGGGTTTTCAGCAGAACATTTGGACTGTTCACATGGCCCAACCCTGGAAATTCCTGGGACCAGCATCTCCTCTAGCAGAGACCTCCTGTCACGTTGTTCCCCAAAGCCCAAAGGGTGGCGCAGGGACTTCAGGGTCCCAGCTCAGCTCACCCCTCCTGAGGCATCGCTGGGCATGGAGTGGTTTTGCATGGGCTGTTTGGCCCATGCCCTGCTCAGCTCTCCCTCCCAGTCCCACCTCACACACTGGAAGAGAGTTTAGATGCTTTGACATTTAGCCTTGGCCGCTCCATCCCTTTAAAGCTCCCAGAAGAAGAGTCAAGGAGACGAGGGAGGCATCAATCAGTCACTAGCATAAGGCCCCTTATCTCAGGACAACGCCTTGTTGTCCTCAGTGGTGACACATCCCCGGGCCATCTATCATGCTGCAGGGACCACTGCAATTAGACGTGCTCAGCTTATGCTGCCCACACTCCCTGCTCCCACTGTACCAGCCCCACCAGGGGGCAGAGGGTGTGTGGGGGTGGGCTGATGATGGACTCTGTCCGTGTGTAAGTGGCCACTTGGCTGCTGACTCGTGAGTCCAAGCTCTTTGCAGCAGCCTGTGGGGACAGGACAAGGGGCAATGGTGACAAGTTGGACCACAGGAGGCTCCACACTGATATGAGATAGAACTTCCTCATGGTGAGGGTGATGGAGCACTGGGACAGGCTGCCCAGGGGGGTTGTGGAGTCTCCTTCTCTGGAGATATTCCAGACCCATCTGGCCACCGACCTGTGCGACCTGCTCTGGGGAACCTGCTTTGGCAGGGGGTTGGATGATCTCTGAAGGTCCCTTCCAACCCCAACAATTCTGGGATTCTGTGAGGCAAAATCTTGCCACGGAGCAGCCAAAGGCAGCTGAGGGCAGAGGCAGAGCGATGTGGATGCACTGCAGCCTCTCCATCCTCTAGCCAGAGCATCCCCGGGGCCGGGGAGCGCCCCTGGGTGCTCCAAGAAGCTGCATAATCACACCAGCCCGGCTGGCTGCGGTGTGCATTCCATGCCATTTCGTAGGTAATGCGTCATTTAGTGTGGTTTATTTCCTGTAATCGTTTGCTTTGTTTTCTCCTTGCTCAGGCTGTAAGAGCAGGCTGCCCCCCCCACCCTCTCCCCGAGAGGTGGAGTGAACGGCAGCACCCTTCGTGCTCCGGTTAGTACCCCCCGGCAGGCAGGGAGCAGGCAGGAGATGAGGATCCATGTGAACATGAGCAGGGTGGATGTGAGCAGGAGCAGAGTGTGAACGTGTGTGGGCCAGGTGAGAGCAGAGAGCCACGGGGCTGGTGGGACTTGGGGTTGGCAACTCCCGGCACCCCGACGTGTCGCCCTGCACAGTCTGCGAGGGGACAGGGACAAAAGCTGCTTTGCCACCCACCTCTGCCACAGAGAGGTAAATGTGTGTGGGTACCAGAGAGCAAAAATGAGACCTATATGTTTAAACTGGCAAGTTCTGTGTTTGTCATCGAGCTGTAAAATGATACCCTAACAGATGAGGACAGGAACTTCTTGGAAGGCTCAAGCACAGACAGCAGGAGTGGGGGAATAGCATTTTGCTTTATTTCTTTACATGCAATCCAAGGTTGTGGGGTGTTTTTTTTTTTTGTGGTTTTTTTTTTTTTTCTTGCAGTGTTATATTTTTCTATCCAAAAATGGTTATGACACTGCCAGCTCTCAGAGGCACGAAGTGCCGTTCGATTCGAGGGCTTGCACAGAGCCTGACACCACAGGGTCAGGGGCTCTACCCAGGACACAGTTAAATGCACAAATAATAAACACCAGGTTTAAGAGGTAATGAAAAAAAAACAAAACAGCAACTGGAAACAGTGTGAATGTGTGTACTGGTGTGTGCATGGGCATTATCAAAGAGCTTGCAGTAGAAATGAACACCAAACACCAGCTATTTCCAGATGACTGGCTACATGGAGATGCAGAAGACATTACAGCCATGCAGATGATACTGAGCAGCAGGCTTGCTTTTTTAATTTATTTATTTATATTATTTTTTTTTTTTATTCCACGCTGCATTGTAGGAGAACATGTGCTTAAACTAGCAGCCTGCTCCTGTTTATCACTAGAATATAGTACCTATTTCAGTGGGTGGATAATTTTAGGTGAATGAGAAAATGCTGCTTTTCTTTGGGTTAATGCCATGTGCTGGTTGAGATTATGCTCGCAGCAGTAACTTTCATCAGGTGCTGCGTGGTAGGGAGACAGCAGCTTAACTTGGCAGGTTCTCCCCCCATTTATTTATCACTCAGAGGTGGTACCTTATTTGGCTGGAGATGGATCTTGTGTGAAGTTACAATGCAGGAGGGGGATGTGTATGGCACAAAGCAAATGTCGATTTTCTCCCTGCGACGCTGTGACTGTCAGAAGATGGAGTGTGTGGAGTGATGAGATGCATGTGAGCTATTGCTGATATTAAGGATGTTCTTTTTTAGCTTGGATTGGGGGGAAACCCTTAATAAAAGCCTTGGCAGAAGCCAGAAGGTTCATTCTCCAGCCCCTCTGTGAGGAGACAGACAGATGTATTTCAGCTCTCCGTTTACCTCGAGGCATTCCAAGTGTCTGAGCAGCAGCTGGGGGGTCTCTGGGGTGGTGTCACAGAGACTGGGCTCTGGGGACAGACCAGCATGATCCTTCACCTCCCCAGCCCCACCAAATGGGTGGCACTGAGAAGCCATTCTCAGCCCCACCAAATGGGTGAGTGGGCTGAGAAGAAGGATGAGTAGGGACCATAGAATCCCAGAATCCCAGACTGGTTTGGGCTGGAAGGGACCTCAAAGATCATCTAGTCCCACCCCCCTGCCATGGGCAGGACACCTTCACTAGCCCAGGGTGCCCAAAGCCCCATCCAACCTGGCCTTGAACACTGCCAGGGATCCAGGGGCTTCCACAGCCTCTCTGGGCACCCTGTGCCAGGGCCTCCCCAACCTCCGAGGGAAGAATTTCTTCCTCAGGTCTGATCTAACCCTGCCCTCTTTCAGCTTGAAGCCATTGTCCCTTGTCCTGTCCCTGCCCTCCCTGGGGAACAGCCCCTCCCCCCCTTCCCTGTAGGACCCCTTTAAGTGTTGGTAGGCTGCAATTAGGTCTCCCTGGACCCTTCTCTTCTCCAGGCTGAACCAGCCCATCTCTCTCAGACTGTCCTCGCAGCAGAGATGCTCCAGCTCCCTGATCATCCTTATGGCCTCCTCTGGACTTACTCCAGCAGCTCCATGTCTTGCAGAGTCTGATTGGCACAGGTAGTCCTAGGCATGGATGTGACAGTCCTAGACAGTTCACCCCCAGAACAGTGAGGATCAGGTTAGGGAGCCCAGGCTGTGGCTCCCATGCTCATTCACAAGTCTTTTTGCCACTGGCTGAGCACCAAGCACTTACACAGTCACAAAGTGAGACCACAAGGCAAGGAGTCCATCCAGGCCTCCCAGCAGTGAAACAGGGGTGACAGCAATGGGAGATTATGGGGACCATGGAGAGTTAATGGTCAGCTGGTGCATTGCAGATTGGTGGGTTCCTGAGTTGGCCAATTGCTGTTGACTTTGGGGCTTGTGGTGTGGGGTGCTGTCAGGGGAAGGACACATCAACTCTTTAGATCCAGCTGTGATGTTGCAGTGCATGGACCTGCTGGTCCCACTGGCTACCCCAGGTCTCACAGGTGGTGCCTTAGAAGAGACATGCCAGTCCCTGTGCTCCAGGTTGTGGGAAGGAGCAACCTCTCAACAAGACCAGGTGTTGGTTGAGGCAAGGTGACTTCCAGACCATCAACAGAGACCTACCTTCATGTAGGTCAAAAGCATGCTGGGCATGAAGGAATGGGGCCACCAGCCCTTCATCCCACTCTGTACCACTTCTCACCCTCACTTGGCAGCTCATCTGGGTGGTGCCATGATGAGTGGGGCATCAAAAGTAGGGCAGTGTGCTGCGCTGTGGGGCAGGGCGATGCCAGCGCTGAGCTGGGATGGGTGCTTAAAAACCCTGACACTGCTGGGCTCCAAGCCAGGGCACCACCACATCCTGCCCTCACCCCACTGCAGATCCCAGAGAGCAGAAGAGGACCCTCCCCAGTGTCCAGTCCGGCACTCACGGACCAGCAATCATCTTCAGACACTGATTTTTTTTTTAAAAAAAATGACATTTTAAAATTAAAAAATAAAACCCCTCCAGGCAACTTAACAAGCACAATTAAAAATGTGTCATGGAGAGCAGCAGCAAGCCACAAACAAACGACAGGGCAGGGACACAAAAACCCAGTTCCAGCCACTCCACTGCCTGTGGCATCTCACCCCCCTGCCAAGTGCCTGTGGGATGGCTGGTGGTGGCAGGGGACCCCCCAACCCCACGGGTGTGCAAGTGGACACATGGGGATGTGGGTGGGGGGGGTTGTCTGTGCCTTAGCACATGTGTGAGACTGCGTGGCCCCTCTCCTGTGCCAAGGTGAGGGACAACTGAGGATATTGCTGTGCCTCAGCACCGAGCTCTGTGGGCTAACCGAAAACAGATGTATAAAAATAAACAGAAATACTAGAGATGTGATTACCAAGGAAACGCATTTACATACAGGAAAATGTCCAAAATGACTGTCATTTACTTCCTTTATTTATTCACATTTATAGAAGTGCTCCCACCCAGGGATCCAGGCTCAGTCGTGCTCAAATTGCAAGAAATGGGGCTTGCTGGGCCCCTGCCCCACCACCCACCGCCAGTGTACCCCACTCCCACAAAGGAGACCCTCCCCCATGATGGGGTTATCCATACTGGAAAGTGCTTTCCTACATTTCCCATCTATGGGCAGACACATTCCCTGTCCTCTTTCCTGGGATCTCCCCAGGGAAGGATCAGGGTGGGGCAGACCCTGACAGCACCCAAGCGGGGTGGCTGAGGTTGGGTGGGGGGGGTTAGACACCAAGAGCTGTCGGGGTGAAGCGGGGATATGGGGGGATTTCTTGGTCCAGTTGCCAGCAGAGAAGCTGAAGGGGGGAAGCAAATGGAAAGAGAAGTGTTTTAACTTGCAAGAAATGGAAATCAGAAGGGGGAATTTGGGTCATGCCAAAGCATTTGTTCTACAGGAAATGAAATGGTTCACAGGCCTTTCCTTTCCTCCCCTTCTTCCTTTTATTCCTTCTTTTGGGGGGTGCTTTTACAAAAAACAAACAAACAAAGTTTGATTTAGAAAATGCATGAAGAAAATGCTTTAGTTGTCCTCTTCTCCTGCAGTTGTACCCTGAATGCAGCCTGACACCCAGCTTCAGTCCCATCAAAATGGCATTTGGGGCTCTTTTACCAGCTGCCAGTGACAAAGTCCTGCGTGATTCTGGCTGGAATTCTCTCAGACTATCACCTCCTCTCCAAACCTTTCCCCATATCCACAGGATCCCAGGCTCTGAACACTGATGTGGAGGTCTGACTGTAAATCAAGTCCCACTCTCAGAGGGGAGCCAGCTCCATCCCAGCCCCCAAAAAGCCTATGGAGATGCAGGGGTGCAGCAAGCTGAGCAAACCTGGAGGTTCACCATGTCCTGGTTGGTTTGAAAGGAAAAACCTATACAGGGATTTTGTAGTCATCACCTTTTCTCACTGATGAGCTCCTCCATGTTGGGACCATCAAACCTCCCACTGGCTGTGCAACCACCCTACAGGACTGAAGGATTTTCCTCTGTCCCCACTGTGCTGCCAGCCAGTGGGGGGTGCTGAGTCAGCAATGCCCACCGCATCACCTGCAGCAGCCTCCCTCGGCAAAGGGCAGCTGCAAGACGGCACAGTTTGCTGCTCTGTTCTTGCATCTGCCAGGTAATTAGAGATGACAGGGTGTGTGCAGAGCTATTGGGTAATTGCCCACACACCTAAGGTGTGGTGGAAGTCAGGAGGTGAAGTAAAATCTTCCGCCTGACACAGCTGTAGAGGTGCTGCCCGGCAGCAGTGGGATGAGGAGGTGGAGAGCAGGAAGCAAATGATGGAAGGATTCTGTGGGCACAGCACAGACCCAGACTGGGAGAAGGGGACCGAGGTAACCCCAAATTATGCTGGAAGGGGAAAGGCAGAGTGGCTGCTGGAGCACGGCACGGCGGCGGGTGAGAGCATCTCTGCACAGACGGGGAGCTGGGGGCTGGCGCGGTGACACACGGTGAGTCAGCCCTGTGACGCTGTCACACGAGGGCTGTGTTAGCAGGAGCCTCACGTGGAGGACCAGGAAGGTAACGCTCTGCTGGCTGCCCATGTGTGTGCCCACATGTTCAGCTGATCAGGTTAACTGGCTCATTTGCCTAGAAAGAGGGTGCCAAGCGCTAATGGCTTTGGACAAGCAGCCTGTGCCGTGCTTTGCTCTCCAGCCCTTTGCAGGTGCTGCTGAGCTGGCCTGGCTCAGGGCTGAGGGGCTGGGGCACTGCCTCCAGGAAGAGAGCCAGAAGATGTGCCAGCTAGCAAGTGCTTCTGCAGCTGGTGACACGACAGAGAGGTGTGGTGCCCATGGTATAGGGGGACTGACCTTGCTACACTGCCCAGAGGAGTAGGGATGGGCCACTGAGTCCAGTTCACAACCTTGGTGAGCAACTGGAGAATAGAGACTAGGGATAAGATACTCCTTTCCTCCATTCCAGCATCTTCTGGAGCTCAGCTCCAGTGCCTACAGAATGTCTGGAGGCTTCAGCATGCCCCAGAGCAGAGATACCCTGGCACAGATGAAGGCAAAGAGGAAGGCAAAGCCCAGGTGGTTGTCCCATCTTAACCTTGAACCTGCACATAACTCTCACCAGCAAGTGCCATCAGTGTGCCAGCATCAAGCAGGTCACCTCCAGTCTTGGCATCCTTACTGTGCTGCAGGAGAAAACAGTCTTGGTGTTACTCATCCCCTTGCCTGAGTCTCTCTCTTGCACACAGAAACCACAGCTCTCCAGCCTCTTGGCTCTCCCTACAAAGGCCTTACATCCACCCTCCCTACCCATGTCCCATCTCTCCTGGCCTCACCTTCCCTCCCCTCCCACTCTCACAGTTTCATGCCTGGCTTAGGGCACGTCCATTGAGTGGTCTGGGAGCCCTCCCCTCCAGCCCTCCCCTCCTGCAGGCTCCAGGCAGACACAGCCATTTGTCCATAGTCACCTTCTGAGCTCCCCTGTCCAGGCAGCCTCGTGATCTGATTTCCTTCATTTCTCCAAGTCTGTATTCCAACATCCAAACCTTGGGTAGAGACCAATTCTTGTCCACTCCAGCCCTTTTTAAGAGACACCAACCCAAAACACAGCAGTTCAACCTCAGGTTATCATCATCACCCAATTCTCTTTGTCATGCCTTAGCAAAACAGACTCTAAACTCATCTCCCCTCTTCTTGGCTGGTGGAGCAGACTGTGAATCAAAGATATCTGTAGCACTTGTTCTCCCATCTATGCCCTGGAAGATAAATTCCTCCATATCCACTGTTCCCAGGATTACTCATTCCTCCTGGATGAGGGCTACTAATTCTTCCATTTTATTGCTCATGTTCCTGGCATCAGTACAGAAATACTTGAACTGTTTCTGCCTGGTCTTATCTAAGCCCTCAGCCGAGGAGGTGCCGTCCGTTGGCTGGCTGGAGGGCCTGCCTGACGTCGGCTCTTGGCAAGGGGAGCACTCTCCCATTCCTTGTTCTCTCTGCTCTTCCTTTCTTGGTTGCCCTGCTCCTACTGACATGGTCATCCTCCTGCTTTATGTGTATTCCAGGCAGGGTGCATCCAAGGCCAAGAAAGGCAACACTCCCCGAGACAATCCCAAGACCCATCCACGGGGAACATCACTACTTATCTTCCTTCCTCCTGATAACCTTCTTTTAATATTATCCACTGCAGACTCACCCTTCACAAGTTCTTTATCCACTTTAATTCTGTGATCCCATCTTCTCTGGGTTAGCTAATAATTTCCCATGGGTGCTTTATCCAATAGTTGTTTAAATCTAGACAGATGGAATGCAGTGCTTTGCCTTTGTGCAGAAATGCCACGGCGTGCTTAGTCTCCAGCAAGTTACCTCTGGAGAAACCACGTTGCATCTTACTCCATTTTCCATCCCCATCTGTGACTTTAACTGTTGTCCCATTTAACATAAACCTTATATGTACCTACCCCACATGTACAGGTGAGGACACGTGCTTTACAGTCTCCAGTACAGTGGTAGTGCCTTGGACTGACTCCTTGCTGCCAATTCTCCTCCTTCATGAATGATTTCTCCCAGGACTCTGAGGTGGAGGTCAGCTGGTTGCCCATCATTCCAGTGCATTAAGCTGTTGGAGCTTTCTTCCCTCCAAGGCAGTGGTCACTCCTGTTCCCTTACCATCACTTCTCTCCTCAGAATGGGTGTACTCACCAGTGCCAGGGCAGGGTGTCCAGGCAATATCAGGGCATGGCAGCATCTTCGCCACCTCTTCCCACACTCATTCTGGACTTCTTCTACTAGTTGTGCCAGCTTCACCTCCAGAAGACCACTTCCCCACAGGGAAAATCCCACATTTAGCAATAATCCCTTTTCCACAAATGCTTTCCAGTAGCAAAACATTCTTCATGAACTACCCACCTCCATTGTGTTCCCTCTGGTCCTCCTCCAAAAGCCAACCACAGAAGTTGTCTGAAGTTTTTCTTCTCTTTGCTCCTCTTCCCCACCTTGGCCTAGACACCCTTGGCTTGTGAAAGCAGAAACCTGGCCACCACTTCTCCTTGCAGGGAGGCTGCACACACCTCACACAGAATCACAGAATGTCAGGGGTTGGAAGGAACCTTGAAAGATCATCTAGTCCAAGCTCCCTGCCAGGAGGAGCACCAAACCTAGGGCTCCACTCCATTTTCTGTTCCACTACCTGCCTCCTCCTTTTGCCTTGGCTTCTAACCCCACTCTTGAGGTTGTTAACCTTTGTTTACAGAATCCCAGAATCCCAGAATCTCCTGAGCTGGAAGGGACCCACGAGGATCCTCAGCCCAGCCCCTGGCTCCACACAGGAGCAGCCCAGTCAGAGCAGGGCACTGAGCGCATCGTCCAGACGCTGCTTGAGCTCAGCCCAGCTGGGGGCTGGGACCACTTCCCTGGGGAGCCTGTGCCAGTGCCCGACCCCCCTCTCAGGACAGAGCCTCTTCCTGACCCCCAGCCTGACCCTCCCCTGGCGCAGCTTCATGCCGTTCCCTCGGCTTCTGTCCCTGGTCCCCACAGAGAGGAGATCGGCGCCTGCCCCTTCGCTGCCCTCGGCAGGAAGCCCCAGAGCGCCAGGAGGTCTCCCCTCAGCCTCCTCTTCTCCAGGCTCAACAACCCCAGGGCCTTCAGCCTCTCCTCATCAGACTCCACCTCTAGACCTTTCCCCATCCTTGTTTCCCTCCTCTGGACACTCCCCAGTAGATTTATATCCCTCATAAAAATATTGTTCAGGTCTTGTCACACAGCAGGTGTCTGCACTCCTCAGGTTTGCTTATAGTTCCTCCTTTCTCCTTTATTATATTGTTTTGAATTTCCTACTTTGCCACCCCACAGCACCCAGCTGTTTCTGTGCTTTTGGGTCTCTTCCACCATGGTCTCCTGCCACACCTCCACTTCACCTACAAGCAGCAGGAGCTGAGGTGGTGGGAAGTGCTGGGATCAGGATAAGGGTATTCTCTTCTACTTTATATCAGCCTCATCCCTGTACCTCACCTCTGTACATCCTCTGCTGTGTGGCTGCAAGGGAGAGGGGACTTGGGCCATGTCATACATACAGCAAGGGCTCTGACCCTTCACTGCAAGCAGCCCTCTTAGAGGAAAAAGAAGCTGCAGGACACGTTCAGCCACACAACAGCTGGGATAGTGAAGTGTAAGATATCCATCCCATTGAAAAGCTGAAAGATAAAGATCCTCCTCTAATGGCATTGTTGTTTTCAGGAACAACTTAAAGACCTTTTGATTTTTCATTTCTTATTTCCTCGTTATACAAGAGCAACAGAACATCTCTCCACACAGAGCACCATCAGCTACTGAACACATCAGGGTCAGGAGGAAAGACGCCTGGTTTTATGGCTCAACTCACCCAGCTGTGCAGAGATACACAGAAATCCAAGTGATATAGAATCACAGAATCATAGAATCATGGAATTGTTAAGGTTGGAAGAGACCCCTAAGATCATCCAGTCCAACCATTAACCTACCGCCACCAAGTCTACCCTTAGACCATGTCCTCAAGCACCGCATCTCCCCGTCTGTTAAACCCCTCCAGGGATGGGGACTCAACCCCCTCCC
>VXBZ01008813.1:224432-252934 GCA_013399135.1 Heliornis fulica | reverse complement strand
GTGCAGAATACAGGGGGATTATCACCTCCCTGCTCCTGCTGGCCACACCGTTCCTGATCCAAGCCAGGATGCCATTGGCCCTCTTGGCCACCTGGGCCCACTGCTGGTGTGCCCCCACCACCATTAACCACCCCTTTAACCATTTCCACAGAAAAACGCACCATTGTGAGATGATTTTTTCAGCCAGAACCATCATGATCCTCTGTGGGTTTGGTCTGATCTCATCCTTCTCTTGAGCAAAACAGAATATGGGAAGGCAGGCTCCAAGCTCACTAAAGACATGGTTCAGCAAAGCTGTGCTCCTGAGGCACCCAGACATACAGCAGTGCAATTTCCTCTCTGTTTTGGGAGATAACCACAAGAAACCCCATCCACTAGCTAGAAACCATCAAGTGAACGACTTGTTCACCTATAGACAAACCCACCCAAATCAGAATAAGCCAGACCCAAATGTCAGGTCCAAAAACACAGCCCAAACCATCCCATGTTTCCCAGCAGTCTTTCATGTTGCTGTTTTCCTTCTCCTTCCCTTCTGGCCCCTTGGGCTGCTTTGTGAAAAAGTTCCACGGTGAGACCAGCCAAAGTCGAGATTTTCCAAGAGACGTGAAAATAGCAGAATGCAAATTTTGTGGAGGCTTGAAATTTCAAGTGATTTACCGGTGTCAAACCCGTAAAATCAATTTGGCAGGTGTTCTCTGGTTAAAATTAGTTTTAACTGAAAGCTGGAGGCATTCTTGTGGGTGTCTTTGAGCATTGTTTTGGATGCACGAGGCGTAAGCATGACTGTGTGCACACAGCGCATGTATGTGCGTTGCGAAGTGTAATCCTTCTGGTGTGCCTTGTAAGGCTTTTTGTGCCTGCTCAGAGATCTCTGTGGATTGAAACTGTGTGGCTGGTTACCACAGAAGAGCATCCTCAGAGGTTTCCTGGTATTTAAAAATCCTGGCGTTGCTACAATCCTGGGGTGGTGGGTGTGGGGTCAGCAGGTCCACGTCCCCGGGGCGGCGCTAGTGCCTGTAGGATTTCTCCTGCCAGGATGGGTGAGAGACCTGATGAGGGTCCAGAGGAGGTCACAAAGATGATAAAGGGGCTGGAGCACCTTTCCTACGAGGACAGGCTGAGAGAGTTGGGGCTGTTGAGCCTGGAGAAGAGGAGGCTCCGGGGAGACCTTCTAGCGCTCTGCCAGGACCTCAAGGGGGCCTACAAGAAAGATGGGGAGAGGCTGTTCAGTAGGGCCTGTTGTGACAGGACAAGGGGTGATGATTTTAAAATAGAGGGAGGGAGATTTAGATTGGATATTAGGAAAAAGTTCTTTGCTGTGAGAGTGGTGGAGCACTGGAACAGGTTGCCCAGGGAGGTGGTGGATGCCCCTGGATCCCTGGAGACGTTCAAGGCCAGGTTGGATGAGGCCCTGAGCAACCTGATCTAGTTGGGGGTGTCCCTGCTTCTTGCAGGGGGGTTGGACTAGATGACCTCTGGGAGTCGCTTCCAACCCTAATCATTCTATGATTCTATGATGAACTCATGGCATGTAAGGGTGGATGGGCTCTGCTCACAGATGGGCAGTGTTGGTCTGTGCTGCTTCCCAGTGGTAGATCTGCTTTTCCCACAGACCTGGCTCAGTGTGGGGTGTGGGGTGGATTTACTCAGCATTCCTCCTGCCCCAGGTACTGCTACCAGCCCCTCCTGCCCTTGCTCAGTTAAGTCTAGTGAGTATTTGGACTTCTCCTGGTGGGGGGAGGAAGCTGGGTGGTCTCCCCTCCATCCCAGTGCTGTGTTGTGGCTGAGGAGGAGCAGCCTTCAGAAAGCAGATGTTGAGTCCTTCAGCACATTTTGCAAGATAAATGTTGTGAACTCGGTTGCCTCCATCAAATCATCTTGTTGTGTTCGTGTCTGACCTTCTCCTTGGGCTCCCAGCTTACAGATGAAAGAAAACCCTTCCCACCTCTCCTGCTGCTGCCTGCTCCAGCGGGGCTGGAGCCATGGGACACCTTGGCAGTGGTTCTCGGTGGCTCTGTCCCTAGGCTAGGCACCGTGTCCTTGGCAGGGTGGCACTTGGGAGCCCTTTTGGGGTTTTACAGGGTCTTTTCCTCAGGTAGGTCACATTCATGCTGTCTAAGGCTCTCTAGACCCCTGAGCAACCCATGCTTTCCTTTGCTCTGCACCTCTGTCCAGCATGGACATCTGATCTCCATCCACTCCTCCCCAAACGCCTCCTCTCTGGCCCATCGCGCTGGGGCTCCTCACCTGCCTGAGACATCACCAAGTTCTGCAGATTCCCAAATGCTTCTGTTGAATCAGAAAATGCTCCAGGACCCCCAGACCCATGGGAGATGGGTCAGCAGAGCAAGATGTGTCCCAGCCCAGGCGCTCTGGGCTGGGCTCTTTGACAAACAGCAGCAAGGCTGAACCAGCATCACTCCCATCCTCGCTTCAGGGTCAGCGAGTTCAGAGGACAGGCCAGGGAGACCTTTATCTTCCCTTTGGAAATTTAAAAAGAAGCAAAAAGGGGTTGGTTTTCATTAATATTTTTCTTCAAAAGTTTTTCTGGCTTCCCTTCCCCATCTTCTGCCAATATTTCTTCGAGGGGGTGGGCAGGCGAGCGAGGAGCAGGGAACGTCTGGCAGGTTTTTGTTTTCAATTTGCACAAACTGATTTTTTTGTGTGTGTTTTTTTCCCTTTCTGGAAATTCTCCTCAGACAGGCACTTCCTGCAGAAATCGTCATTTTCAAGGGAAAAATATCACACAAACATGCTTTGTCCCTCTTGGTTTGCCCAGGGTCTGCAGAACCCTGGGCTGTGGCACGTTCCTGGTCCTGCCATGCACCAGCAACAACCAGCATCGTGCCCTACACCAGCTCTGACTGTACCACAGCTGCTGCCCACCCCCTGCTTCCATGGGGCTCAGGGAATTTGTCTGGAGAACCCCCTTGTAGTGTTGCATCCATCTCTGGAGCTCTCAGCACAAGGAGGACATGGCCCTCCTGGAGCAGGTCCAGAGGATGCCATGAGGGGGTGATCCAAGGGCTGGAGCATCTCTCCTATGAAGACAGGCTGAGAGAGTTGGGCTGGTTCAGCCTGGAGAGGAGAAGGCTCCAAGGAAATGTCTGAGCCCCTTCCAGTCCCTGGAGGACCTACAGGAAAGCTGGGCAGGACTGTTTGTAAGGGCATGGAGTGATGGGACAAGGGGTGATGATTTAAACTAGAGCAGGGCAGGTTAGATGAGACCTGAGGAAGACATTCTTCCCTCTGAGGGTGGTGAGACACTGGCCCAGGTTGCCCAGAGAGGTGGTGGAGGCCCCATCCCTGGAGACATTGAAGGCCAGGGTGGATGAAGCTCTGAGCAACCTGATCTAGCTCAAGGTCACTTGAACTTGAGGGTGCACTTGCTCACTGTAGGGTGGGACTAGATGGCCTTTAGAGGTCCCTTCCAACCTAATGCAGTCTATGATTCGATAATCTGTGGCTCACAGATAATCTTTGGCCTCTGCCCACCTGGGTCCCCAGGATCCCCCACACCACATGCCAAGCAGCACCAGTGGGACATTGTCCTGTTTGAAGCTGGGCTTCCTTAGATGAAGCTCTCTGGTCCTGGAGGCTCTGGTGGTAGCCAGGCACAGGGATAGCCAGGAATGTGAGGTTAAATAATTCATTCCTTCATAAATCTTTCCTAGAAACAATTTTTTTCTTCCCAGGGAGACACATTACCACCTCACACACCTGACCAGGAATTAGAAGAGTGGGTTTCTGCAGCAGCAAACGGGGCACAGGGAAGGGGGAGAAGGGAAGGAATAAAATATAGATTCTTGAACTCAGACCTGGGAAGCGGCAAAGCATCAATCTTATTAAAGGACTAGTGTGGACTCTCCAGCCAGCCCACTTCATCCTGACTCCTGACAGGCCCTGATGATTTGTGCCTGCTCAGCAGAGGAGAAGTCCCATAACTCACCCGCCGAGACGGCGTGGGATGGAAGCGCGACCTGGCGAGCAGGGAGTGACTCACCGCACGCCCCATCCTGCGCGGCACCGGCGCTCCCGCATCGCCGTGGGGTCCATCCCCAGTCCCACGCCTCCAGCGTGGCACAGAAGCCTTGCAGAGCCAGGCAGGATCTGCTCAGTGAATTTTAGGCTAGGCAGAGGTTTGAGCATGATCTGGGTTACGAGGAAAAGCTGAAAATTCCAGATTGTCCTGGTTTAATGTGCATCCCTCTGCTGCCTGCTTGGAAAAAAACAGGAGCAGGGGCTGTTCCCCATCTCGCAAACTAGAAGGATTTGCTTTTTACACCCAGCCCTCGTTGAGCTGGAGGAATCCTGCCCGTGTTTCTGACGGCGGCGGGTCGAGCCCGCAGGGCTCTGCGGGGATGTGCTGAGCATGGTTATCATCTCCGAGATGGACCGTGCCTCTGCTCCGAGCCCTGCCCGCAGGCACCGGGACGGAATGGTTGATGAGTGCAGAATCCTGAGCAAGGAGAGGAAATTCTCCCTGGAGCCCTGCCAGGCCAAGTCCTCATCCAAAAATACATCCTGCTCAGAGCCCAAAGGTTTTTTTTTTTTTTTGGGAAGGGAGGGCTGCAGCTGCTTCGCATGCAAAACCCTAACAGCAGCCCCGAGATCGCCGCATCCCCGTGAACGGTGCTGGAGTCACTCTCAAATCACAGCCCTTATTCCAAAAGAGAGATGGGGAAGGAGAGAAAAAAACAACAAAAAAGACACACATGCACCACCACGGATCTGGCAGGCAAACACAGCTCCAGGGCTTCTGTTTGCCCATCACAGGAAGATTTACTAGGGGAAAAATATAGGCTGATTAATTATGCAGCCGGTTTGGTCCATTATATCATAAAACCCAGCTGTGTAGGACAACGTTGGAGATGTTACCTCTCCAGCATTATCTCAGCCCGGAACCAGGCGCCTGGAGCCAGGAGAAGCCGTCTCGGCACTGAACGCTCGCCCGTGGCGCGGAGCGATAGCATCTCCCGAAACCCACCTTTTCCTTTGGAGATTAGGAGTGCGGTGAACTTTGATATTGTACCACTGCTAATTTCAATCGGCAGGGCCCTCCCCGGTGTCACCCGAGGCCTCGGGTTCATTCAGAGAGCTGCGGCAGCTCGGCGAGGGGAGGAGGGAAAACAGCCAAAGACTCCCCTTGAATATTAATGAAGCATCAAAGCTTTTAGCTGCATGGCCGTGTCTGAGCACGACTGCTCTCCAGGGCTCTGCTATGCTTGGCACAATAAAGCCTTGGTAATTATTTCCAATAACTAATTTAGATTATCATTAGCCCCACATTGGAGGCACAGAGAATGCTGCCCTTTCAAACACTTGAACCACTGAGCCTCAAAAATAAAACGTTCGCTCTCTGCAAGGAGATCTTTGCCAGCTCTAATAAATTAGAATATATTTGTGTGTGTTAGCGCCTGTGGTGGCTCAGGATAATGAGAGTAGGTTGTGTCTGGGAACGGAGAAGAAGGAGGCACCTCCTCTCCCCCCCTCCCTGTTCTCTGCACACTACACATTCCTCCGGGCCCCAATTTGTCCCCATTATCCTCCTGCAGCCCCCAGCCCCAAATCACCCAGGCCTGGCAGCCCACCCTGTCACAGCCAGTAATAATCCATAAATCATTCCACACCTTGAAAGAGAATTTCTGTGCAGCACTAAAAGGCTCCTGTGCCGCAGCCCTGTGCCAAGGTGGGCTCTGCACCCGTGCCCTGTGCGACCTGGGGGGCTCTGGCAGCTCTGCACCCGTGCCCTGTGTGACTTGGGGGGCTCTGGCAGCTCTGCACCCATGCCCTGTGCAACTTGGGGGGCTCTGGCAGCTGTGCCCACACCTCCCCTGCAGCACCCAGGCAAAGCTCCCCAGCTCCTCAGCTGCCAGTGCTGTCATAGTATCCAGCCCTGGGCACTCCTGGGAGAGTCCCAGCTCGGTGGTCCCCAACCCCGTGGGGCTCCTCCAGGTGCTGAAGGCTCGTGGAGCAGCACACACTGCCTGCCTGCTGCTCACCCACAGCCAACACTCCACCACTGTGGAGCAATCCCAGGGAACAGGGATGTCCCAGTAGGAGGTGGGAATGCGGCACACCTCCAGCCCACAACCTCAGCCAACCTCTGAGGGCCCCAAGACGAAGACGAAGCTCTTGTGCTCCTGAACCTGCCCTGCATCACCTGCCTGCACCGAGGAGACCTGCCTGTAACTCCTGCCTTTGCCACTGCAGGGGCTTTGGGACCTTGGGTGAATCACTGCAGCTTTCACAGCCTCCGTTTCATCAACCGTGTCATTAGGCTAATGATAATTAATGCCTGCGAAGGGCTTTATGCTCTTCAGCTGGAAGGTGATAGTGAAGGGTAAATTATTGTTATTACCATAAACACAGGGTACCTACCACTTACTGAGGGTGGGACCTGCTTTCTGACTTGCCTCAGCTCTTCTTGGATTAGGACCAGGGTCAGGTGCAAGCTCCTCTTCCTCCATCCTTTCCAAGTGAAACTGTGCTCCAGAGAGGCACTGCTGGGGTCAGAACCTTTTCTCTGCAAAGGCTGTAAACGTTGAGCTCATTTCTTGGAAACAGGCCTCTTGCAGCACTGCTGGGATGGGATGGAAGACTTGGGGGTACTGATGGATGAGAAGATGGAGATGAGCCAGAAATGGGCTCTCACAGCCCAGAAGGTCAATCACATCCTGGGCTGTCTCACAAGGAGTGTGGCCAGCAGATCAAGAGATCGGGTTCTTCACCTCTGATCTGCTCTGGGGAGATCCCACTGCAGTGCTGCACCCAGCTCTAGAGCTCTAGCACAGGGAGAACATGGACCTTCTGGAGGTCCACAAGGATGATCTGAGGGCTGGAGAACCTCTCCTATGAAGACAGGCTGAGAGAGTTGGGCTGGTTCAGCCTGGAGAGGAGAAGTCTCCAAGGAGACGTCCAAGCCCCTTCCAGTCCCTGGAGGACCTACAGGAAAGCTGGGCAGAACTGTTTGTAAGGGCATGGAGTGATGGGACAAGGGATGATGGTTTAAACTAGAGCAGGGCAGGGTTAAGTGAGACCTGAGAAGGAAGTTCTTCTCTCTGAGGGTGGTGAGACACTGGCTCAGGGTGCCCAGAGAGGTGGTGGAGGCCTCATCCCTGAAGACATCCCAGATCAGGGCAGATGAAGCTTTGACCACCCTTATCTAGTTCAAGGTGTCCCTGCTTACTGCAGGGGTTGGGACTAGATGGCCTTTAGAGGTCCCTTCCAACCTAAAGCATCCTAAGATCCAATGATTCTAGGATTCTCCAATGTGGCCACAATCCCAGCACCCTCACCAGCACTGCCAGATCTTTTTTCCCCTCTTTCTTATTAAACTTGTTTGTGGCTCAGATTTGGTTAGGTGATGGATCAGCTTCATTATTTTTTATTTTTTTTTTAAGTTTCTATTCCCTATGGACAGTTTCATTTTTCATTAAAGGTCTTTCATCAGAAGGAGCCATAATTGTCAAAGTCTGTTTCTGGTTTTTGATTAATATCTGGAATCTGCAGTGGGAAAAAAAATATATTAGATATTTCCCTCCATCCATTTCCACCCCTCCACCCCATTTTTATTGAAATCCTCCCTACAGAAAATTCCTGTTGCCCATCTGTGGCATTGCCTGTCATGTGGGATGGAGCAGGAGCTCATTTCTCCCAGGTAGAGAGCAGGAGCATCATCTAGCCATGCTGGCTCCTCACCAACCCCACAAGCACTGCAGAAGGCTAACAGCAAGTTCAGCTCATGCTGGAGAAGGACAGGCATGCTGGTAGCATCAGGTACCTGCTGGTGGGCTCTCCCCAGGGCTGTACCTGGCTAAATGGCTCATCTGTTCCATCTCCTGGGTGTGGGGATATCCAAAGGTCCCAATCCATCCTTCTTAGAGCAGGTTTGTCACCAGCACCAGACCAGACCAGGGTAGCTGTGGCTTTGCCAAGCCAAGTCTCCCCAAGGATGAAGATGCCTCTGTGACCTCAGTGCTGACCCACTCTCCTGGGCAAAAAAGGTTTCCCTCACATCCAGCCTGAACCTCCCAAGCTTTAATCTGTGGACACTGTCCCTTCTCATGTGTCTGCCACAGCCAAGACTTTGGCTCCATCACATTTGTATCTACCCTTCAGGAAGGTTCAGGCTGTTGCCAGCTCACATTTTCCAGACTAACCCAGCCTGGCTCTTCCTGCTGTCCTTGCAGGTCATCTGCCCCAGACCCCTCACCTTCCTTTTGCTCCAGTTTTGAACTGGGGACCCAGATGAAGCCTCACCCATGCTGCATGGAGGGGATGACTGTCCTCGATGTCCTGGCTGTGGCTGTCCCAGCAGAGCATGGCCCATTGCCTTAGGCACAGCAAGCACACACTGTTACCCTGGGCTCAGTCCAAACCCCACCACAACCCCCAGGTCCTCCAGAACCTCCAGCTCAGCCAGTTGTGTCCCAGTCTGGCCCAGTGCACAGGGTTTATCTGCCCCAGGTGAACCCCTCTTGTTGCCCTCAAGAGAAACTAAACAACTCAGATACTGGGCACCAAAACTCACAGATCCTAATTTCTTTCCACTCTTGGACCTGAAGCTGTCCCTCAAATCAACCCCTGGTCAAACACACCATTCCCACCTTGTTGCAAACACAATGAGCATGAGGTCTTCAAAGACCTTCCCAACAGGTGTCATTCACAGGAGGGTGGGAGGGGTGGCCACAGGGTGCTGCTGCTCTCTCCATACACCCTCCTGCCCCCTGACCACAGGGACAGGGTTTGTGGTCTTCGTTCATGCCATCTAAATCATTATCTATAAAATGTAATTACCTCCTCTCCTTCCCCTCCTGCCCAGTTCCTCTCTTAATCCCAAAGTGATTTCTTCCAGCCCATGTTCTTGGAGGAAATGGGTTATTTTCCTATCTTTCCATACGTGCAGGATCTCAGCCCCTACCCCCTGGCTCAGCACTGCATGCTAATCGAGAGGAGCCTCAGATTGAAGTGTATCGAAATGCAAGAACTCTGCTTTGCCTTTGCATCCTCAGAAGGTGTATTTTGCTTTTTGGGCCAAACATATTGTGCATTTTCTGTAACAATGAACTTATCACACTTATTATGATAAACTGAGAAGGCACTTTTCCACAGTAGAATAAAATCCTGCAGATTGACTTCAACTCTCAAATATTTTTGGATACTCGTACATTTTTCCATGACTTTTCTGATAAGGGGAGTATCCTGTCTCAGCACATCTGAGGGAGCTGGGCTGGGTCAGCCTGGAGAGGAGAAGGCTGTGGGGGGACCTCACTGCAGCCCCCCAGGACTTCAAGGGAGTGTATGGACAGGAGGGAATTGGGTTTTCCCAAGGGCAGAGGGTGGTGGGACAAGGGGATGGATTGAAGCTGGAGGAGGGAAGGGTCAGGTTGGAGAGCAGGGGAAGTTCTTCATGGAGAGAGTGGTGAGGTGCTGGAAGGGGCTGCCCAGAGAGGCGGGAGATGCCCCAAGCCTGGAGGGGTTCAAGGCCAGGTTGGATGTGGCCCTGGGCAACCTTGTCCAGCTCCAGGCCAGAGGCTTGGTGGCCCTGCCTGTGACAGAGGGGTTGGAATTCAATGATCCTTGGGGTCCCTTCCAACCTAGACCAGTCTGGGATTCTGTGACATCCTACCAAGCCTGTGCAACCACCCACTGAACTGTGCCACAGAGATCATCCCCCTCTTGCACCCCATCCCTTAGGTTTTAAAGTAACAAAGAGGAGAGTCTCTGGAAAACTAAGTCAGGAGATAACCCTGTAGCTTTACTCTTTGCTAAGGAGGACGAGACAAGAAGTCTCATTCACCCAATGCTCCACCACTGAAGCCACTGCTGCAAAATCCCACGCTGATCAAACATCTGGCAATCACAGCTGGAGGACTTCCCTGTGTGACAATCACTGAGGACACCAAATGCATCCCCTGTATCCCACACTGGCCAGCTACACCCCTAAGTGTCAGCATCTCCATGACTGCAGTGTCACCTCGATGCCCCCAAATCCCCTTTTGCAGACATGTAGTCCCACATTTTTCCAGACACCAGAGATCCTCCATCACCTGCACCTATCATATCCCCACCAAACCACATCCAACCACCCATCTTCAGGGGCAGTGAGCAGAAATGTGCTTAAAACCACATTTTTTCTTCTCCCCCCGGACCTGCGAGGACACCGTGAGGATGGATCAGCCCTCGGGCCGCAGCAGCCCCTCTGCTTGGGCACAGCCAAACCCTTTAAGCACGTTTAGCGGCGTGGGGAAATAACCACCGTGTCAAACTCTCTGGAGCGAATTCCTGGGAAACAAGAGTGCCACGCCGTGGTGAGCACCCAGCAAACACAACGAGCTCACCCCACACCTCCACGCATCGCCCCGGGGCGGACACCCCCAGGCTGCAGCCTCCACCCGCGGCAGGAGCTGGGGCAGCGGGGAGCTGTATTATGGCACATCACCTCCATCCTTCACCTTCAGAGGGGAAACACGCAGAAAATGAGAGCAGAAATGCCTTTGCTGACAGGTTTGAATGAAGAGATTCCAGCTTTTTATAAACAGTCTTTGGATTTCCTGAAAGTTACGGTGCTGGGCATCATTTGTATGCAGGATGTGTTCTAGCTCAAAGGTACCAGAACTAATGCTGTCCTGTTAATGAACTGAGTGAGTAATAGCCATGGGTATAGAAAGCTTATGTCTGAAACTAATCCTAGTTAATGAATCTATTGTTACAGGTATTAAATGGTGACAGGGGGTTTCATCCATCAGCCCTCCATTAATCACAGCGTCCCCGCCTATGCTTATTATTTAGAAGCCAGCAAAGGGATCTTAATGATATTAGTAATAGAGCGGTTGTGGTACGTGACCTAGGACAAGCTGGGGATTTAAGGTGATAAGTGTCTGATCACATAAGGCGTTTTAGAGGTGATCCAAGTGGCTCTGCTCCCCGTGGCATGTTATCTTGTCTCTGCCAGCTTGCTCTGCTCAGACAGCGCGCTGCTCCGAGAGCATCGCTGCGCAGAGCCCTGGTGGCCACGCCGGGAGCCTCACCTCCTCTGCTGGTGCCTGCGAGGAAACCCGGCGACTGCGTGGGGATCTGCCCGTGATCTTCAGTAGTCCCTCCCTGCAGACACGCACCAGGTCCCCAAGAGGGCAGGGGCACGATGTAGGGCCCGAGGATGCCCGTGGGGTGCACGCAGCAGCGCGGCGTGGATCCGTCTGCACAAGTAGCCAGGTGCAAGCCCACGTGCATGAACACAAATACCCACACACCCACACAGCCTCAGAGCAAATGACTCAAAGGTTTCTTTGGAAAGACGTGAGGAGCATCTGATATTCTACGTTAATTCTCCATCTGGATGCTCTCAGCATGTGCGTTGGGACAGGATTCATCTCATCTCACCTATTGTGGTCCTCCAGACTCGTGTCTGCACTCAGAGATATTTCTGCTCAGGAAAGGGATGCTGTCACCACCATGGCAGGGCAGACCCTCTGAGAGGACCAGGACAGTGTCTAAGGTAAAGCAAGCCACCATCTTCAGGGATGGTACTTCACCACCTGCCCACAAAGCAATCTGCATCTTTGCACTGCTCTGGGTTGCTGATGGTGGGGATGAGTCCCAGTCCTGCACACCTTGGCCCCAAGTGGATAAGGTTTCATTTCATGAGGGCTGCCAGCATGGATGGGTAGGGTTTGGGAGAGGGTCTTGGTCTGGTTGGTTAAGTAGATCTTATCTGTTCTTCTCCTGAAGACTGCTGTACCCTGAGGATGACCACAGCAGTGCTGGATGAGGGGGATACCCAGAGCCACTGCAGCAAGGCTCACTGGCCACCATAGCAGCAACAGAGCCAGTGGGTCATCCTGGAGGGGTGCACAAGGATGCTGTGTAAGCCAGGATGTGAGTGCCAATCCCCAAGCATAAAAGCCTACAGCAGCTGAACAACCTGAAGGTCCCTATGTCTCTGCATGGCTTTCACCTTTGGCCACCACTGCGGTTCATGATCTCCTT
Source organism: Heliornis fulica (assembly GCA_013399135.1). Lineage (NCBI taxonomy): Eukaryota > Metazoa > Chordata > Aves > Gruiformes > Heliornithidae > Heliornis > Heliornis fulica. Next base: position 240,943 of record VXBZ01008813.1, on the reverse strand, counting down.
ATGATTTCCAGGTGACAGAGGAAGGTCCCCAGTGCCATAAGTGCAGCAGTCCTGGTGAAGTGAAGGGAACAGAAGGATATCCAGACTCCATACAGACAGCCACAGCACTGGAAGGTCTCAGTGTTCTGGGTCCCCAGCGCCCCCATAGAGCTCACCACACATGGAGAGCATCTCACTGTCAGGCCAAGGCTATAGGGGACAAGATGTGCTAATTTGATGGCCTCAGAGGTGGTCTCCAATTCACCTGCTCAGGGTGACCTGTGGCTCAGACCACATGCCAACTAAGAGTTCTCCAACTGAGACCAGTTTTGGAAGGCAGCTGGGGGGGTGGGAGGAGACTGAAAAGAAGAGGTGAATGCTCACCACGTGCCACTATGAGAAGCTCCCAGGGAGCTGTGCTGTCAGGACATCTTGGGGTCACTTAGGTGGTGGGAGTTCAAAGTACATGACCCAGCAGCCCTGGAAATCAGCTTCCACCCCCCTTTTGTGGGGAGCCAGAAACTCAGGTGGGTTTGCAGAGAAAGGTACTGAAGACTGGGACTTCTGTCTGCAGCAGGAGAACCTGCTTTGGCAGTGGGACACCTGTGTGACACCCAGTGCCCTGCTCTGGGAGAAGACCTGAGCTGTGATGAGTGCCATGTGTCCACAAACCGGGCATCCTCAGGGTTTCTTCCCACAATAACCCTTTTGCAGGGTCATCATCCCACAGTGCATTGACACTGACAGGCTGCACCTGAACCAGCTCTGGAGACCTGTGGGGTTGCTCACTCCTTTTCTATTCTCTGCAAGGACTTGGAACTCTGCATTTCCATGAAAAACCAAGACAGGTAATCTGCCACTCGGTTATATTTTTAGGTTAATAACAGATGTATAAATATATATGTGTCTCATCTTCACAGGTATTCAGAGCCAGGAGCTCCCCACTTGCCAGTGTTTAAAACAAGCCAGATCTAACCTGGGAAGTGTAAGCCCAGGTCTAACCTGACACCTTGTCTTGCCAGCCCTGCAAACATCACCCTGTTGCTCTGCCATCACAGCTCCACATGGCTGGGGTCCAGCAGAGAGACTTGGGAACCTGCTGCTCCACAGCATGTTGCTCCCCACAGCCCTGTCTTGCTCTGCTGCCTGGCCTTGAGGAGCTTCCTGAGACACCTGATGTGGAAATCTGCCCACAAGCAGCAGGGTGGTGCCCCCAGCTGAGTGCTCACCCCAAACCTTCCTGCCACAAGAAGATGCATTTTTGGGGACTGTGTTTTCCTTCAGTGTTAAGATTGTTTTCCTGCCTGCTCCAGAGGGAGAAGTTGAATGATGGCTCTGAGGGATGGACACACTGCCATGGTAAAGCCTCTAAAAACCAGAAGACCACCTAGGAATCATGGTATAAAAGGGTAAGAAACCTTTGTGCTGTTGTTGGTCTGTGCTCACAGCTTTTCTTCCCTATCAAACAGCCCTGATTCAACCAGGAGAGCTGAGATCCTCCCATCACCTGCTTCCAAGAGCTGGGGTTTGCAACAAATTCCCCAGGGCTGCCAGGTCTGGCTAAGCCCTGGCCAAAAATAAAAGAAAGAAGCAGGGCTCAGTCTCACCACGCTGCATGAGCCCCCCATGAACCAAGCAGGTGGATACCTGGTCCCCAGTAGTGCCACGATGCACTAGGACAGCAGCCAGCAGAAGAGGAAAAAGGAAGAGGAGAGATAATTATTAGTGATTGAAACTGATTGCATGAAAGAAGGACAGATGTTTCTTGTTGTGCTTGTGTGCCTGAGGCTACAGAGCCATGCAAGGGACCGGGGAAAACTCCTTTTCAGTCTGGGAATGCTGTGCTGCTGAGCTGCATTCAAAGGAGAGCTGAAATCCACACATACTTTCCCTCTGACTCTTGCAAATTCACCCAGGATCTGGCACTTGCAAATTCACCCAGGATCTGACTAAAATGCCAGCCTCCTCCTTTCCCCCATGCAGGCAGGGGATGTCTGTATAGACACTCTCTGGCCATGGGCCTCAAGGTGCTGCAGAGAGCCCCCAGCTACCCACCAGACTCCCAGGCATGAAACCATCCCAGTCAGGATGAGACTGGGGAGATGATGGGTCTGGGGACGGTGCAGCCAGGTCCAGAGAAGCAAGCAGGGGTTAGAAATTTTTTAGCAGAGCATCATAATAAAGGCACAGGGAAGGACTGAAGGCAGGGAAAGCTCCTGGCCATCCTGCTGCCAGAGCAAAGCAGCCCTTTCTATGAGAGCAGGAGCATTTCTGTCCTCATCCTCCCTTGTAGCACCCAGGATGGGGCATCCTGCTGGTGTTTTCCTTCAGAAAGGATGGGTCACCCAGGAGGAAAACCAGCTGGTGTCCCCACCAAGCAGAGGAGTTGCTGTTAAGGGGACACAAAGCCCCTGTGGTGTGTTGTGTGGGCTTCAGTGCATGTTTAATGCTATAAAATATGTAAATAGAGAGCTTGTCTTAGCAATGTTACTGATGGTGATGATGTGCTTTTGGCATCTGTTCAGATGGCTTCAGTGCCAAGGCAGGATGGAGCTGGAGATGCATAAAAGGACCTGAGAAGGGGTCTTGCCTCACCAGGAGAGGAATCAGCCACCTCCAGCATGGTGCAGGTCCCAGGGGAGGGCCTGAGCTCCTCCCTTGGGAGTTGGAGGGACCATCCAGACTCAGATCTGCATCAGGTTCACTTGAAATAACAGTTTGGGCACCTTAAAGGGAGGCTTTAAGGAAGGTCTGGGAGGGCAGAGGGGTTCAGCCTGGTCTGAGTCTCACCTGAGACAGAATAAAAAGGACATTAAATGAGCAGACAGTGCAGGGGGCTGGGAGGTGACAGCTCAGTCCCGGGGGTGCCACCATCACCACCTGAACCAGAGGACCTGCAAGGGGGAGGCCACCCCAACAGCTCCATGTTCCTGGGCTGACCCCAGGACCCCCCCTCCCCGAGGTCACAGCCGAGACTATCACTGGGTGCCCCGAGGATGAGCGCGGTGCACACCCCATCCCCCCCAGGGGTGCAGGCACCCCATCCCTGGAGCTCCTTCCCACCCCACGGGATGCAAAGGCCTGGAGGGGTGAGGACTGGGACCCCGGACCGGGAACCCAGGCAGGCAACAGGCTCGGTTGCCCACGTCCCGGTCCCCGCAGCCCGGCCCCTCCCGGGGCAGCGGCGCATCCGCGGGTGCCCAGTGCCCTCTGCCGGGGACGCTCCCGATGCCAGGAGACACCCGGTTGCCACGGAAACGGGATGTTCCGTTCCTCGGCGCGGCTCCAGCGATGCCTCCGGGTCTCCGAGCCTCGGGCGGCGGGACGAGGGACGGGGAGAAGGGGGAGGGCAGCTCCCACTCGGGTCCTCATGTCACGGGCACGCCTTCCTCCAAACTCAATAACATGAGGAATGCACCCAAAGCAGAGGAACTGGGCCCCAAAATTTTTGCCACTTGGCAGCACAGGGAAGGGGCTACAGGGTCCCCAGCAAGTGCTCAGGTGTTTGCATGTCTCCTCCCCACTCTCCACAGCTGGTTTTTGACAGAGCACAGCAGGGGGCCATGCAGGGACCCCTCCTCTCCCCTGCACTAACACCAAGCAGCTCCCGGTCTCCACGCAGTCCCAAGCAGCTGATGGGTGCCCCTGCCTGGTGCTCAGGCAGGGAGAGGAACATTGATGTCACACCTGGCCCCAGGGATGAAGGACTTCATCCCTTTGGCTTCAACTCCCCTCCAGCCCAAGGATGCTCTTCCCACCTGCATCTCTTTTACCCCACGCTGCCTCCACTCAGGAACATGTTGCACCCAGATCTGGCACGTCACAGCTGCTGTCCTGTGGGCCAGTGCAGTGGGGAATCCAGCCCCCCAGCCTCTACTGTCCTGGGACATGTGAGGTGTGCACCTGAGCCCTTCAGCATCAGCTGCTCCCTGCCAGCCCCACAGCTCCATCACCACAAGCATCAGATCGAGGGCAGCGATGCCAAGAAAGAGCCCCTGGGGTCACTCAGGGCCTCACTGTTCCACAGGGCTGCTGGTGGGTGCAGAGGGGATGCCAGTCAGGGCTTGCAGCTGCCCCAGAGCATCCCCAGGGCTTTCACCACCTCCACCATGGAGGACCATGTCTCCATGTGGAGGATGTGGACCATGTCTCCACCACAGCAGCCAGGCCAGGACCACCTGTCACCTACTTCTGCGTGCCAGCAGCGCTGAGCACTGTGCCAGCACGGTGCTGAGAAGGTCTCAGTGTGGGTGTCCCATGTGCTGGATGGGAAGGGGAAGCATTGAAGTCCACCAGGCACCTTCTCTTCCATCCCACCCCAGGGTCACAGCCCCACAGAGTCAGTGGGACAAATCCTGCCTGTGCAGCTCTATGCCAGGACCTCAGATCCTGCCCAGGACAGCTGCAGACTTGTTCAGAGGCTCAGCTCACCCCACTACAGCTCCCTGCAGCCCAACACTGCACCCAGAGCCCAGCTGGGCTGTGTCAGAGCTTGGCAGCTTTGCTGTACCCCAACAAATTTCCTGCAACAGGTAAAACACAGAGTGACAGAGGCTGGAAGGAACCCCTGGAGATGGTCTGCTCCAAACCCTCCTCAGAGCATCTCTACGTGTGCGTGTCACCGAGCGCACGCGTGTCTAACCACGGGGTGTGTGTGTGTCCATGTGAGCATCTCTCCCCCTGCAGCTCCCTGCCTGGGATTACAGCTCTCAGCGCAGCTCAGGCAGCCAGAGAAGTTCTGTAATTTGAAAGAGCTGCTTCTCCAGACATCAGTGCTGCCTTTGAAAGCACATGAAAGGCGAGCAGCTCGTGAGCGACCAAAGCCTAGCTCTGGGAGACAAACGTCCTTCTACGCACCCCCAGCCTTGTTGTGCGATGCGTGTGATCTTCCCCGCTCCCCTGGGTGCCAGGGTTTGAAGGGCTGCTATTGTACTGGGGGCTGGGAGCGTTTGAGAGGATTACTGCGCCTGGGAAGGGGTCTGGCTTGTGTCAGGGAGCTGCTGGAGACACATGCCGCACACCCCGCGCTGCGGGGAGAGCAGCCGTGCACCGGCGCCAGCCCCGGGGGCCTCGTTTGTGGGGATGTGGGAGGAAGAGGAGAAGGGTCTCGGCCACCCAGCACTGCCCTGGGACCTCCTGCCTCTGTCCTGGCCTCTTGCAGGGACTTGCAGTTGCAGCCCTGGCTCCCTCTGGGTCAGGACAGCTTCTCCCACCCCTCCTCAGTGCCAGGCTGGTACTAAACCAGACCTGGACCTCGTCCTGGCGGGACAGTCAAGCCCTGAGACCTGTGGGGGGGTTGGGAACATCTCATCCCTGAGGGGCTGATACACCCACTTGACCCAACTCCTCTGTTTTGCAAACCTGCTTCCTCTTCACTGACCACACTGCAGGAGACCCGTGGCATGGTGCCACCTTCTTCTGCCCTCCCAGCACAGTACCCAGGCACAGTTCTCCTTCCCAGCCTACAGCAGATGAGGCTGCACTCACAGTGACTGCAAAAGACCATGCTCAGCCTCAGCTTCTCCCACCTGGGACATCCCACAACCCCTGCAAACTCCCAACCATCCCACTGACTCCTGCTCTAACCTTGGCTAACCTCCTCTGCAGCATCCTAAGACCAGAAATGTCACCCTGGACCAGAGGGAAGCTCCTGACCACAGTTTAACCACAACCCAAACCTTTCTGCAGGATGTTTGGGGTTTGGGGGATCGCTGCTCAACTTTTTGCCCTGGTGTAATTTGGTGTTCCCAGCTCATCTCAAAAAGCCTCTTGTTCTTTCATCACTTCTCGCCTCACACTGGAGAGTAATATTTTCACTCACACGCTGAAATTAGATCCTGATGTTTCTGCCAGCAAGGATTTTCAATAACTTGCTTATGTTCCTGGATGTAATTGCCTGGCAGACTTTCAGCCCCTGTGTGTTTGGGGGCGAGGGTGTGTGTGAAGAGACCTGTTAATCTGTGGCAGACCCAAGCCCACTTTGGCAGCGCTGTTGGAGCCCAGAGGAATGGGCCCAGTGAGGGTGGGTGAGCTCTGGAGGAGGCTCAGTGATGTGAGCTCCCTCATGTCCACCAGCATCAGATCAAGCCAGAGCCCTCCCCAGCAGTTCATGGGGACCTGAGCTGTGTCCCAGCCTGGAAGATACTGGCAGTGGACAAAGAGTGGGGACAACAGCATCCTGCCTTGGTGGCACCATGCTAGATGCATCAGGAGAGGAAAACTCACGATGTGCTGCTGTGCCAGAGACTGGATTTAGTTTCCAGGGCTCCCCAAACTCACAGTTTTCCTGCTCCACAGCAACTGGCCAGGCCAGCATCTGGAAGTCCTGAGGATCTCAGCTGCTGAGCATCCTTCCAGGTTGCTGCAGCATTGGGCCAAGGCACCCCAAGGAGTGGGCCAGCCCAGGCATGCTGAGAGCTTGCCAAGCAGGCAGCAAGGAGCAGATGATTTCTGCCAGTCTGGTGGTCCATCTGGTGAGCTGCAGAGCAGTTTGGCAATCCCCACTCTGCAGCAACCCATGTGGCAAGCTGCTGAGGATTTAGCAAGCCTGGAAGCCACAGGTGCCCATCTGTTGGCCTGGCATGCTCTGGGCAGTGGAGGAGACCCAGCTCCCATTGCCATCAGGGTGGAGCTCAGAGGCAGACTGAGCATCATGCAGGTCACTGCCAGGAGTTTCAGCAAGTTTGGAAGGGGCTGGAGAGCCCCCAAACACCGTCTGGGCCACTCTCATGTTTCAGGAATCAACTTAGGGAGGAAGCTCCCTTGCCCATCAAGAAATGACAATTCTCTGGGCTGCAGCTGCAAAGTTATCCTTGAGCCATTCCTCCAGCAAGGCCACTGCAGCTCTGCACCATACTACCTGGTGCATCTTGCATGCTCATGGACACACACAGCCTCTAAGTCTCCTCTCCCCAAGCAACCAGTTTCCCAGCAGCATCTCCTGAGAGCTGCTGCACCAGCACCGCTGCCTGCACCCTTCTCCCCACCCCTGGGTGCTCCCTTGCTGCTTGCATGGCCCCAGTGCTCAGGACCACCGCTCCCTGTGATTTCCCCTGGCATTTTCCCTGTGGTTTTCCCTGTGATTCCCACTCAAACTGTGAGATCAAGTATCATGGCTCAGTGCCAGAGCTGCTGGACACACCGTGCTCCCTGTCAGCTCAGCCTTCACGGGGACGGTGTCGGTGCTGAACTCCAGCATCTCCCCCTGGGCTCTTCCATCTGCAGAGATGAAATTTTTGAAGGCAGGAAAAGTTGTTTATAAACAATGGGGAAATAATAGCTGTCTCCTCATAACCTCAGAAGTATCATGGTAATTTTCCTTTGGTATTTCCAAAACAGCTCATCCTCTGGCACAGGCAGCATGTGGGAATCTCAGCTGGATGTTTCAGACAGTTACGAACATCTGAAAAAATGGATGCAAGCGGTCTCTGGAGTTAGCTGCAGCAGTTTCTTCAACTACTGATGGATCTCTGAGAAGGATCAGGATGGTAACAGCTACAGACCAGATCCTGGAAACTTTCTGCATGATTAGACCATCACCAGAGTTTGCTGCTTTGGGAGCAGAGGTGCTGGCTGGCTCCGGGCTAGCAGGGTGTGGTTTGCCCCCGAGCAATCCTCACAGATGAGGACAGAGCCCTGAGGCTGCAGGTCGGACACGGTTTATGTCATTGCTGACTTCACAAACCTCCTCCCAGCACAGTTCTCTCAGAGACACCCAACTCCTGCCCAGCACGTTGCCTTCTAACCCGTATTCAAACCAGCTCCGGTTCTGCTGCTCTTTTTCAGAGGCTTTCAGTGACTTCACAGATCTGCAGAACCGGAGCTGCTCATTCATTTGAGCCCTCCCCATCACCACAAGACCCAGCTGCCCTGGACAGATGACATCCTCATCCCAGTCACAAGACCTCCATCCAGATAGCAGAGCATCCCAGGGCATGAGGCAGGAGACCTGTGCTCATTGACGAGGGTCTGGCCCCACTCCTTTAATTCCCCTACAACCTCTATCAGGGCTGTCAGCCTTATTCCAGCCCTTCCCAGTCTGTTCCAGAGACCATGCCACTCACTCTGGCCACTGCAGCAGGACCTGGAGGAGAAACCTGCTCAAACCTTGGGGCCAGATGTCCCAGCACCATCTGCCGCAGAGGCGTGGAAGGGGCTGCGCTCTGCAGCGTGCAGTACAGGACAAAGCTGGCATGGTGGTTAGTCCTTCCTGTGCTCAGTTTCAAAACTGCACACATTGCAAGCTATTTTTTTTTTAATATATATATATCAGCTCTTGGAAACTGCCTCTCTTTCTACCTCCAACAGCCTGAATTCCTGCCCGTGTTTCTTGTAGTTTCAGCTGGCTGCAGAAATGCCTGCACCAAGGAGAAGAAAGGCTGTTTGCTCCCCCTCGCATGAACCACGCTTTCCAACAGCAGTTGGACTAATTATTGGCTAATAATTCCTGCCATGATCAAGTGTGTGTAATTTGGCAATACTTCCCCTTGGGAATGAGGTGCCACAGGGAGTGGGAGCTCCCGTGGCCGGCTGGCCAGCAGGATTTGCTCCTGGAAAGGGGCAGTAGGTGGATGCTCACTGTTTTTATGGGTTGTGTTTCTCTTCTGTAGCAACCTACAGCTTTTACCCCCTCCAGTAGGTTGCTGCCATCCCTTACTGGAGCCTGGTAAGGCTGAAAGAGCTCAGCTTGTGCTCACAGAGCTCCAGCCTTGGCCACTCTGCTTGGGTACAGGAACCTGTGCCATGGAGCAGCAGTCCAGCCACAGGACTGAATCTTCCCAGGAGCATCATCATCCTCCTCCTCCCACTGCCAGCCTGCCCACCCCCTTGGAGAGCAGGAGCACCTCAACCAGGACCATGCTGCAGCCCCACAGGCACTCAGGCACAGGGAGAGCTGCAGTAGCACAGCCTGGTCCTGGAACCCTTTCCTAACTTCAGGGTGGGGGATTATGATAAATGAACCATCCATATTAAAAATGTCACCATTTGTGACACATTTTTAGCTGTTATAGGGCTAAAATGGTCAGCTCTCAGCGGTTTTGAGCCTAAGAGTAGCAACTTTGGCTACTTGCAACTGGATTTTACACACAGGAGCATCAGGTGTGTCTGTTCTGGATGTTCCCAACTGGGCTTCAGGCAACAGAACCTGTAAATCAAGAAGTAGATGACAGAAGTGTGTGGGGCCTGGGGACTTGGTGGGACTGATGAGAAGTGTAGCAGGGAGCTCCCCAAATCATCATGCTGACTCAGTTTCCCATTCTCAGGCACCAAAAATCATCCAGTTCCAAAGATAAAAATCAAACTATTTTCTAAAAATCCCCCCCTCATCCTCATCTCAGAATGAGCTTTCCAAACCCCTTTTCTTCTTCCCTCAGTAGACTTTTAATAGAGGCAGGTCCTAGGGTCTAGGGTCTCTAGATACCAACCTCAGCTGGTCCTAGGGTCTCTAGATACCAACCTCAGCTGGTCCTAGGGTCTCTAGATACCAACACATCCCATGGCCTGCCCAGACCAGCAGCCCAGGCTGATGGCTGCTGTCAAGTGGCATTGGAAGAAAGAAGAGGAGGTAGCTGGGAGCCATTCAGGTCAGGAACCACATCCTTGGGATAGGGAATCTGCTCGACCCCATCCCTCAGTGGCAGCTGCAGGGTTATCACTGCACAGGTCGGTATGTCTAGCACGGAAGGAGAGCAAGCACCAAGGAGCTGATGTGGACAAATGAAGCTGAAGGAAAATGTAATTTTAAGGAAGTCAACTCCCACATGAAAAGGCTGGAGTGCACCCTGAAAACTATAGGAAAGCAGCAATTATTTCTTAATTTTTTTAGAGACATCATCTTCTGAAATGCTCCTGTAGCAACAGCCCCTCCTTCAAGTGAAGGATCTCATCACATGGCATGAGCCCAGGGGAGCCTGGACCACATATGGGGCAAGTGACATGATACTTAGTGCAACAGCAGCCCCAGGTTTCAGAGGAACGTTAGAAATCTTAGATTGACATCACTACTCTTGTGAGCTCAAAGCAAATCTGGCTGGCTGGAGTCAACACCAAGGGGCTGGAGCCTCCTGCTCTCCAGCCGTGATTCAGAGCAGTGAGGGAGCCTTTCCATTACCTAACCATGGGCTGGCCCTGAGAGCAAAGGAACAGCCCAACAAGGCACCAGGTCCCTGGCAGCAGCACCCACACCTCTGTCCTGCTCCTTTCTGGCAAAGTTCCCACACCACCAGCTCTGCAGCATGAAGGAAACCTGGGCAGTGACACTTTTAGAGGCAAGAAAGAAGCTGGTCTGCTGTGGTTAAGTTGTAAAGCTCCTAGATGTGCTGAGTCAGTACTGGAATGGGTTTTAGTGTGTTGGCCGGGGTTAGTGTCAGCTGGGTGTGTCAGAGCATCCTCTCAGATGGAGGAGGTTGAGGTGGGGGTGGCAGTGATGGTCACAAGAGCTTTGGTGCTTTTACCAGAGTTTCTAAATTGTCTTTCTGCTTGGGCTGAAAAAAACTCCCCCAGCTCCAAGAGTTCATCACCTCAGTCCAGATCCAAGAAGCAAAGACCTCTCTGGTTTTGCAGAAGGATGATGTCTCTGCTGACCCAGGCTCCAGGTGAACTTGAGAAGGAACTGCCTTGGCTTCTACCTTCTGTCTGACACAGGAGCAGATGGATGTAAACCTTCCCCAACCACAGTGCAGCAGCATGAGCAGAGCTAGCTGGTCTCCCAAGGGGGGCTCATGACACCCATGGCACCCTGAAGCCTCTCCTGGCTGTCAGGTGTCCCCATGCAGCCCTGGCTCATCCCACCACTGCCCAGGCACCACAGGAGCCCTTTGCCTGGGGCTCAACTGAACAGGATCACCCATTGCAGGGTCACATCCCTGGGTATCACCATGAGGAGACCCTGAGCCAGTGCTCCTCATAAGCACAGGGACAAAACACTTACAGGCTGTTTTTCACTGCTGCATCTACTCTATTTCTTCTCCAGGACTAAGAGTCAAGCTCAGGCCATAGAAGACTGCTTTAGCTGGAAGGGAAAACAGCACTTCTTTTTAAAACCTTGGTATCACTAATTCCATCAGTTTCAAGAAATAATTTCAGATTTACCCTACACTTCAGATGTTGGTTTTCCTTTTCTCTTCTAAGCATTTTCTCCCTCCTTTTCCCCACTCTGTGCTACTGACACTGTACACACTGTACGTTGTGAATGATGAAAGCAAGACCCCAAAACTCTCTTTTCTTCATTTCCAATTTTATCAAAATGGAAACATTCAAAAAAAGAAGCTTTTCCAAGCTTGCTTTTTTGATTTTTTTTTTCCTTATTTAACAAAAGGCACTGTTGCAAGGGAAACATAACTCTGAGCAGCTGTGCTTCCAGGCTGCTCAGCACCACCAGAGTGCCTCCTACCTATGAAAGCAGATGGAGAACCATGGTACCTGTGAGACCTTCATCTTCTCTCTGTTTTCTCTCTCTTTCTCGTGAGCATCATGTGTTTCTTTCATCTTTCAGACTCATAAGTCCCTCTGGAGTTGTCCCATGCATTGCTGTACTTTGGCTCTTCCTCTTTAGATATTTTTCCCATAAACCATCAGTATCCTGGTATGAACTTACACATCTGCAGATCACTTTTTCTAGGATTATTTTGTTTATGGGCTTGTTCCCTTGCTAAAATTTCCCCAGATTTTTTCCTCCTCGGTGCTTCAGGTACACTCTTGTATCTCTTCCCATGATTAAATTGTGTGGCTGCTTACAGACATGCTCTCCTGGAAAACATTTGATCTCCTCTGAGCCCCTCCTTGCACCCACCTTGCACTGTGCCCTTTCTGTGCAGACATGTCAACCTCTTCAGATCCACAGTGCCAGCCACACTTGACGATGCTCTGAGCAGCCACAAGCTGAGCTCACCACTGTTTCACCCCTAAAATAAGAGGAGCTTCCTAAGGCAGAAGAAGAGCTCTTAAAAAGAACCCAGCAATTTTGTGATTTTCAACCATTGTGTGGTTGAAATACAATGTGGTTGAGATACAATGTCTTCTACATCACAAGATGTGGGTCAAGAGGGATCAACCCTTCTCTGATCTGTCAAGGACTGGTGGGGTTTTTGCTTCCTGCACATCAGGAGCACTCCTCGCCTCCTGCACATCAGGAGCTCTCCTCACCTCCTACTCATCTGGCTTATTTTACCTATTATTGGAAGGCAAGATCAGGAGCTCAGGACACTGGCAGTGCTCATCCTCTTGTCTCTTGTAGACCACCACAGGCTCTGAGGCTCCTTGTTTATCATCCTGCAGCTCTCATGGCTGTTGAGCGCTTGGTGACACTGTAATAAACAGTGAAAGTAATTGCAGGTATTTGTGAGCCATATTTTGTTCTCTGCAAAATGTTAATAAAGAAAAATCTTCAGCACTATGCCAGGAAATCTTTTTATATCTTATTTCCAGAATACTCTAATATTGGTTTATATCTGCAATTCAATTAATGTTCTGGGAGAGGCAAATTAGCATCCCCAGCTCCCAACGTCCTCAGCAAAGCAAGTTCCCACAGAGGGGAGAGATCTTGCGCCACCTTTCTCCAAGTGGATCAATTCAAGATCCCGAACACACCAAGATCACCCAAAAAAAGAGAGGGAGAAACTTCAGACGTGCCTCAAAAGACTCTTTGTGTCATATTACAGCACTTCCACTCTCCCTGAAGTTGGTAGCAGGGTGCAGTGGGTCTGCAAAGCTGCCTGCTATTGAGTGCAGGTCAATTGCAGGCAGCTTTGCAGCTATTGGGGTCTATGGATTTTAAAATATTAATATTTTAAATTAAATATCGAATCTGATGATGTTACTCAATTGGCTGTTGGATTTGCACCAGTGGTGCACAAGGCAGGTGATGCACAGTGCTGTGGGCAGCGCGTGGTGGAGGTGGCACAGGGTGCTGGCAGTGCTTGGTGACACTACAGGCAGGGCAGGTGCAGGCAGTGTGGCAGGACTGCTGGCAGAGAAGTTTCTGGCAGTGTCAGGAACTGAAGGAAGAGCAGGTGTAGGCAGTACCCAGGACTGAAGGCAGCGCCCAGTGCTGCAGGCAGGGTGGTAGTACCCAGGACTGCAGGCAGGGCAGTGCCCAGGATTGCAGGCAGGGCAGGTGCAGGCTGAGGCCCCTCCTGAGGACAAACTGAGCAGAGTGAAAAGCCAAAGTCAAAGTGCTGGCAGTAACTTGTTTGTCACCCAGGGAAGCTCAGCTCTTCATGGGCAAGCTGGCACGGACTGGCACGTGCTTTGGGCAGCTGTAAATCCTGTGTAAAGCCTGGAATATAAAATAAAATCTCACATGTGCTGGCAGGGGTTGAAAGCAACTTTCCCAAGGAGAGCAAACACATTACATGGGAAAAGCACTTTTGAAAGCAAAGACAGCTCCATTTCCATATTGAACAGCCCGATTTCCAAGTTCATGTCCTAAAATACACCTGTGAGCCACTTAGCAGCAGGATTGCACAGGAACACCTCCCCCTTTCTGTAACACAGTCTCTGTATTCTTACATGTATAGATAAGCAATAAATAAGCAAGTTTTTCTCTATAGCTGTAGGAAAACAAAGTGATACCTCAGAAAACACGCTTACAAGTCCAAGCCCAGGCGCTCCCCATGGCCACCAGCACCCAGCCGGGCTGGGAGCTGCATCCCCACAGAGCCCAGCCACCCATTAATATCTGGAATGATCATCTCCCAGAAAATAATTTGCCAAAAATGACTTTTCCAGCCATCTTTGAGCAGAGCATGCATGCAAGGATCTGCTGTGAGCGGTGATGAGTAGAAGGCGAAGGCAGGTGAGCTCAGCGGGGAGCATCGCCCATGACAGCACAGTGGGTGGCTCTGTGGCACCATTGTTGATGCTGCCAGAGGAAGGACCTTGCAGCGAGGGGTTCCCTGAAGCAGGGGAATTCAGAGTGCTGCCAGCCCCATGGGAAAGACCAAGGGCTGTCCCCTGCTTTCCCATCATCACTAGCTGCAGGATTGACCCTCGCTGGGCCATGGCAACACGGCAGCCAGGCACGGAGCAGGCAAACACAGCTGAGATTTCAGTCTGGAAGTGACTCTGCACGTGCAAATAGCAAATAATTTTAATTTGGAGAGATGAAGGGCTGAGCAGCTATTTCTACCCACAGAGGAACTGCAGAAATTTAAGGCAAAAGTAACCATCAGAGACCATGTATAGCAACTTCTATCTGTCATAGGTCTTTCTGCCAGCACAAAGGGACCAGCAGGGCCCTGGATGGGGTCGGATCTGCCAAGACGATTCCCCTCCATGTCAACAGGGAAAACCATGTGATTCTAGTGAGATGGAAACCCCTCAGGTCCCTGCCAGCCTGGGGATGCAGATTCCTCACAGCTTGAGTAAAAGACATTGGTCAGGGCCAGCAGAGACTCTCCATCATAGGTGAAAGCGGGGTCCACCATGCCCCATCTCCAGGTAGGATGGGCCCGTGATAATGTGGATAAAGGAAAACACAAAAAAAAATCAGCTCAAGTCTTTCTGCAGATGAAAAGAGAAGTTCAGAGTATGATATTTAAATATAACAAAAAACATGATTGAAAGCACTGCCCACAGAGGGATGTCTGGTTTCCCTGGCCCTGGTCAGTCCACCCCAGGCACTGGCAGCATTTCCAGCTCTGCATCACCCCCATTTCTATTCCCAGCCCTTCTGTCTCACCATCCAGCTGCTGTCCTGTGAGAGGGACACACCATGATAAAGATCTTTCATCCTTCATCTTTCCATGCTATGAGTGAAGAGATCTTTGACCTCGAGTCACAAGAATGTTTTCCAGCCCTTGGAAGACTTTGTAGCTTTACTTCCAACCCTCCTTTGTGCTCCTACAGGCTCTGTCAGAGGCTGACAGCAGAGCTGCTGCAGTGTTCCTGTAATAGCTTTTCCAATGCTGTGTGAAGGATCTAGGTCACTCCTGACTTCTTTCTATTCCCCTTTTATACAATCGACGTCAGGCAGAGAATTACACTGAAGCTGCCCTGGATGATGCTTTGTGAGAGTCTCTCATCAGGAAGATGCTTTCCTGGTGCGGTTTTGTGGATGCCTCTTCAAGCACAGAGGCAGGACTGGGACTATTTAATGATCCTGGTGGTTTTGCAGCAGTAATCTGTCCTGTTCAGCCCTTTTGTCATCTGCACACACTACTGAAGATCTTATAATTGTCATCTACATCTTTCATCCCACAGCCCCCACAGCAGGAACAGCATCTCTCCTTCATCTCAAGGTGCTGATGTTGGTAGGGAGCTCTGTATTGAGGTCAGAGATGGCTGATGTGACCTGTTAATCCTAGTTTACATTGCTAGTTTAAAGCATTTCATGATTTCCTTGGCAGTACCAATTCAACACTGACTTGCATTCAGTCTGCTTAAAACTACTTGGACATGGCCTGGTCCAGCTTGGATGTTTTCACCAGCCCCAATCTCCCACAGTAAACACCACAAGTTTGTTCAGCAAGACCTACTTTCCCTGCCAAAAGCCATCAATTACATTGTTTAGCCAATATTTAGTTATAGAAACTCAATTATCCTTCCCAGCATTTGATCTGGGTTCGTGGTTTCCTTTCACGAACCATCATGACAATTTTGTAATCCCCCAGTCCCTTGGGATTTTCTAAATTGACCAGCCTTGCCAGATCTCACCATGGATGACTCAGCTTCCCAGCTAATTCCCCTGTGACTTCTGTGGGTTAAGGCTTTCCAGAGTGTCAACTTAAAAATACTCAATGTCAGCGAGCTTGCACCCTCCTCGGTGCAAAATGACTGATTTTCAGTGTGGGTTCTATGGTCTGGTTTCTTATTCTTTAAATTAATATAAAATAATTAATAACTGTATTATAAAGGGATGTTCTGCTCTGAAGGGACTATGAATGTGCTCACTGGGAAGGTGATCCCAGCCAGCAGTCACTGAGTCTGTTGTTTTGAAGGAGCTTCAAGATACTGGACAGAGTTTCAGGGAAGAAAATTTTGGTTCAGAATAATTGAATAGAGATGGGAATGTCCTGGAGAAACTCTTTTTCAGACTCTCAGAATGGTCACAACACTGGGATGAGAGCAACACCTGGAGTCCTGTCCTGTTTCACTGGAAAAGCAGGGGGAAAAATAATAAATTCATAATAATTGATATGTACATGCTAAAGATCAGTTAGGGCAAACCAAAAGTGACACATATAAATAATAAAATTTTATATCCAATCATGTTCAATGAGTCCAAGTTGATGTGAACCTAAACCATTCCCAAAAAACAAAGGGTGATTTAAGGAGAGATGAATCAAACTGACTCAATAGCCTGAGCTGTTTCTTCATTCCAACACTTTCTTATGATTCCAAAAAAGAAAAATCTTTTGCTTGAAATTTTCTACAGTAATTCAAAAAGCAAAGCAGGAATTGTGTTGGGAAGGATGGCATAAAGGAAAGAAAGAAGGAAGTGCAACAGGAGGATTAAACATGAGAATATTCCCCACTAAAATAAATACCTCAAACAATCAGTTTCAAAGTTCAGCTGGGGGAGGTGGTGGTGG
>VXBZ01008813.1:150956-218457 GCA_013399135.1 Heliornis fulica | reverse complement strand
CGGGGAGGGGGGGGGAGGCTGCGCCGGCCTCCCAGCCTGCCCGTGGGCCGTTTGCTTCCTCTGCCCGGGTTGTAGCCGCTCGGTCCAGCACCGTCCAGGGGCTTTGTTGTTCTTCCAGGTGTTCCCGGGTAGGGCTCGACCGGGACGAGAGCGGGGGACGGAGCTCGGCTGCTCGTCCAGCGGCACCGGGCCGCGGTTGTCTTGTTCACCGAAGGCCTCGGAGCGGTTTCTGCGGACCGCCGGTGCCTGCCCTCCTCCCCGGCGCCGTGGGGTGTCAGCCGGACACTCCAGTGCGAGAAGGGAAGCAGGACCGAGCTGCCGGAGGGTTTGCAGATGTCCCCAGCCTCCGGGTTGTGCCCAGGGAGGGTTTGTGCCCTTCGCTTCCCATGGTGACTTTAGGACGTCAGGGGACACCCCCCGTCCCTTCGTCCACGGTGTGTTTTGGGGGGTGGACAACGATGGTCTGAGCAGGACTCGCCACCAGATCCCTGCCTTGGAGGTGTCACGGGTGACCTCGGGGACCGGCTGGAGAAACCCCTCAGCACTGTCCCAGGGGAACTGTCTGCGTTCCTTCACAGCCCCCCAGCCTGGCTCGGGGGTCAGACAAGATCTGAGGTTTTTGTACACTCTGAGATGTTTAAACACAGGCAGGCTCCAGCCACGTGTGGTTCGGGATTAATCCAGAGGCTCTTTGAAGCTTCTGTGTAAAACCATGGCAGCACTTTGGAGTCTGGACAACTAACGCTAGAGATAGCAAACCTATACAGGCAGCCTGAGTTTTGGATGCACTGAGCAGCTTGGCTCCCTTTGGCCTTAAATATTTTAGTTTCAGCAGCTGAAAATTAAACTTTTTATTTCCATGGGTAAGGTCAGGGTGTGGAGACCCAGGTCAGGGATGCTCTGCGTTGGTTTTTGGCTCTGTTTCTGTTTACTGTTGTTGTTTATAGTAAATGCCACGCACTGAGTGGCTGAGAAGAGCCATGTGGTAGCTCCTCCTCAGCAGCCAGTAATATTGGGTGAAAAATATTCTCCCACCTCAGCTCGATTGCCTGAGTGACAGCATGTGGTGGGTCATACCCAGGATGCTGACAGGGGGCTGGTTGCCTCTCCTCCTCTCTTGCCTTCCTCATCTCTTACCTTCCTCATCTCTTACCTTCACACTCGTGCTGGTCCAGCTGCAGTGTCCCCATGCTCTTGCTGGAAATATTTGGAATATGGTTTCATACCTCCCTCATAGCAGACACCGGCTTGTGGCTTGGTGCTATGGGGGGGAATTAAACCCAGCTGGTGGGGGACTCAGCCGTGGGCTGCAGCCTGTGTTGTGCTGTGGGTAGTTCAGGATCTGCCCAGTAGATGGTATGAAAATGCAAACAGAAGTAGGGGAGTCCATTACAACAGGCAAGAGGGAAGTACAGGTATTTCTGTGCAATTTAAAGTCTTTATTTCATTAAAGATTTGAGTGCTTTTTATTTCAGAGAGATAAAGTGACCCTTCTATTCCAGTGTTTACATCTTGGGAAATGAAAAATCTATATTTTGATAATCTGCTTTATTCAAGTATTAGGTATGGGATAAATTAGTTAATTAAAAGAAAGCAGATGCAGAGTTTAAAACAGGAGTGTGAGTGGCATCCCCTGCAAGTTGTGAGCCTGTGCCTGCTGGTTTTCCTGTGTCTGAAGTGTTAGGAGTTTTTAACTCGTGAGTCCTGCTCTGGAAATGTGATGAATTTTGCAGCACAGTTTTATGTCTTTAAATGAGGGATGCTGTTAGGGTATAAAATGATGTTAATTAATCAAGCAGCTGTGTTTCAGCCTAGGATGCACACAGCCTGGGGGTTGTGTCCTTGCTGTATATCTAATTTAAAGGTATCTCTGAAACTTCGTTTCATAGCCTCCACCACAGTCTGTCCATAGAGAACCTCTGGAGTTGCCCTCCTTGTTTCTCACCCCCAAAGTAAGGTCAAATACACTTCTAAACCTTTCTTGAGCCATGTGTTTACTTTGAAGGCTCTTTCTGCTGACAATTTCATGTCCTGTACAGATGATGTACACTGACACTCAGGCCTCCTCACCATTAGATACATTTTCCCAGTGTTAAATCTTTGTCCTGTGCTTTAAGCCTGTTCCTTCTTCTCTGATCTCCAGTGCATGTGGAAAACACTCTACTCCCTCGAACTCAGCAGCTAAATTCAAAGTATTTGAAGACTTGGTTTTCTCTTCCTAAGCTGAACAGCTCTGTTCCTCAGCTCTTTCCACCTGGGCTGGTTGTGTGTGTGGCTGATCTCTGCCCCGCTCTGGGCTCTGCTGCCGCTCCACACTTCCCTTAGAGCTCTGTGGTCAGGCTGGGCTTTGTAGGACTGTGTTAGTTGAGCTTCTGTGAAGCAGTAGTAATAAGTGGGCCCAAATGACCCAATTTTGGGTATGTCTGAGTACTGTTATGGGAAAAGGAATGCAGATCAGACGTCTGAGCTGTGTGTTTGTGGCAAAGGACTTGGCATGCTCCTCAAACTTCTATTTGCAGAACCTGGAGTAGCGTGCTGACAGCGTGGGCTTGGTGCTGGTGTAAGTTAAAGCTTGGCATGTTTGGGTTTCCTAAAGCCACAGTGTTTGCATCTAGACCCCTGTCTTTTTCCCTTTTCTTTTTCTTGGCTGCAACTGAAAGTCAGTTTGTGATGAGACAAGCAGATTTCGAGTCATTTACTTGTCCATTTATGTTTGAAAATTTTCCTAACGAGATGGCCAGGAGGGGTCCATGTGAAACGGAGCAAGATGCATTGAGGACAGAGTAGCAGCAGCTCTGGCTCCCAGCTTCTTTTGCACAGTGGTTAATCTCCTGCTGATACTCCTGGTTTACATAACTCAGATACATGACAAGGTAAAATACATCCCCACGATTAAATTCTCGGTGTAACAGGACTGTAACTCAGAGCCCTTCCTTTGCCCAGCAGCACACCCTGGTGTAGCACATGCACTCCAAGCTCTGTGATGTGAGCAGATATGTTTGTAAAAAACTCCTTCCTTACTAAGCTTAAATATCTAACAGTGGAGACTTTCATAAAATTCTTGCTCAGTGTTTAAAATAAATACTGTTTAAATAACACAATACACTGTTTAATTAATACAAGTCTGAAAGTAGCAGGAAGCATGTAAGATGTTCCATCTGGGTCACCAGGTCTTGCTGAGCTTGGCCTTGAAGCAAACAATGCTAGTCTGTGTGTAGTGACCTGTACAAGGCAAGGGCACCTGAGTGCTGTAGATCCCTACCACCTCTTGTTTGTGAAGCTGTGCTCTTTGCTGATGTCCAGTCTCCACTAGGTCTCCACTAGTGGGAAGTTTCAGGAGTAGCTTCAATCATGAGCTCTTGCCAAGCAGGAGAGTTCAGTACAGGGGCATCACTGCAGCCTGGCTGGTGCTGAAAACTGTAAATCCTAGGGATTTCCATATGTAAAATTCCTTTAAAGACAGACTCATACTTAACTCCTTTACAGAGGTTTCTGACAGACAACCTCTAGCAGATGTAGACACCACAATATATGGTATTGTGTCTGCAGGATGTGCTACCAAATGTTTCTGTGTCTGTAGCAGGCATTTAAGCTGAGTTTCTGTCTGTGCCTCTGCTCATGCTGTGCATTAGTCTCACAGTTTTGTGCAGACTCATCCTGAGCAAAAGTTAAAGTATTTGTCTGTGAACTGAGGGACTGCATCCACCTTTTTGCTGCATCCACCTCTCTTTGCATGGCAGCCTTGTCCAAAGGCCAGAGGGATGGGGTGGTGTCTTAAGCTGCTGGAAGAGGTGTTTAGCAGCACTTGTCTTCCTGAGATCTGACTTTATCAGCAGTGATAAGTCACCCTTGCAACTCCTCTCTCTGGTGGGTAACTGGTCATTGGAGATAAGGAAGCAAGAACAGAGATGAGTCGATATGACCATTACCAACACGAGGGAGCTGATGGGAGAGTTCAGTGCAGGACTTGTTTTTTCTGTGGTACGAGCTTGTGTCTCTGAAACATGTACATCCCTCTCAGTTTCTTGTTCTAAAGGTTTTTTTTTTAATATGTGTTGCAAATCAAATGGTATTAGCACTACTCAGGAGCCCACTTCTTTTTGGAGGTACCTCCTGCCAGCCAATGTTCTCTGAGTTACCCAACTTCTATTAGCTCTTATGTTTTCCAGACTGACACAGCGTGAACCATCCAGAAACCTCCCTGTAGCTCAGTTTTGTTTTTAACAGTGGAAACCACAGGAGTAAATGCCAATGGAAATTTGTGAAGCTCTGTCTTTGCCCATTGAAAAACAGGCGATTTTCACCCCTCCCCTCCCCCCAGCCCTTCCAGCCATGCTGTGAACGCTGCGGCAGGTCCCTTCTCCTGGATGTTGTGGTGAGGGAAAGGTTTGGTTCATACAATGCTGGAGCTACATCTGCTGTGGTTTGCCTGGCCATGCAGGGGGTGAGTCCCTCAGGACTGCTGATGGTTGGTCCCACAGAAAGCTCCTGCTCAGAAAAGCAGTTGCTTTCCAGCAAGGACTTTGTGTCTGGGGGAACTGGAGGATGGTCCTGCTGTTTCTTTGACTTCAGCACTGGCAGAGTGCTGTGCAGGGTGAAAAGCCCAGGGCTGCTTCAGCCCCCAGCAAGCCGTGGTCTCTTCAGATGCCATGTGTGGCCACCTTGCCCACTGCCCACCTGGAAGGCTCAGTGCCACAACACCTCCTCCCATGAACCAGGGCCTGGTGCTGGTTTTTCCCCTGACCTTCCCTGGAGCAATGGCTACACCATATCCCTGCTCCTGGGCCTCTCTTCCCCGTCCCTTTTCTGTGGAGCCCCTGCCACCTCCCACCACGCTGAGCCCTCTCCGCCTGCGTTGGGAGCGGTGGGATGGAAGTCCAGCTGCGCCTCCAGCAAGCGGGGGAGGTGGCTTGTGTTCCCTCTCCTCAACCTTCTGGCGGTCAGAGAGCCTCACTGGGCCTCCTGCCAGAGCCTGCCTGCCCTTCCAGTGTCCCCTGTGGCTGCAGGCCATGGAGGAGGCCAGCAGCCAGCGATCAGAGCCCTTAGGAAGCCAGGCTAGTTGACACATACATCATGGGGGGACAGGGGCGAGCACCGTGCTGCTTTATATCCCTGAAACCAGCCAGTCTGCAGAGGTGACCACATTAGGGTGACATTGGCTCCCCAAGCTCACAGACACGCTGGGTGGGCTCTGTGGCATGTCTGGGCATCTCCTGGCAGACAATCCCCTCCCTGCTGCTGCAGAGGGGCTCTCACCTCTCCGCTGCCGTGTGCCAAGCGTGGCCTCTCCTGCCCAAGTCTGTGTGTAAGGAGGGATTGCTGCTGTGTGCACACAGGGTGTTATTGAAGTGAGGGTGCAGTGAGCAGGCAGAAGAGCTTGTAAAGCCTGATGTGGACCGAGGAGGAAGTTGCACCAATTCCTCTTTCTAAAAATAAGTGAAATGTTCCCGCAGCCCATAGGCTGGGGCTTCCTATACACTGAGTTTGTTTGCTTTTTGTTGTTGTTCTTGTCAGATACAAAGTTATGAAGAAAGGTCTTGGTTGCTACAGTGTTTCTAGAAGTGACTTTGAATGTTTACTTACACCTGGTGTTTCCTAGAGGTTTGTCTCAGCTCTAGTGAAAGATTTCCAGTGATGGTGACTCAGCCTTTACTCAGCAATTCGTTCCAGTACCCGACTATTCAGATGATTAAGGAGATTTTCTTGAGTTCAGGCTGGTATTGCTGTACTTTAACCTTGTAATTTTGGCATTTCACCTTCTCCCTGGCATGCTACCAAAGAGATGAAAACTTCTGAAAATGTAAATGCAACCACTTATGTAAAATTGGATCTTCCCTTCTACCTTTCCCTTCTGTGTTCAGAGAAGGTCTGTGGTGCTCGTGCAGCGCCGTGTATTTAATGACACGTGTGTGGCAGCAGGGAAGCTCTAGCCCCAACTCCTCCTGTTATATTGGCCATAACTAACAGTCCTTGATCTGTGCTGATGTCAGTGGAAATGTGGTGCTTGAGGTGACTCGTGTTTTATTAAAATTGTATATCATGAATTCCCCAGCTGCCTCATACTTCTATAGCAAAATGCACATCTCGAGCATCTCCCAGGGTTCTTGGTTGGCAATGCATTTTATAAAGATCAACACGGTGACATTAAAAGTTATGTTACTTCAAAACATGATGTAGAGGTGCTGCTGATAAAACTGTTGCTGAATAGGGGCAGAATATTGTTCTTTCTCATGGGGAGGGGTTCTGTCTTCTTTGCCTGTGGTTGAACATTTTATGGATTGTGCATTTTCACAATCTGCAGGCAATTTCCCCTTCCATGCCACGATGAGTTTTCCTCATAACTTCAAGGCATTATCATAACATTTCTTCATTTCAGTCATTGATAAAACTGTTACAATACATTTCATGGAGAGATTTACAGTTGAAAAAGGCTGTGGGGTTTTTTTTATTTTTTTTTTTCCTTCAGCAAAGGGGAAAAAGGGATGCAGTACTCTGAAATTCCTTCCCAGGACAAGAGTTTCTGCCTCAAAAAACCCAAGTGTGCTGGAGTGGATTCTGGCTGTAAAGCAGTAATGACACAGAATTTCATCTCTGCAAGGCATGAAGGTTTTTGTAACACAGTTATCCCGCTTCCTTCCTCTATTTTCAAGCCACTGCTGCCTGCTAATGTTTATCTGGGGCTCATATATTTTCCTGGGTTGAGTTTTTGTACTGGCACTGTGTGACTGTTCCTGCAGCCCTGTGAGGAGAGATCACGGACAACAAACATGAACGATGCCTTTAACGCTGCCCCTTCTCTGCCTACCTCCTGGAAGTCATTGTTGCTGTAGTCTTTAGTCTCATCATGCATTCAACCTCACAGTTTTATTTCCATTTTGCTTCTGCAGAAGTCCTTGGTGAAAGTTTTCAGTATCACATGCTCATGTTGTCAGGCCATGGTTTGAACATGACTGGATGTCACTATAGTCCGACCAGAAATGCCTCTGTGTGTGTGTACGCTGCCTCTCCAGACCTCCATGACCAGGGAAAGGCACCTGGTAGGTGGAAGGTACTTGCTTTTTGACCACAGCAAGCCCAGTGTGAGGCTGTCCTCAGCTGTGTGGGGTTTAGCTGCATGATGCTACATTCATGCTGGGCAGCAGTGTTCTCATTGCAACTGCACAGTCCCAGCTCAGAGATTCTGGTGAGCTGTCATCTGCCTGCAGAAGGACGGGGGAGACATCCTTGTCATCAGCTCATGTCATGAGTTGTCAAACTCTTAAAGAAAATAATTCTTGAAGTAGTGTGGTATCATTACAAAAGGTTTTCAGGTCTTAATCAGGGTGTCAGCTGTGGATGGAAGGTTGAAAACTGCTGGTGTAGTGGTGTGCTGTCAGCACAAACACTGGGATTGTTGTTAATTCACGTCTCTGGTAGTTGTTCTCACTAGTTGGTAACAGGGTAATATGTGGTTCTTGTGTTGTTCCCTAGGTGATGGAAGTTTACATTGTTCAGGTTTTGGTACTGTTGGTATTTCTGTTCTTGGGTGCAGAATTATCAGTAGCATGTGCTTTTTTTTTGTAGTAGAATATCTGCTTTACTTTGTGTTATGTGCAGTTGACATGACATTGGCCATAAGATAATTTGTGACTGAGAGGTGTCAGCTCTAACCAGCTAGGCCACTACCTAGCTGTTCTCCTGGAGCCCTGAGCTCTTACTACAAGGGCAATAAACCCTGGCAGATGGTTGATCTTCCTGGCTTGTTGCAGCTCCAGAGGTGAGGTCCCAGTGGTCAAAGGTCTTGGGAATCTGGAGAGATTCAAGTTGACTGGAAGCTGGCAAATAATGTGCCAAGTTTCAGGAAAGGTAGGAAAGAAGACCCTGATCATTACAGGCCTGTCAGTGTCACCTCAGTACCTGGTAAAATTATGGAGGAAATCATACTGTGACTTACTGAAAACCACCTAAGGGACAACACAGTCATTGGTCACAGCCAATGCAGAGTCAGGAGAGGAAGGTCCTGTCTATCCAATCTGATTCCTTTTTACAACAAGGTCACACAGCTGGTTGGCCAAGGGAAACCAGTTGATGTTATTTTTTGGATTTCAGGAAGGCTTCTGGTACTGTGTCTCACAGTATCTTGCTGGACAAAATCTCCAGCATACAGCTGGACACAACCTTAATGTGTTGGGTGGGCAGCTGGCTGAAGGGTTGGGCCCAGAAGGGGATAGTAAATGGGGTTACATCTGGCTGGCAGCCAGTCACTAGTTGGGTTCCTCAGGACTCCATTTGAGGTCCAGATCTTTTTAATATTTTAATAAATAACCTGGACTCAGGACTAGAAGGTGTCTTAAGTAAATTTGCAGGTGACACCAAATTGGGAGGAGCTGTTAACTGTGTTGAGAGTGGAGAAGCCTTGCAGAGAGGCCTGAACACAAGAGAGATGGGCAGTCCCCATTAGCATGAAGTTTAATGCCAGATTCTGAACATGGGAAGGGTCAACCCTGGCTGCACAACCAGACTGGGGGATGAGATGCTGGAGGCCAGCCATGATGAGAGGGATTTGGGGGTCTCGCTCGACTTGGCAGCTCCTGTGTGGAGCCAGGAGTTAGACTGAGGATCCTGATGGGTCCCTTCCACATCAGTATATTCTTTGATTTCCACAGTCCCCAAATGCAAGTTTCTTGGTGGCTCTGCAGTGCCACATGTCCCCCAGCATATCAGGAGGCAGAAACTCGTTTCACAGTGAATTGCCTGTGCTTCAGACAGACTGGGAGGAACTGAACCCTCTTGGGCACTACCCAAGCCCCTACACTGTAAATCTGGGCAGTCCCACAGCTGTTCCAGCATTACAGTGATGTTGAGGGATGGCTTTGTCGTCTTGGCTCATCTTCCATCACTGTGAGCTTTGCTCTTGTGCATTGCTGTCACAATTTCTGGTTGTATATTCAGTGTTACCCAGTGAGCCTGACCAGAGGACTTAGTCTGTTCTGGGGCTGTTCAGTTATTTCATATTGTTGTCAGCTGGAAAATCCGTAAATGCCCTGTGATATTTTATGGCTTTATAAGCTGTACAAAATGTCCAGCAGGTAGTTTAATGTCTAGCAGATACAGTCTGTAAGAGTGTGTTTTTTTCATTAGCTCTTTGGCAGACACTGAGCATACTTTCATAGCTGCAGGATGGACTTTTGGTTCCTTGTGGTCATAGTTGTGTGGGTTTTTTTAATATTGGCATCTCCTGCCTGTACATGTTATTGCCAAAATAAGATATTTCCTAGTGTCTTGTACAGGCAGCAGTGGAGGGCCTCACAATATATAGTTTTTAGTTTTCCAGACTTTTGGCCTTCAGGAATGTAAAGCAGCCCAACAACTTTTTCTTTACATAATTAAAAGCAATCTGTTCAGGATTTCTTGCAGGAACTGGCTAGTGATTTTTTTTTTTGCTCTCTGGGAGTAATTCTCTTGAGGTAACATTTCTGTGTACTGCTAGATTGCTCTTTCTTTTCTTATTAAAATTTACAGAAGTTTTGCTGGGCACTCATTAGAATTTCTTTGTATCCAGACTTTGCAGCCTGTAAAGAATATTTCACCCATTTCAGTAGATTTACAGTTTTGACTCATGGGATTTTAGCTCCTTAAGTCACAACCGAGACCAGAGTTATACACAGGATAAAAATAGAAACCAGTAATTAATACCCATCCTCAGTGAGCCTGGCTCTTCAAGTCTCTCTTGACATGTTGCACTGCTGCAATTTCCTTTTCTTTTCCTAAGAAATAGATGAATTAATATCTCTCTACATGAGTGAGAAAATAAACCAAAGATGCTTCCTGCCCTGGCACGCCGTTCCCCTGGGGGAACGCAGTGAGATTCCTGAGCTCTCTTCTCCTTCTCAAGCTGCTCTTGGGCTGGAGGAGGCTGGGCAGCAGGAGTAATGGCACAGCCTCTCCCTTGGCCCTCCCAGACATCACTCCTTGCCTCTCTCAGGACCTACATCATCCCTCTCCATGCTCCAAGCAGCAGAGACAGACCCCTCTTAGCTCAAGTAGGGGTAAATCCAGTTTTGTGTGGTTGTGCTCCATACTCTGAGGGTTCAGGTATTATTTATTTTCTTTTTTTGTTTGTTTGTTTTATGTTTTGTTTTGTTTTTTTGGTGGATGATGTAGATCAGCAGGAACTTTGTCTCTTCTGTGCTCTGTTTGCACAAGAAGAACCAGCTGCTGGGAGTGTTGGAGAGAAGAGCTTGACTCTGAATCTGTCTGTACTGCTTGGCAGGGGACACCCTGAGTTTTGTCACTGTAAGGAGATACATAGGTATAGATGTAGGTATAGATGTAGGTATAGGTATAGATGTAGGTATAGGTATAGATGTAGGTATAGATGTAGATATAGATAAAGATACAGGTATAGATATAGGTATAGATATACTAAAGGGATCATCTTACTTTGTCTTCTCTGAGCAAACAGGTTCAGGAGGGCAGAGAGAGTTGTATTTGGCAAGTTGTCTGTGTGGATGTTGGGTCAGGGACTGGGGTTGGCAGAGACGTCTATGAAGAATTCACCCTTGAGTGTGATTCGAGTCTCAGCACACCAACACACACCCCCACACACACCCCCAGTGCTGCTCACCAGTGAGGACATGACTGTGTTGGTGCTGGAGCCCAGGGAGTTGAGAAATGCCTGACTCCAGAGGTCAGTACTTTGTGCTGGATCAGGGAAGAGAGCACCTCACACACTCTGAGTATGCACTTGGTGATTGCTTTGGTGCCACGTGGAAGTTTTCACCCCGTGTATTTTCCCAGGGGTTATTGCTAAGCATTCAATTTAATTGTTGGGATCAGTTGTGGAAGGAAAGCAGAAGTAGGAAAATGCAATTCTAGGTGTGTGTAACTATCATTATCGCTCAGTCTCTTATATTTTAGCTCAATAGAGAGTGATGGTTTTGTCCCTTACCGTTTCTCCAGGGCTGGTTTGCTCTTGTCTGCACCCTGAGCTCAGTGAAAACACCTCACCCTGTGTGTGTGTATCCCTTGGGAGCATCCTCCTCCCTTGTGCCGGCGTTCTTGCAAGTTACAGGGATTTAAGGGATGGGGTCATCTCCTTCCCCTCTCTTTCCAAGGCCTTCCTCATTTACATTTCTGTTGTGTCCCCTAATTACCATCCCTTTGTTGGTTTTTTTTTTTGTTCCTCCTCTAGCTGCCTTTTCCTGCTTATGCTCCCCTGAGGATGCTGTGCTGAAACTTTATCCAACTTACTTACTAGAAATAGTTAATGCAAAATCTTCTTTCAGGAATTCTCACATGGAGCTTGCAGCACCGTTACACAATCTGTCGTGACATTTCCAATAGAGACACAGCTGGAAGTCAGACCTTTTCTTTCTGGATTATCTCCTGTTTCCCCTTGCTAGGAACAAGGGTATATATTGTCTTCGTGGAATGAAGGTGCATTCATTTCATTAATTAATATTGCTAATCATGTATATATTTATCTGCTTGATACTTCCTTCCCATATCTCACATCCCATTAGATTTTAATGAGATGCAGTTTAGCCAAGCAGATAGTTGATTAAACAGATTTTCCTAGAGTATCTGTGTGTATGTATAGTGTTGAACAGAGACCTATAAAGAGTTTACACATTGAAGCACGTTTCTGGGGCCACATACATTGAGTGTGTAATTGCTGCCTGGAAAAGCACTCGTGATTTACTGTGGGGGGGGGTGCTGTATTAGCCTGTCATGTAGCTGGGAGAGAACATTGAGCCTCTCTTACAACCTGGTGATGATCTGGAAACCATGCAATGGGTTTTTGTTATGGACTCCTGTTTAAATTCTTATTTAAAGACTTTGAAGCAGCCTATTGTGTGCTTTTGTATGGGGTGACTTTGTAACTGTCATGGGCAGAATCCCATTTCAAGGTCTCCTGTAAGCCATCTGCTTTCATTAATAGCTTTTGGGTTTGGCATGTGGCTCGGTGCAGATTAAAATAGCCACATTGCTGCAAAACTTTCTTTACTGCCTTCATCAGTTTGGTCTTGCCGTTGTCTGCAGCCTCTGGGCACCCTGACAGGGAAGGGTGCTCTGCCCTGTACCTTGCTCTCAGCCTGGTGCCCTCCAGCTCACCCTTGGGCAGTGTGGGAAGCGTGACCCAGTGCAGAGGTGTGTTGGGATGCACCATAGCTCTGTCCCACTCTGTGCTCCTGGGAGTTTGCTTTGAAAGGAAACCCAGGTATGTGCAAAACTGGCATGTGGCCTGGCTCCCTGCACCCCCAGTGTCAGGTGACATGTAGTACATTTGCTTTACTGTGAGGTGACCCCTGTGGGTTGGGTGCTGGGTACACTGCCATGCCACTCTAGGTAGCTTCTGCTGCTGTGGCCCAAGCTGTCCCTCTTCTAAAGGCAGAAAACTTGACACTGTGTGAGTCCTGCTGACACCAAATTGTTGTTACCCAGATAGTTCAGAGGCAGAACCACCAGCCTAGGGTGCACATACTTAATTCTGTGCCTTGGCACATTCTTCCTGCACAGCACTTGGTAAGTCCATCAGTCCCTCAGTTTTGTACAGGTAGAAGGAGTCTCACCTGTCCATAAAGGCAGTCAGTCATCTACTGGTTTCTGTTACCATGGGTCTGGGAGAGCTCCACTGGAGGTATGTGATGGTATGGGTGAGAAATGTCTCTGCTCCACACCCAGAAACAGAGACCTGCTGCTTTTCCCAAAGCACCTTCAGAACATTTATGGTGAGCCATTGTCCTGGTGGCATCATCCCCACTGGGATGTGGTACGTGGGCATTGCTCACCCAACAACAACATGAAGTCTGGCAGTCGATTCAGCAGCAGGACCAGTGAAGCTTCCTTAAGCCCAGCTGCAGTGACAGGGAACTGGGTTTGTATGGTTAGCTTAAACCTGTGACACATCAGCCAGTCTTGATGGTGTCCCCTGCAGTGGAAGGCAGGTCAGGTCTTTGCTCCAAGCCCTCAGTGCAGAGCAACACAGGATCCTCTGCTTAATGTTTGTCCTTGCCCATGGCACAGGGGTTGAACCAGAGAGTTTTAAGGTCCCTTCCAACTGAATTGTTTGATGACTCTGTGTTGCCCTGCATGGGGAGGCCTTAAGTTTTGCACTGTTTTCTTTGTGTGTGTGTGTGTTGGGATATTTTAAGCAGCAAAGCAAGACTGATCTTAAAGGAAAAGCAGTTCTGATGTTTCAAGAATGCAAATTTCTTATGGCAGTCAACCTCCATCTTTCTAAAGAGGTTTGAAGGACCAGAGTACTTACTCCCATCACTACAGATATGGCACATGAACAAGCCAGCTCCTCCATAGAAAAGCCTGTACAAGAAGATTGAACATTTAAGGGGCTTCCTCTTCACAGACTCAAGCCTATCTTACCTGGCTGTTTTTAAATCCCTTCCTCTCTGTTCCACTCAGCCTGCTCCTGAGTGTGCCCAATGTAGTTTTTATTGCAACCTCTTGAATCTTTGTGGAAAGCAAGGTCTGCTCTCAGTGATACACAGCAAGATGTTTCTATTTTAAGCCAAGGCCCACATTGTTTTGGTTTGGTTGTTTGTTGGTTTGTTTTTTTTTTCTGAGAGAAGGAAACCTTTATCAGAATCCTTCAAGGTTTTATTTAATTTCCTCCACTGTTATGAGAGGAGGTAACTCCTGCAGCATCCCTTGCAGTGGTGAGTGATTCCTTCCAGTGGCTTTCACCCTCATCCTGAGCTCTTGGCTTTCCCCTGTGCTTGACTCAGCAGTGTCTGATGATCCAGCTGTCATTTGTTCAGAGTTTGACCCATCTTCTCTACCCTCCCAACCTGAAGGTGTTCAGAAGGAAGTCATAAAGTTGATATTTTCATTGTAGAGACATGGTCTGTCCAGTGTTTTTTGCATGTTTTTGTCTCTCTTAAAATACGTTCTCTCCTGAGATTTGTCTCAGGGGCTAAGGAAGTGTGTTGCTTGTGATCACATCGTTGAGACACCTCGGTGTCTTAACATCTTTCACAAGAATGTGTTTCTGAAGAGCCAGTCATGAAGTCTGGACTTTATCAGTCCACTTCTTACATGGTTGGAAGATAAAATTAGTTCCAGAGAGGGAGAGTTGTTGGGAATTACACAAAACCCTTCTGGTAGAAAGAGGAGTAATAGTTTGCAGCCATGAGATACTCACATAAGGGGATCAGTCCTCCAGATGGAAATACCAATATTCATTGTTACAGTGTTTCTCTGAAAAATTTCCTAGTATGAATGTAAGAGCCCTCGAGACTTAATGAGGAGAGATGCTCTCAGAGGTACTGTGGCTTCATCAGCCTTTGTTTGGAGCTGCCAAGACTTGGCTTTGCACAGAGGAGGAAAAAAAAAACATCCAGTCTTGTCCAGGAGGATGGTAAGAGGGAGGTGGAAGGAAATAAACCCATTGGTCAAGAGAAATTCTGGTAAACCACTTTAAAATTTGCAGCTACTTACTCTTGAGAGTTTCCTTCAGGCTCCACATAAGCATTTGTTTAGTGTTTAGTTCCAGTATTCCCTGTTGGCTGTGCCAGCTCCGAGGAGCTCAGGGTGGTGCAGAGAGCTGTCTGCTGGTCATTGCCTTCTACCCAGACAAGGAGCAAGTTGCTGGTTTATCAGAGCACACTTTGAGGGGGAAAACCATTATTTTAGACCAGTTAGGGTGCCTGCAGGTAAGGCAAAAACCTGAGGAGCTAAGTCTGGTGTGGAAACCAAGAGATCAGTGTTTCAAACCACCTGCTGACAGCCCTCTAATATCTCAGCTAGACTGAAAGTGCCTTTCTTTCTACCACAGGAATTAAAAATAGAAAAAAAAACACAAACCAAAACCCAAGATATTAGAGGAGCAGGCTGAGGTGGTTATATGCATCTCTCATCTGTGCCTGGCTTGCTCACCAGCTCGGGATGCAGCTGGATGCTCCCATGTAACCCATGTTGCACGTGTGAGCTTCCAGCACGGTCCTGAGACAGGATCCAGTACAGCCAAACCTCCCACGGGGGACCTGGGCTGGCAGCACTGCCAGAACCCTCAAGAGATGGGAACTTTTCCTGAGGGAATTCCTGAGGGCTAGCTCTTTATAGTTGCCAGCCTTATACAGCTTGGTGGAAAGGTGCCCCTGAAGAAAACCAGGTTGAAGCAGAGGTGGCATCGGCAGGGTTTGTACTGGCTGGACTGGTTGCAGTGCTCAAGTCCTGTGCTGTTGTGGGGGGAAATATCAATGAGTGCTGGCATTTTGCATGATGAGAAACTATCAGGATTCTCTTGTTGCTGTCCCATGGGATTTCCAAGAAGCATCATTCTCACAGTCCCCTGGCAATATGCAGAGGGTTTTTTTTTTTCTCCCCTTGATCCTAATCTGTGGGCATGTATCTGACCCAGTAAAATGGTTTTTTTCAGCTTCACCGTTGGTAGTTTTCTTCCTCTTCTTTCTGAAAACATCTTGCCTGCTGGCAACTGCATTGTCCAAAGAGGTTTGAAGCTTGGCAGGCTGTCAACAAAACTTCAGTTACCCTTTCAATCAACCATGGTGGTGCTCTGAATTGACTTGGCCTCCATCCCAAGGTTCACCATAATCTTCTTCATATAATAGGAAGTCCAAACAACCCCAGGAAATAATTCAGATGCGAGTGGTGCCTTTAGTGGAATAAAGAAGTGCCTAGAAGAGACATTAAGAACCTCAGCTTTAACTCTTTTCATAATTATGCACTCCAAAGGAGCGGAGGCTTTGTAGATAAAGAGATTACATGCATCTTATGAGGTCTGTCTAGCCCTGACAGTATCTTCCATCCACATTTTCTCACCTTTTGTTTTACTGACATTGCAGTTGAAACAGTTAGTGGAAGAATATTGTGGAGCAGGCGGCCCTATAACCCGAAGGTCCCTTCCAATCTGGCACAGGTAAATTGAATTATTCTCCCCTTAGGGATGATAAGATGTGCTGTTGGAAGAGTCTGTTAGTGAGAGCAGTGGCAAGGGGAGAACTTAATTAGTTTAAGATGCAGTTTGGTGATGTTTGTGCTGAGGGTTGTATGGTGTGGCTGCCAGAGAGAGGAGCAGCCTGAGTCAGGCATGCCCTGGGATGCTGTTCCCAGCCCTGGGATGCTGTTCCCAGCCCTGGCTTCCTCTCTTCTGCCTTTATTTCTGAGCAAGAAAAAGAAAAATACATCTGAGGTGTAAACCTCGGTGTAAACCAGTACAGGAGGTCACAAAATCATGTCTCAAGCTGATGCCCTGCCTCAGGCTGTGGCCCTATACTGACAGCCTGGCAAGGGAGGCAAGTGCTCGGCTTCTCCTTGCCAGAGTGCATCAGGCAACACAGTAATGGGGTGGGCAGGGTTCAGCTGGTCACCCCACCTTTCACTTAATATTTGCTTGAGGTGTGAGTACAAATGGCCTGTGCATTTCATACTTTGATGCAGGTAGAAATGCTGGTTTGCTTTCAAATGGATTCATCCTTTTTTAGTGTTACTTATTTACTTGTCTTGATAACGCTCTCCATGAGGAAGATATGTCTGTTAGTTTCTAATAAACAACATTTCTCTCTCCCTGGCATATCCCATTTTTTTCTGCAGTATTACAGGTTTGACCTGCTGCACCGTGGAAGAGATAATTCTAAATCACCAGGTCACTCCCTCATTGTTATTTGATATTTTATATGTCTCTGCTGTGGTCCCTCTCCTTTTTACTACTAATCAGGTCTAGTCTTTTAAATCCTTCTTTTGTGGGCTAGTTTCATTTTGCAAAAGCTGAAGTAGTTGCTATCAGCTCAGCTGATGTGATCTCACTCATATCAAAGGTGTTTAACAGCTGCAGTCCCGTGTTCTCCTTGCAAGCTGAACTTAAACTGTGTCAAGTCCTGTGCTGCTCTGCTAAGGCAAGTGGGAATGTTTGCTGCAGCTGTCTTTAAATTTAAATTTGGATGTTTTAAATGAATTAAATATGAACATGAATAATGCAGCTGGTAACCTAGCCTTTCTGCAATTAAATGCAAACTTTTTCATTTTGTCTCTGTGCTTTCAGGTTTTGATATGCCACAGTATTTGTACTGACTTTGCTGTCTTGTAGGAATGATGGGGAACTAGAGCCCATGACAGTTCAGTGGAGCCGTTGGCACTTTTGATATCTCGGTGAGTGGAAGTTGTTTGAAACTGTGGGAAAGGCACTTAATATGCTACAAAAGGCAGCAAATCAGTTGGCCTTTTAGATTTTAAGGTAGCATCCTGCTGAAATGAATTTGCACATCGATCTGTCCTTTCAGGGTATGAATTCTGGAAACCAACACCGTACAAAAGCGTGGTCCATGCTTGCAAGATTACTTTGATATCAACAAGCATGGGAAATAGACTTTCTGAAAATGAGCAGAGTTCTAACAGTTTTGTACAATGTCAGGTGTGGGGATGGGTGTGCTGCACTGTGTGCTGGGCTATGTGAATCTCAAGTGATTTGCTTCGTGCCAAAGTAAAATTGTCTCCTTGATGTCACTGACCCAGCCAACACAGTCTCGTCGGGAGCATGGCTGTGCCTGAGGTGGTGGTTCAGGAAGATCTGGGTTTGTGGATAGACTGTTTTCCTCCTTGAAAGCCAAACTGAAGTTTCTGCTTTTTTAATACCTTAAGATTATTCTTCAGTCCCTGAACAGCATAAAGACTGTGAATATCCTTGCTACAGACGTGCCCGTTAGCGTGCCTGTTCTGCTGTTCCCTTTGTTTTTTCTAGACTGGTATTCACTGGGGTTTTTCAGACTTGGTAAAGCCTACAGGGCAATTCCTCTTGCCTTCCAAACAGTTGTAAGTGAAATAAAATCATGAGGTCTTTCAGGTTGGCAGGAACTTTGGGGGTCATCTGGTCCAGCCCTGCACACAGAGCCTGTGAAGTCAGACTCATCTTTAAGGTTTGGTCAAGCTGCTCTGGTGATGGTTGGAGCATCTTCAAGGATATGGAGATTGTCTCTAGGCAACTATAAAATGAAATTACAGCCAGTGGGAATTACAGATTTCCAAGTCCTGTGTTGGTAAAGCCTACCTTAGACCAGTTTCAGGAGAGCTGGCATGCTTGGACTGTGGCTCTGTGGCTGAAGAAGAGAGGGAAGAGACCAGTCCATGTCCCTGGGATGCAGTGAGGCTGGGGGCTCTGGGGGCTCACATCCATGCTCCACCAGGCTGGCTGCCACCCAGGCAGATGTGCTGAAGCCATGTGTTGTGGAGCTTGGCTTCTGCATGTTACATGGCCCTGAAGCACACCCATTATTTTGCATAATTATTTGTTTTTCATTTTTGAGTTCCAGCCTTGCAGGATGAAACTTTGTGTTGCTGTCCTGCGGTGTGAGGACATTTGGGGGAGCTGGATGGTGTAGAGCTATGGTGGAGGGCCATGAAAGGCAGCAGGGTTCAGGCTGGGACCTGTCACTTGGACAGTTTCTTGGAAGCATGTTTTGAAGTGAGCTGTCCCCAGGCTCACACCCATTGTGCTCTCAGCAGAGTGGGAGTCCCCTTGCAGCCAAAATTTCCCAGAAGAGGACAGTCAGCCTTATTTGTTGTTGTTTTTTCTTTAACAGGAGCATATTTACAATGTCTCATTCTCTTCCATTGCACAAGATCTTGCAGGGAGCTCACTTCACTGTTGACTGAGGAGCAATGGCTTTAGGAGCACTTAGGGTTACTCCTGTTGCATGATGACAGAAGGTGCAGGAGGGTCCCTTCCTAAACCACAGCCTCCCATAAACCACATCTGAGCATCTCCTACATGGTCACAAAGTTTTGCTCCAAATTTTTCTGCAGGAAAGGATTACACTTTCCTGATGGTTGGACTCTGAAATGCTCTGGCTGTAGCAGCTTTTCAAAAGCTGAGTGACACAGGAGCTCCTTCCCCATGCCAAATGCATGAGATTTATGATTAGCATTTAAGTACTTCAGAACATCCCATGTCTGAGGGACTCGAGGTGAGGAGCAGGAGATAGTGAATTCTTGTCTGCTGTCTTTATGTAAGGCTTTTCAACCTGGCTTTTATGGCTGGGGGACTTTTTCCTACCATGACTGCTAGCTTTTAATAAAAATAACTGAGGAAAATTATGAAAAGAAGCATTAAAAGTTGTAAATAAGCTTTTGCATGCGGATTACCTTCTGCTGTGAAAGGAAAAGAAACTCCACTGCTTTCACAAATGTGCACAAACACACATGCTCTTTATGAGAGGGGCAATAAGAGACTACTGTGCAGTTTGTAGTGCTTTTATAGAAAATTAAACTCTTTGTTCTCTTAGGTTTGGAAACAGCCTGATTTTCCAAATCAAAAGTTGGATCTGTAAATAAGCCTTTAAGCAGAAACTCAGCATCGAGTCCTGGGCCGGCTTCCTCTTCCTCCTCCAGCCTGACTGCCCCACTGTGAACGAAATGGAGTGATATTGACACAATTAATCTTTCCTTAGTTAGTGTAATGTCAAAACATGTTTTTACTAGCTTTCCTAAGGGCTTGTTTGCAGCTCAGCCAATCGTTTAGATATTTTCTGTCAGGGCTTGTCAAGGCTCGGGGGCGTACAGGGGACACTGCCCTGTGAGACCAGCATAGTGGGGACTCACTACGGGCATCTCCTAAGAGCTCCAATATTCAGTAATGCTTGCTTATAAAAAGAATGCAACTGCTTTTTCTTTTTGAGGACAGTCCAGCCAGTTTTCCTTCAACCAAGGAAAAAAAAAACCAACACAGTGCAACTTGGACATTCGTTGCAGGACTAATAGCAAAAATATTTCCTGGGTCATTGTCCAATTTCTCATCCTTATTACCCAGAATTTGAATTGCAAGTGGTGAGCTGGGGATTGTGGTGCTGCTTTGACAGAGTTAATGTTATGTTTCCATGTGTTTTCTTTCATAAATTTCAGCTCTGCCTCCCTTTGTTAGTGAGCAAGAGCAGCCCCCCCCCCTTCCACGCACACACTCAGGACTTGCTGCAGAGTTAGCACAGACTGGCATATGCTACTCTCGCTTATTTATGCTGCTTCCACTCAAACTCCACATATTGGGGAAAGACTTATAGTCTGAGGAGGGTTGAAATGAATTGTCTGTGTTCAGTAGGAGATGTTCTGTGCAACCCAGGGTGAAAGAGCATTTAATTTCTCCCTGCTGTGCGATTACTTAATGTTACAGACGACCGTGTGCTCCAAAACGGGGGAATTTTCTCATGTTTATTTCTTTTGTCCTAGACATCTCCAGTTGCCTAAAAGCAAGCCAGTCCAAGATAAGGACAGCAGCAGGTGATATAATGCGGAAACCAGGCCCTCAAAAAGGTGAGCAGTGATGTTTGGCAGAGCCAGAGGTCTGGTAGTGATCTGCTGCAGACCCAAGGACAGACATCAGGAAACTCTTGATGGGGCGGGAGTGTGGGGGTACATGCTGGTCATGTACTCAAAAGAGTCATTCAGTTCTTTGGCAGCATGCAGAGGTCTTTGTCACAGCACCCCCAGAATGGGCAGAGGGAGGAGTCCCTCACTGGATGCACCCCTGCAGCTTGTGGGGCACAGTGTCAGGCAGCAAGGGTGCTCCGGGGAGCCTGCGGCACGCACCATCTGCTAGTGATCCCAGCATGAGGCAAACTGCTTCTCTGCTGGCACAAGCCTTCCCCTTCTAATGAGGCATGAAACCAAGACCAACCTACCTTGTGGAGATGAAATCTGCTACAGACACTCACCTCTCACTGCCTGAATCTCTTGTCCCGTTAGGTGAGGTGACAACTGCTCAGGGTGACAGCACGCCATGCTTGCCCTGGCAAAAAAGGGTGAAGTCAAGCAGGCTGCCCACAGCTGAGCTGCTTGGACTTCTTGTGCTTAACAGAAATACTGCTTTCCTTTAGTGTTGTGCCATGCATGTGTGTTCAACTGGAGTGATCTCATCACATGTGCTTCAGAGGATGGGGGAAGGGAGAAGCGGAGGGGATGGAGCATCCTCCACAGTTCTTTGTTCACATCTGCTACGCGTTCACAAGGTTTATTGCAGGAGATTTCTATGCTCAATTTCTCTCCTCCCTTGATTTTTTTTTTTTTTTTAAATGTCTCCTTTGCTTCTCTGGTGGTTCATCTTACAGAAGCATTATCCTCTTCCTAACGCTGCTTGTCCTTTAATGAAGTGAAAATAAATGAAGGAAAGCAGGGAATGGGGAGAGCCTGCTGTGAGGCAGCTGGAGGGCTTGATAATAAAAGAGGCAGGTTGATTAGTCAGCAGCGTGGCCACAGACTGGGCTGGCTGAGTTTAGCCTCTCACACAGCTTGTCCTCAGAGAGCAGGGCACCTCCAGCCAGCGTGGTTATGTGACCTGTGCTGCAAATGCCATGCTGTAGGTTGCAGAAGCAACACCTGCCTCGTGCACACGTGGGTTTCTGTCCTACTTACCTGCTTTTTCAATAATGCATTGAACTTTTCCTCTTTTTTTTATTTGCATGCAGAAATTCTTGTGTTTCTTTCCCTCTCTGCTGCTGTTGTAGCCTGCTTAATGATGATTTTTTGCATGTCAAAGGTTAACAGTAAAATGTAACTTCACCTGCAGAGTGTGGCAAGAGGCTACGTTGAGTGCACAGATGCTATTAGAGAGCTCTCCTGTAACACTGAGAGGAGCATTACTCATCTTGGGGGGCTTTTCTGCTTCTGACTGAAGTACTTCATACCTTTTATTCATGCTTTCTTAAGGAGGTGGCAGAATACTGTCCTTCTTGGGAATACCTTATAGGAAGGGTGTCATTTGTTTGTGTCTCCAAGGAGGCTCTTTGTCTGGTCCATGATAGTGATGCTGGACTCTGTAGGTCTCTTTTGTTCATTGCAGGGATAAAACCTACATGCAGTTCTCCTGTCTGTTGTATTGAAGAGAACAGGTCAGGAAGAGAAGATTGCAAAAATAATGGTCCAAAAGCACTTTCAGACATCTTAGGAGCCACCAGGCCACTTTAGCAGCATCTTGTGACCTGTTTCTTTCAACTGCTTGTCAGGGGATTTCAAAACTTCTGTTTTGTTTTTTTGTTCCTTCACAAGGAAGTTCTTTTTTGTGGGGGCAAAAGCATGTTTCAAGAGCACTACCAAACTGTTGTTTATAGTAGCCCTAAAAATGCTTCCTAAAAACATGATTTGGACTGCAGCACCTCTCCTAAAGCTGCACCAGTCAGACAGCAGCATGTGGAGGATCTCACTCAGGGTGAGCTCTGCTGTGGCACACTGCTCTGGCATCCCTCCCTTGGACTGGAGGTGGCTAGAGGCAGGGATGGACATCCCTCACTTCTTGCTCTTACCACCTTCCAGAGCTGTCTTGGGAACTTTATTTTTTTGCAGGGCCAAAGATGTTACCACGCAGTGGTAACTTAGGACAGTTGTGCTGACTTTGGGAGAAGTCCTCTCCCCATCACTGAGGAGGGTCAAGGCTCTTTGTGTGAGCCAGGTCAGCTGCAGGAACCTGGAGGTGATAGAAAAGGAGTGAATAAGGCTCCACTTCTCAGCCTACAAGTTCCACGTGGGCTGTTTCTAGTGGCTTCCACGCTTGTTCTTCTCAAGACTTGCCACCTCTTCACATAGCTAAAATGATGAAGCTCTAGCAGTTTGCTGCCTTCTGCATTACTGCTTGCTGATGCAAATGCAGGTACCTCATGTCAGGTCTTCTTTTGAGTTGTGTGGAGGAAGGGAGCCAGCCCCATAGAGCAAATCCTCCATGTTACCTGGGGTGATGACAGGGAGATGACACTTCTCTCCTAGGAGGTGTCTGTAAAGCAGGGGATATGAGTAGGTAATGTTGAAGAGTGCACTTGGTGGCCTCCTTCACTAACACAAATGCTTTATTTCTTGTCCCAGCCATAGACTGGAAAGATGGTAAGAAGCACAAGTACAGCCGCCTGTCAGAGTCCCCCTCCCAGTACCAAGGTAAGAGAGCTCCTTTCTCCAGTTTGTGGTTGAAGATGTGGGCTTTTTTTTCCATAAAAGCTTTTTGAGTTGCTTGGATGTGTGAAACTGCAGTGTGCCAAGTTAATTTACAGATAAAAACCAGTTTTGGACAGTCCTTGTGTGTTTAATGCTGACCAGAGTAAAAAATGGCCATGAAGGTACTCGGGTAAGCACCCGCCTGAGCAGGGTCGTGTTTAAATCAGGCAGGATCGAGCAGATCATATGTCCTGGACATAAGCAGCCTCTTATTCCTCATGAGCTCCTCTTCCATGGTCACAGTGGCAGTTCTCACTGTGGAGGAGAGACATGGTGTGAGCTGCACTCCCTCTTCCCCAGTGACAGGAGGGACCTTACCCCGCAGAGGCAGTGCTGGGGTGGGCTCGGTGGAGCACAGGACAGTGGCTGGATGCAGTGGTGCAGATGTCAGCGGCTTCTCACTCCCCTTGGGATGGTGTGTCCTGTGCACAGTGTCTGCAGGTTGAGTTCATAAAATTGGCAGCTCCTGCTGTCTCACAGGGATCATATGCAGGTGATTTCCAGCTTTAGGAAGTTTATGTAAGGCTGTATAACTTAGTATATGATTTTTAGGGCTTGTATTTTACATATAATTTTAGGGTATAATGATGTCCTTGGAGATTCCCATTGTGTTAAGGTGATGTCTGTACTTCCCACTAAGTACAGAGCAATAATAACCTAAATGATTCCCTGAGCTAAAGCATTTCTAACAGCAAACACATGTTTGCCTTTGTGAAAGACTCACCTGTGTCTCTTAGAGCCCCTGGGAGAGCTGAAGTGGCTGCTGTGCTTCAGGGCACTTGGTTACCCAGAGCTCCAAGGAATGACCTGGGTTTTGGTCACAGTGGACTGTGGCCATCACCAGCCCTCACTGTTCTCTCTTGGGGCATCCTGCATGTCCTTGTCTCCCCCTGTCCTGCAGTACTGTGGATTGCAGTTTGAGAAGGACCTTCTCCAAGGGGAGGAAGTGCATTAGCACCTCTGATCATTTCCTGGGTCCTCTGTCACCCTGTGCTGAACTCCATGTGCTGTCACACTCTGGAATGTGGATCAGAGTAGAAACTACAGTGGAGTTCCCAACACCCCAAGGACAGACTACACACAGGCCACGTGAGCTGTGACAGTGGGATCACTGCCCAAAGGCACACAGCGAGGGAGGGGAAACTGCAGCACCTTTCCATCATGGAGCACCCCACAGTCCAGCCTGAAAGGATTTCTGTTCAGAATTAATACTGGGTTGGGACACCACTGTAACGAAGCAAAGCAGACAGTGTTGTGGTGTTCAAAACCTATTAATTTTGGCTCACACATTCTTACATTTCTTCTGGGCAAGACAGTGAGAAAGTGGGCTCATGTCATCGATGTAGCTGCTGCCAGTGGAGAATGTGCAGCTGGATTGATGGCTGAGCAGAGTGCCTGGGAATTATAATGGGTAGGATATGCAGGAGCTCTGCTGTCATAGTGGGGGAGCTGACCCCTTGGGAGGCTGCGCCCAGACGTCGGGTAAGGCCACCGTCGCCCTTGGATCTGCGAGCAGAGACGAGACTCGACTAATTTTCATACAGAGTTGGCTCAGACTGTGCAGCTTTCATGTGCTGCCTTGATGCTCGTTAGCAGACACACATATGGGCTGCAGACTTTAATGGGATGCCTTGATCTGAGGAGAGCACGTTCTCCTTCACAGATGTGACCTGAAACGCACATGTATAGTTTCAGTTGGATTGATGACCCCTCGGGAGCTGAAATGCTAATGGAGCCCAAACCAGACTTTGGTTAAAGACATAAACAGAAACTCCATCTTCATTTACATTCTGGACAAAAGATCAACATTAAATGCAACATGATGAGAATCCAAACACAAGGGTGCAGAGGTGCATTGTTTGTAACTACTGTAGTTTGACCCCTTGGGTGTGTGGAGTGTTTTGTTTGTAGTAAATATTTTCAAAGGTTAAGACATCAGAGCCCAAATCTGACACTCTGCCTGCAAGTAATATCTCCCTTTGGCACAAGCACATGGTAAGGAGCTTTATGAAAGGCAAGCACAAGTGATAGATAGTCACCCTTAGTAGGCATTTTCACAGCTGAGTTACAGGGAGTCGTATAGTTTTACAGTCCATGGCTTTTGTTTAGCTCACAGATGTAATTACAAAAACGTGGTGTTTCTTGTTGAGTGTCCTTCTCTGGTTGCCTCCTGTGAGGAAGGTCTGATGTATGTTATACAGAGGAACACGGTCCAGTCAGTCAGTGATCCCCCTGGTCTGTGGGTGTGCTCTGACAGGGACTGGGGAATGAAAGAGATGGCAAAATAGAGGGAGTTTTTAGGGCTGGTAGGACACTTTACATATTGTTCTGGAAGCCAGGGGCAGCAGTAGAGCCAGTGTTCCCCTGTGTGTTTTGGAGTGAGAGAGGATTTCAGTCTCCACAGTCAGCTCTGTCCTGGGACACACCTGCTCCATCA
The DNA here is from genome assembly GCA_013399135.1 of Heliornis fulica. Lineage (NCBI taxonomy): Eukaryota > Metazoa > Chordata > Aves > Gruiformes > Heliornithidae > Heliornis > Heliornis fulica. The sequence continues at coordinate 193,097 of VXBZ01008813.1, read as the reverse complement.
GTACCAGAAAGGACATTGTACTGTGCTGGCAGTTAGTGAGCAAAGCCATGCACTGGCTATTGGAGAAAAGCCACAGTGGGGGGTGTTGACCAGCACTCAGAAAACATTCCCCAGTGTTACCTGCCCCAGCCAGATAAGAAACAAGCATCTTGCAGGCTAAAATGTCCTGTCCCTTCACAGTAAGGCACACAGTTTAATAGTGTGAATAAGAATATTGAGATAATATAAAATACAAGATAGTCTGTCAGTGCTGACAAGAAAACAACCTAAATAATCTTCTTGGTGTTTCCCCCTGGCTGTATAACCCCAGTGCACTCTGAGCCCATAAAATAACATCACCCAGCAGCTTGGGCATCCTGGCTGAGAGCATGGCTGGCGTGGGGGGCTCCAGAGCAGAGCTGTTTGAAGCTGTGTGATGGAAGTGAGTGAGGCTCAGGATGGTGAGCAGGATTTGGGTCTGGCCTGGGGGAGCTAAGGTTGAGAGCACCAAGTGTGCTGTGCCCATCTTCAGCCATACACATTCTTCTCAAGTACAGAGCTCGGGGCTTGTTCTCTGCTCCCTGATTAAAGAAGCTGTAAGTCCCTTCTGCTTTTTTCTATTTTACTGACAGCTCTTCCCTTTGTTGTAAACCCCAATTTCCTTTCCATGGAAGGAAAAAGGAGAGGGGAAGGTTAACTCTGCTCTGTCTTCTCATGAAGTTTAGAGAAGTCTTTCTGCTGCTCCTGCTTTGCAAGATGAAGTCACCAGAGCCATAAGTAGCTGCAGTTCTAGTGTTGTGTGTGTGTCGTCGTGTGGCGTTTGGGTCCCAACAGGCTCCAGGATTAATCTCAAATAAGTTCCATGCCCAAACACTATTTTTAGAGGCACACAGCTGTCTCAGAAATGTGCTGCTCCTGCTGGGACTGCATGGTGTCGATCTGCTGCGGCGTGAGCTGCTGCGGGGAGCGCAACAGCCTCGCTTGGTTCGGCCTGAGTGAAAAGGGGAAGGATTAAAACCAGGACTACTTTTAGTAGCAAGGGATGGAAACCAGCTGAGGGGAGGATAGGTTTCTTGTTTAAAATAAAATTGTCAAGATACTTACCCAGGCCCTGAGGCTGAGGCTTGTGCTCCTGGCCCTGGTGCTGACACCACAGGCATTCTCTGTGCTTCATGGACAAGGGCCTCGAAGGGCAACCCCAGCCTGAGATGAGCCCAGATCAGCAACCAGAATTAAGGGCTGGGATGCAGGAAGGCTTTTCCATCAGGCTTGCCTGGGTATGCTGTGGCTGGGTATTTATTACATATTATATATACAAAGGGTTTTATTAACATAACAGAGTGCAAAACTGTCTTCAATTAAAGCAAAAGAAGTTTGGTGTTGTGAGAGCATCGTTGCAGCAGATCCCTGAATTTCTTCATTCACCCCAGTGTAATACTGTTGGAGAAAAAAAAAACCCTATGCCAGTGGGTGGAAATGTATACTCTGAGGAATGGAGAGCTACTGTCAGTCTGCTAACAGAAGTACAGTCAATGTGGCAGAAAAGCTATTTTTTTTCTTTTAATTTCCACTATATTTAACAGTGTGCTACTCACCTGCACAGGAGGTGGCAAGAAAGCAACATTTCTTCATGTGAAGCTAGAAGATTATCGAGCCTTCAGGGCTTCTCCATGCATGAGAGGCAGAGCTGAACTAGCGTGTGCTGACCTCAATGCCTGAATGTTTAGAGGTGTGGGGTGCACTGCAGTTACTAAAATGGCTCTTAACATAGCTTTTGTTTTGAAAATAGACTGATTAAAAACTTGACATGACTAGGGGAAGCAGTAGCTGACTCTTTAATTGTGCTGCCACCAATGCTCTTGAAATGACTTGAAAACAGCAGTCTCCTGGGAGCCGTTCAGATGAATACAAGTAATGTCATGCTGGAAGGATCCTTTCCCAGCTGCTCAGTTGAAATGGCAGAAGTCATGATTTACTCAGGTCACAAGAGGTTTTAATTCCTCATTTAATAACAGGTTGCCCTGGATGGCATACTGCTTTTGCCCTTCCTCCTGCACACGGGAAAGGTGCTCGCAAGGATAAAACCCATTTCCCCCCCTACACAGCACAGCTCAGCGATGGGCTTTGGTGTTCACTAAATCCCTGTTTGGAGGATCCCTGCATCCATCCTGCCCAAGCTGGGGACTCCATGTCTGCTTCAGGAAATTAATTGCTGACCTGTCCACTAATTGCTGGGGTTGGGCTGATACCTGCTCTGAGTTTCTGGCTTGTGGAGCAGGCTGTGTGTGTGTGCTGGACCGGGGGATGTGTAAAGTCAGCACAGTGAGCGGCTTCTGGGGCTGCTTTTAGCCTGGGGTGACTGTTCTTAATCCCCAGCCTCTGCAACGTGTTTAACAAATAACTCTTAAGGGGCAGTTGTCTGTAAGACTCCACGGATTCCCATCTGTGCTGGGTGTTTTGTATTAAGTTGTAGGTTGTTATCCTCATTTCTTGCAGACCCTCCTCAGCAGTGCCGAGGCAGTAAGATGCCAGAGGCAGCACCGTGCTTTGTTCTGCCTGTCAGCTGCGGTTGTAAATCTGCCGTCACAAACATCAGAGGATCTTGATGAAAACTGTGTTGCCTGTGAGCACCTCCTCTGTGAGAAGTGGAGAACTGCCAGCGTTAGGAGCCCAGCCAGCTCTTTTTCTAATGTGGTTGCTCATCAGTTCCTATTTGAATCCGTTTCTCTTCTCAGGTCACTTCACCTGGGAGAAATACCTGAAAGAGACATGTGCCATCCCAGCTCCTGCCCATTGCTTCAAGCAGGTAAGAGGGTGAATGAAAATAAGAAAGGCCAAGGGGGGTGCTGGTCCTTGTTGACCCAGGAGTTCTGTGCCTGGATTAGGCCCATTTTCTGGCAAGAAAGATGTTTGAGGATATTGGAGACAGAACTCTGAAGTATGCTGAAGCAAAGTTTAAAAAGAAAAGATACATCCAAGAACTGTTAATGTTAGGATAGTGCAAAACCCCTTAACTCTCAGGTATGTGTGGATGGGAACACAAGAATGTTCTTTCTCTCTGCTGATCATGGGGCCTTGGAGAAAAAGTTCTGGGTGGGCTGTGATCCAGGTTTTGGTGGATTCTGCCCAACAGGAAGATTTTTGTTCAAAATCACCAGATCTTTGTGAATTGAATAGCACTGCCTCAGGCATTGGGTGCTTGAGCATAGAGGTGACAGCATTGAGTAGAGGGCACACAGGAGTGAATTGATGTGTCACCCCTGGGCTTGGACAGGGGCAGCAGCATGGAGGAGTATCTTTTTGTGTCTTAGATCTGNTAGAGGGCACACAGGAGTGAATTGGTGTGTCACCTCTGGGCTTGGAGCATGCAGGAGTTTGGGTCTTAGATCTCATGGGTGATTCTCCTGGGGTGAGGGCTAAGAGAACAGTGTAGGTCTCATTCTCTAGATGAAGCAGGACTGAAAGACCTGAGTTACAGATCTGCCAGGGCTCACTGAACATTGTTTGCCACTCTGTGGTGTGTGCTCCCATGCTGTGCTTGGAGGGTGCTGACAGTCTTTGGTAGAATCAGGTTTGATGCTCTTACAGCTTCAGCTTTATGACTGAGCTGGTGCATATATTGTATTTTCTTTGCAGTCATACACTCCACCTGGAAATGAATTCAAGATCAGTATGAAGCTAGAAGCCCAGGACCCCAGGAATACCACCTCCACGTGCATTGCCACGGTGGTGGGGCTGACAGGAGCGCGCCTTCGCCTGCGCCTCGACGGCAGCGATAACAAGAATGACTTTTGGCGGCTGGTGGACTCTGCTGAGATCCAGCCCATAGGAAACTGTGAGAAGAATGGAGGGATGCTGCAGCCTCCACTGGGTGAGCTGAAGTTCAACTGTCCAGCCAGTGCCTACCTTACCTGTGGGGAATACCCTAGGGATTTCGTATTTCTGTTCTTGGGACAGAGACCGTGGACAGCCCCTGCTCACACTGTGATGTAGACCAGCCCTGTTTAGCTTGGGCTGTTAAACAAATCAAATGTGTCCCACTCCCAGTCTGTATTTCCACATGAGCATCATGGCATGGATAGAGAGATGCTTTAGACTGTGCATGAAAGAGGTCTTTGCACCTAGGGGAGCTGCTTGCACTCTGCAGCTCAAGCTCAGGGTTAGCATTTGCTGACCACGCTCTTACATCTTCTGAAATTCTTCCTGTGTACCTCAAAGAAAAAAGCACATTTTCCACACATTTATTTGAAAGAATGCCAGAACCACTTTGTTTCCAAGAGGACACACAATCAATCAAGGCAGACCCTGAAGTCCCAGGTCACTGTGTGGGCAGCAGAGTTGAAGGCAAAGCGCCTACGATGGCCATTCCTGGATGCTTGACTGGATAAGGCCGGAGTGATTCCAGGTTCTTTGTTTCCCCAGAGCCACCACACAGTTGCACAGGCAGTGCTGGCACAGAGCTCAAGCAGTGGCTTGATCTCTGTCTGTTGCCCATCGCTTCAGGCTTCTGATCTCTCTTGTCATCTCGAAGGTGTGCTTGACACCAAACGGCTGCCATCCGTCAGCGCTGCCCCCTGCGAGCCGAGCACCACGCTGCTCTCTGGGAGGAGGTGCTTTGCTGGGGGTCTGTAAATCTTCATGTAGAGAATAACCAAGAGAGCAATTAGGGCTGAGGCATCTGCTGTATCACTGCTAATTCCGACACTTTGATTTCCAAAGCATTTAAATTTTCATTCATGCTGTCTGAGTGTATTTGTGGCCAAGTGTCTTTGGGGCAATAGCCAGTTAGCTGGAGACCATCTGATGGGGAAACATCATGTCTGAAAAGGTTCCCAGTGATTTAAGTCCTGTCTCACATGACAGGCACTTGCAATATTTCATCTCTTTCTTTATTTAATGTTGTTTGACTACAGCTTTATAAATAACCTGGACAACCAAATATTTCTTCCAGTCTTGTCTTCACACACATCATTTTATTTTATTTTTTTCTACACTGGCCAGAGGATGAACTGATTTGCTGTGTCTTTCTGCTTAAGCAGCAAGATTAAGCTGCCTTTGCATTCTGCCACCCATTTTTTTTTGTTTCATAAATCTCTCAATTAGCACATCCCCAAATAATATGAAACCAATCCATAGTGATACAGGAAACCTTCAATAGGATACCTCCAGTTAGGAATATTTTTATTCATGCCTTTTCCTGGAGCACCATTTTTGAGCTTTGGTGGAAGTACAGTCTAACCTGCACTGGGACACTTGGGACTGACCTTTCAGAAGAAGGAAGAAGCATCAGCAGGTGCATGTTTTGGCACATCACACCACACAAAGCCATGTGTGTGCAAGTCTAATTATACCCTTTCCCTTTATCATTGCTACAGGCAAAACCTGCTGCAGCCATTAATATTAAAACTGACGTTTTAAATGTTATTTTAATGCATGCTGCTGTAGGTTTGCAGACATCTCTTTGAAACCCTGGTCCCAGGGTGCAGCTCCTGGGTCTGCTGCAGGTACTTGCTATCACTGCCAGGGATGGGTTCTTCCTGTGCCTGTCTGGGTTTTGCCAGCAGATGGCAATAAAAGTAATCCAAGCTGCAGAGCAAATCTGGTTTCTGGTGTGCCAGGGGTGAGGGTTCACACTGGAAGAAGTCTGCATGCCCAGCTCTGATCTGCTCTGCATGCCCAGCTCTGATCTGCATCACCTGCTTAACCTGGGGCCAGACAAGAGTGGTTCTCTTGCACCCAGCTCAAAGACAGGTAACAGGTACCCAGACAGGTAACAACCAGGTACTTCATAGAATCTCAGAATCAGAATGGTTTGGGCTGGAAGGGACTTTAAAGATCACAGAGTTCCAATCCCCTGCCATGGGCAGGGACACCTTCACTACAACAAGCTGCTCAAGGCGCCGTCCAACCTGGCCTTGAACACCTCCAGGGATGGGGCACCCACCACCTGTCTGGGCAGCCTGTTCCAGCCCCTCAGCACTCTCTCTGTGCAGAACTTCCCCCTGATATCCCATCTAAACCTTCCCTCCTTTACCTTAAATCCATTCCCCTGTGTCCTACCACTATCTACCCTTGTAAAAAGCTGATTCCTGTCTATATGCAGTGAGGTCCCCCAGCAGCCTTCTCCAGGCTGAACAAACCCAGGTCCCTCAGCCTGTCCTCTCAGGGGAGGTGCTCCAGCCCCCTGATTATCTTTGTAGCCTCCTGTGAACCCTCTTCAGCAGCTCCACCCAGGTCCTTCTTAGCAGGGTGACTCTCCAGGAGCTCTTCTCCCAGCCTGGATCTATGGCTGGGATTCCTCCAGCCCAAGCACAAGACCTCACACTGTGCAGTGTTAAACCTCATGAGCTTCACCCGGGCCCACCTTACAGTCTGTCCAGACCCTTCTGGATGGTTTCCTGTCCTTGTGTTGTGTTGACCACACCACTCAGATGGTGTCATCAGCAAACCTGCTGAGGGTGCACTTAATTCCATCTTGATGTCTTTGATAAAGGTGTTAAAGAGCACCAGTCCTAAGACAGAGCCCTGGGGGACACTGCTTGTTACCAGCCTCCACCTGTCCATAGAGCCATTGACCACCACCCATTTGTACATATCTGCTGCAGCTGCCCTTCCTTACAGAGATAAAGGTTTATCTTCACTCCTCTGGGAGCTCAGCTCTCCCACCTCCTGAGGTTTGTGGCAAACTTGTTTGATTTCTAGGCTGTTTCTGGGCTGCTTTGGCAGGTGCAGGGCAGGGTGGCCTGTACTGAGTTGGTTGTGTTCTGGCATTTCAGCCCTGGTAAAACTTTGCCCTGTTGATCATCATGGGATGCTCTCCCTCTGGGTCCCAGCTTACCCTCAAACATCTCAAATGCAGAAAGTGCAATGCTGTATTCAGCTGAGCAGCAGAAACTGTCTGTACAGCAAGATGCACGTGTAGCAAAGATGCTGTTTTGTGATATCTGGAGACTTCTATTGGTTGTGCTCAGTTCCATAGACTGAGAGCATGTGAATTTTCTTTTTTTCTTCCTCTAATCCCTTTCCTGTTATTTATCCACTATTTTCTGCAGAAGATGTCGAGCCAAAACCTGCCATCCTTTCATGTAGTGGTTAAATCTCTTTCCTAGCCAAGTCACAGCCTCTTTATTTCTTCAGGTTAGCTTGCCTGCAGCTCACTCTGTAAGGTGGAAGAGGCCACCCAGAAGCTGAGATTCTCTACTGAGGAAGAAGTTTCATAGTCTGAGCATGCCCTTGCTGATTCATGTCTTCCCTGTAGCAGGATCACTGAAGCTGCCAGCACTAGCACTGCACAGAGTGCTCTGCCTGCATGGTCAGTGTACAGACTTTTGTTATGATAAGCGAATATTGCAGTCAAACATCCATTTCCAGATGTTTCTTTTCAACTACATAATGTTTTTGCATTCAGAGTATCTGGAAAAGGTCAAACCTGACTCTCCAGCATGAGGAGTGTAGCGTGGGATCACCATGTGTGCCCGCTATAAAGTTTGCATCAGATGTACTGCCAGGTCCAGTGGCCTCAACAGCCTCTAAGTCTCTGCTTTCCTCTCTGCAGGCTTTCGTCTGAATGCCTCCTCTTGGCCCATGTTCCTTCTGAAGACTCTGAATGGAGCAGAGATGGCTCCTGTCTCGATTTTTCACAAGGTATTTTACTGTATTGTTTGTGAAGATATGTCCTTTTACCATGTCCCATTTACTGTAGAGCATCAAAACCACAGCTGGGATCTCATGTGAGATCTGCTGATCCCAGAGGAGATGAACATTGCACAGCTCTGCCACGGTGCTCACACATACACTCTGCTGCTGTCTCCTAGCAGTGCTGGGAAGCAGGCAGAGGTCTGTTAAGAGAATGTCTTGGGCTTGACAGGTGTGCATGTTCTTCACTTGGGCTGCAGGTGCTACTCAAAGCCAGGAGTGCACTGCACACATACACTCTGCTCACTGTGACTTTTTTATGTGGTAGAGCTTGGAAGGAGTGCAAGTATTGCTGTGAAGCAACACTGCAAGTATAGTGTCATAATTTGTGTTTGAAGGCCCTCAGCGAGGTCAGATGAAGAAGAATGATTCTGGGACACAAGGAGAGAGGCTCCTACAGAGGCTCTTTTCTTTGGAGCTTTATTTTCTGCCTGTGTTGCATGTCAGAGTTGTCACAGGGTGCAGTGTTAACGTAGTGCTGTCTGGGTTTGCTCCAGCAGCCAGGTGAGGCAGAGCAGTCAGTAGTGGACTTCATTGTCCCTTGACAAAGGGCACGTGGTTGCATAGCTGGGCCAGCATGTGTGCAGCAGTTGGGGTTCAGATCCAGCCCTCTAGCTTCCTTCATCTGCTCATGGAGGTGAGTTGGCTGGTGAAGGGAGCAGCCCTGGTCTGGGCAGGCACTGGCAGATCCTCTTTGAGCACATTTTCAATTTCTCCTTGTAGGAACCACCATCTCCATCCCAAAACTTCTTCAAGACAGGTATGAAGCTGGAGGCAGTGGACAGGAAGAACCCTCACTTCATCTGCCCGGCCACCATTGGGGAGGTGAGAGGTTCTGAGGTCCTCATAACATTTGATGGCTGGAGAGGTGCCTTCGATTACTGGTGCCGATATGATTCCCGGGACATCTTTCCCGTAGGCTGGTGCTCGCTGACTGGAGATAATCTGCAGCCCCCTGGAACAAAAGGTAAGGCCCACGTGGTCACTTAGCTGTCTTCCTTCTCCACTGAGCTCTCAAAGAGCAGCAAAACAGGCAGAGGACAAGGACATCTGGGTGTCCTGTCTGGCTTTCTTACGCTGCTTCATGCATGGTAAAGGTATAGGTGGAACAGCCTGGCAGCAGGGTGCTAAGCAACAGCCACCCATAAAGATGGGCAGGATGGTGGCTGTTGGGAGGGATGGTCATGCTGTACAACTTCTTCAGGAATTTGGTCAGAGTTGTGTCTCTGGAACACACATTCCTAGGGACTTTGTCACAGGGGGCTGGGTTATTTGTGGATATAAAGGAATAATGAGATTAAGTTGTAGGATTGTGCCTGTCTGTGCTTCTGTGAGTTACCTTGCTCTGCCTTATGCTGTGATCTCTGCTGTGAACGTGGGAAGAGCAGGTCTGAATCAGGTTGTACTTGCCTTGTTCCTACATCCATGAGTGTTGGTTAGGAATGGTATTGTTGAGATTGCTGCTTGCAGAGGTCCAAGTGTTGGCTGTTGAGTGGTGCAGATGTGTCTCTAGCTTGCTAGCATTGTGGTCATGTTTCAGACCAAGGGAGCTGTCATCCTCTAGCATTGGCTGGCTGGCAAGTCTGATGCATGACCATCAGTGAAATGAGAAGCAGAAGGACAACCTCTGTACTGGAACTGAAGGATTACTTAGGAAAGTCCTTTCTCTGTCTCTCTTTCAAGAGACTGTTCCTCTTGAAAACCCAGGGTCAGCCTGTGGTAACCCCTGGGGCTGGTGCTTTCCTGCCATCCCTTGATGTGAGCCATTGGTGTCCAGGTGGATTGCTTGAGGTTGTCTCACATGGCCTGTGTGCAAGTCAAGCTGTGGGCTCCTCTTGGGTTGAGATGATCTCATTTATGGTTGAGAACTGAAAGGAACTCTTGCTGTTTATCTGGATTTCTGCATTTGGCCATGCTGTTCTCAGCCCTCCTCTTCTTGCTGTTTGAGTCCTGCCTGCTGTCACCCTGCAGACTCAGTAGAGCTGCTGGGGACCTCCCAGCCAGTGGCTGACCTCTCCAGCAGTGCCTTAGAGTCAGGGGCTCTTGCCCAGGGTCTCCAAGGTGTTTCTCAGGTACTGCACAAGTGGCTAAAGACATGTTTGTGCTGATTGGATGCTTTCCTGGCAGTAAACTGGGACTGGAAGGTTTCAGAAGAAAGGTGGAAGCTGCCTTCCCAGGAGAAGTGGGAACCTCCACTTGCCCCATGGTGCCCAGTGCAGACAGCTCTGTTCCTGACCAGCCTCCCTGTGCCAGAGGCTGAAGCTGTGCATGAGCATCCAGAAGTGATGCCCCATCATGGGGGTGACACCATGGTAATTTGCAGCTGTCTAGTGAAGCATTTGCTTCCCCCCTTGACAGGCTCTCCCTCTTGCCTTGGCATCAGCTCTGCAGTTCTGCTCATGTACAGAACTGGTGAACCCTGAATGTCACATCTCCACACTCCCAGGCAGAGACAGATCTTGCTCTCAGGCAGATCTCTGATCTCCTTGATGTGTTTTTCAAGTACTGGAGCCAAGAGCAGGGGTTGGCAGAGGTTACATGAGCCATACAAAAATGCTGTGAAGTCAGGATCAGCCTTGTCTTTGTGGTGTTTTACTTTCCTCTCTGTGGCAACCCCCTCCCTGTCCTGTCCCAGACTTTCCAATTTTTACTTTGTGGGATTAACCCAAAAATAGGGAGTGCTGGGAACTTCATCTGTAATTAAGTTCCTCCCTTGTTCCTTTACTCCTCATCCCTGCTTTGGAGGAGTGCTGATCACAGTCCTCTCAGGACCTGAGAGTGCTGCTCTTGGCAGGGTTGGAGGATGCTTCACCACAGAGGGATTCCCCATTCCTTCAGCTCCAGTACAGCTTCCCAGTGTGCCAGCCTGGCACCTGCACTACCACACTGGAGCTGTGGAGGTTCCCTTTCCTGGTGGAAATTTCCTTTAAATCAGGGAGAGCCAGGGAGACACTGTGCTAACCAGAGTTATACTGGCTCTGCTCACACACTGGACTGACTATCCAGCCCCTGAGCTGATGGTACCAGGGTTTGAGATGACTGGACAAACCAAGAATCCCCATGAAGAGTTAAGTCCATTGAGAGCAGTGGCTTCCTGGGGCTGAGCAAAGAAAGGCCTGTGAAATGAGCTCATGTTCAAGGGAAGCAGAACTTCAAAGGGAAATGTTTATTTAACGCCGGTAACTTAATTCAGCTCTAATCTGTCCCTTCTGCTGGTTGCCAGCAGAAGTGGAGGAGTTTCTCCCAGGCACATCCCCTCCGTGGCTCTGGGGCTCTGGGCACTCCCACCAGTATTTGCTTAGCTGTACAAGGTGCTGGTGGAGCTGGGGAGGGAGAGAGGGCACATGGAGGGGAGCTTTCAGGAGGGCACACGTGTGTGGAGGCAGGAAAGGGGTCAAACAGCATGAGAACAGCTCTCTGTGCACCACGTTGGTAGTTCCGTGGCTGTCAGGGTGTGCTGTGTGGTAGCCTGCTAGGAGAGCTCACCACAGCCAGAGGCCAGATGGCTGTGGGCTCCTGGGCATCTCCTGGAGCTCCTCTCTTGATGCAGCACAGCTTGGAGCTGGAGGGGTTCAACCACACACACACCCCACAGGGGAGACGTAACTCTGGGGTCCCTACGCATGCAGTGGGTCCTGATCCTCTGCCCCACGTCAGCCTGTGGGTTGGGGCTGGAGCTCAACTCTGCTGGGCTTACAGAGCAAGGCAAACATGGCACAGCTCATCCCCTGCATCCTGTGCTGCTCCACACAGCCTGGCAGCAGTTGGGGAGGGCAGGTCCCTGTGACCATCCCAGTGGCAGGGGGTTCTGTGGGGGTGCAGTGTTCCCACCCGTGACCAACCCACTCCCAGGGTTGTCTCTTGGGCAGAGATCCCTCCTGCACATGTCATGTTCAGCATCTTGGATATTTTTTCATGCCTCTTCTACACATGCTCCTTCACCCTTAGACATGTACCCTGGGCATTCAGGAGTGTGAGGTGAGGTGGATTTCCTCTTAGCTGAGGTGCTGGGTGGCAGCTTTGACTGGGCAAACTGCTCACGGGGGTTTCTGCAGTTTCCTTGCACAGGAGGGATTGTGAGTCATGGGTTCAATTCAGAGTTTTGGAAATTAGCTTTTTTTGGCTGTTTCTAGAAGGGCTGTTTGCACATCCATTCTTACTGGATCATAGCAGTCATCCTAGAGAAATACTAAGAACCTACAGAAGAATATAATTAAGAATATACACTCTATATACATAAACCTGCTGAATGAAGGTTGTGTGGGGTATCAAATCCAAACTTAATGCAAAGGTTTTGGGCTTGCTGTTGCATGGAGGTGTCAGAGTTTCAGAATGAAGGAAAAACCGAGGGGAATGGCATTTCTCTGACTTTAGATATTGCAGCACACAAAAGTAAGACCAGAGTACATTGTGTGCACATTACTAACAGCATGGATTTTGTCAGTGTAAGACCCTGAAGGTGTGTTGGGAAGGAATTATCCACATCTGCCAAGCCTGCAAGCTTCTCTGTTTGAGTCATGTAGTGACTCAGCTGACACTGCAGTGGATACAGAGCAGGAGGTAGCTCTCAAGGTGAGAGCTTCAAGGTTTGGATTAAGTTGTGATGTTCATGAACAATGTGCAAGTCTGTGCACTCTGGTGTTAGGTAGAAGTGTAAATTGGGAGATAAACAGAGATTGAAGGAGAAAAATATGTAGGTTGGCTGTTGTGGGTTATTCTGGGTTGGTAGCTGAGCCCCCCTGCAGCTCACCCTCCCAGCAGGACAGGACAGAGAATCACAAGGGTAAACATGACAGAACTCACAGTGTGGGATGCAGACAGTTTAACAAGTAAAGCAAAAGCCACACAGAAGCCCAGGAATTCCTTCCCCACATTCCATGGCAGGCAGGTGCTTGGCCCAGGACAACAGGGCTCCATCACACTTAACGGGGACTGGGAGACTGGGGGAAGCAGATGCTGTCACTCCTGAAGTCCCCCTTCCTTCCAGTCAAAACCAGTACAGCACTTTTGAAAAAAATTTTGCATGGGTTTTACTTCTTCTGAACTTCCTAATCCTTGGGAAGTCCATGAGCAGCAACTCGAGTTTTCCAGCTCTTCAGCAGGACAGAAACAATCCTGCTCTCAGGTCAGTGATGTCAGTGCAGATTTGGAAAGGTGCTCTGGAGAGCCCTCTCCATTATAAGCAGTACAGAAAATCAATAAACTTGAGAACAACTTAAGAATGATGATTGTTACTTAGTCACTTCAAATCATGGCCAGGGAGGAAGAGAGTGAGAGAGGCCCACACACAAATGGAGGTGCCACTGCTAAGGTTCAGGGTAGAACACTGAAGAGGTAAATATGAGACTGTGATAAAACTCACTGAGAGAAAAGAAGAAAGAGATAAGAGGCTGGTTAATGATTGTAGTTTCTAGGGCCACCTGCCTTCAGCAGGGCAGTGGGATGAAGGAAATCCCTCATCAACAGAGGCCCTGCAAAGGAGATCCAGCTGCTTCCGTGGGAAAAGGGTTTCACAACCGATCACAAGCGAGAGGGAAGCTCAGGCCTTTATAGTCAGGGAAGTGCACGTTGAACGTGCACCTGTGAGAACTTATTTTCCTTTCTGAAGTGGTTTGTGGGATGGAGAAGCTGTGAGCCCCTGAGGGTAGAGAAACAAACCTTCTCAGATACCTCTGTGAGGTGGCTTCCAACTCTTCAGTGGAGGAGGGGGTGCAATGAGGAGTCTGTCTACATCAGGTGAAGGGTCTCACCCTGGGAGAAATGGACCAGGCTAATGGCATCAGGGCTCTCTGCATATAGTGGCTGATTGTGGGCACAGGAATCCTTGAGATTTTCTGCAAGGTCTGGACCTTTACAGAAAGCCTGCAGAGTTCTTCCTTATTCTTCTAGCTTTGAATTTGAGAGAAATGCATGTGCTTTTCTGGGGTTTATGCTGCAGTATCAGGAACTTGAGCTGTGATTTGCTTCAAAAGTGAGATGTTTACAGAACACCCCAAGAGCCCTGCTTACAGCTCTTGTGGCTCTGTGCATGATCTCAACCATGCTGCTGCTGGAAGATGCTCTGCTGAGGGCAGTCTTTCTTGCAGCATATTTTCCAGGTCCTGAAAAATTCAGGTTTAATCTGTGACCAAAACTAGCACCTTCCTCCAACACATCACACATAATAGCATCCCTTATGTCTGCTCCCCCGTGTTTGATGCATCACTGCTGGAGAACGGAGTACTCTAACCTTAAAAACAAGGATGCAGGGACACATGTAGCCTGCAGCAGCCTGCCCACTGTCACAAGGCTGTAGCTCAGAAGGTCCTTGATCCATTCTTCTGTTTGGGCAACGGCTCTGGCTGACACCAAGCTCCTCTGGAATTCTCTGGTGGGTTCATTACACCCTTTTCTGGATCCTCCGGACCAGAGAGCCGCCTCGCTGGCTGTGGCAGAGGAGCAGCAATGGAAGTGTTAAGGCTGAGCAGCAGGCTGGAAGCAGCCCCAGCGCTGGAATTCGGAGGAGTGGAGTTACAGCTGGCACCAGCCCAGCTGGCAGAGAGGCCCCTCACCCAGCAGGGTCAGCAGAGCTAATGCTGAGCTGTGTCCTCCTGGCCGCTGCGCCAAGGCCGGCGGGGAGCTCCAGAGACCCCAGCGCTCACCACTAGGCCTGGGCCTGCCACAAGCTGTCAGCAAACCGCTCCCCCCTCGCTGGGCTGCGGGGAGAGCATCGCCCTTTGCTTCGCAGAAGTTAATAGTTTTAGATAGTTACCATGGGGACGTGTTGAAGTGGAGCTCACATCCACTCCTGGCCATCTGTTGCACGAGTTACACAGGCCACTCGTGTCGCTGAAGAGACCAGAGCGCCTCAGGCAGGGCCTTGTGTGGGCGCTGCACCGGCCCCGGTGACTCCAGGAGGCAACGGAGACACGAGATGCTGACCCTGCGTAGAAACTTCATGAAGTTCTTCATCTCCTGCTGCCATGTGATGTATTTGCTTACTGCTTGGTGGTTTCAAGTGAAGATGATGATCTGGTGTTAGATTTTCTGCCCATGGGCAAAGGTAATGTGTGTTTTATGGCTTTATTTGTGATGTTGCTTGTTTTCTCTTCCTCCTACGGGGCAGCGGCGCAGCAGTGAGTGGAGGTGCTGCATCAGGAGTAGCTGTCAGGGTAAAGCTGAGATGAAATCCTGGCCTTTACTGCTTGGAGGAGATAGAAAAATATTAATTAACAGTCACTGCAGGGCTGAGCTGGGATTTGGAGCTCATATATCAAGCTGGGTGACATTTCTGTGCGTCAGGGTGACTGGATTTGGGACCACACGGGTTTAGGGCATGTGAACCGATGGCAGGAGAAGGTCTCACAAAGAATTTCAGCATTTTCTCTTTATCCCCAAGTCTGATGCACGTTCAGCCACAGCACCTTGGTGCTGCTGCCTCTGATCAATCCAAGGAAAAGCTCTTGAGCTGCTTGGAGCACAGAGCCAAGGTGCTTAGCAGTAATCCTGGCTCGGCTCAAATGTGTATCCTGGAATAACCGTTGCCTTTGGAGGTCTGGGAGTATGGACAGGAGCAGCACTGGAGGGTGTGCTGCTCCTGACCCTCTTTGGATGCTGACAGTGCCCACAGCTCAGCAAACAGCAAATGTGTGGCTCAGTGGGGACAGCAAAAAGCAGGTGTTACTATATGATGTCTTGGGGCTGACCTGGGAAAGGCAGCGTTTTCACCATCCTCCAGCCTGTTCTTAGTGCCAGTATCTCGGTGTTCCCTGCCTCCTGGCCCAAAACTGGGTTTCAGAATCTCAGGATGTTACTGAGTCTTTTCAGGATGTTTCTACAGGATCATTGCTGTTGAAACCTTCCTCTCTGTGGGTGAACAGTGGTGGGGACATCACTCCATTTCTGCATCATCTCTCACCAGTAAAAATGCTTCTGCTGATGGGACGTGGTGGAGGCTGTGCATGAAGCTTGTGCAGGCTGAAAATCTGAGTGCTCTCAGGATGGAATAGGACAAGCTGAAGGAAGAGCAGCAGTCCAGGGCTTTTATTTCTGGGGGTCTAAAAGTGTCTGAATTGGGATGACCTGAGCAGGGTTGGTATCTTGACCTAATTATCCCCTGGTGCCAGTTTTGGTGCCAGAGATAAGTAAGTCTAAAGTGTGCCCAGTGTAGCAGCTTCTGTGTCTTCAGGAGAGCCAGAGGGAGAGCACCATTACCCATCAGGATGAGGTGTTTTAAACAGTGCTGAGAATGATTTAGGGCTCCTGGTTCCTGCTTGTCACCAGCACACATACTTCAGTTGTTAGTTGTTAGCTTGGTCCCTTGTGGGGATACAGGCAGGTGCCAGAGGAACCAGAATGATCAGCCTGACTCTTCTCACAAAGGTCTGTAAAGGCTGCACATGGTGGGTGTTATTGGAGCACCTATGGGAGAAATGGACCCATTTCAGTGGGATTCTTCACAGTGACTCCCTGGGAACAAGAACATTATCTCATCTTCTCATGACCTACTGGGTAATTTCTTCATTCTTTTGTATTTTGGAAAGGGGAAGTAGCCACCACTTGGGCTGTTGATCCCAACTCTGCCCCTGGCTTTGGTGAACAAGTGTGTGTGCATCTGTTGGATCTAGGAGCTTCATACCAAATATACATCATCCCTTCTTGTTAGAAAGATGGGACCCTTTACAGGTTGTCACAGTTCTCCTCTTGATCTTTGGTATTTTTATAACTTCTGAACAGCTTTCAAAAAGAACAAAAGGTGGAATAAACTGCACCTACCTGGCAGTCTCCTTGTTCTTTGTGCACCGATATGTTGAAGGTGTTCTGCTAATATTTAACCAGGAAGCCAAAGCTAAAAAAAGAGCTTCAGAGAAGATCAGAACAAGCAGAAACCCCAGGAACAGACCTGAATAGCCTGAATATAGCAAGAGTACAGAAACATTCTGATTCTCAACATGGAGCTTTGGAAGCCCACTGGTAATTAACTCCCAGGGGCAGGAGACAGGATCAGTCAGTAGAGTGACTGTGGTGGCCTCTCATGCCACATATTTTCACCAAATGTGTGTCCTGGTGCTAACTGCATATAAATAGCAGCACAGCCTTGCTGTTGCAAACTTCCCACAGGCTCTAACTCAGTGAAGCAATTGGTGAGCTCTGTCCTGTGGCTGGTGGCTGGCTGGGACGTGTTGCACAAGCTGGAAGTTCTCCCACTCTGCAGGTCATGGAATCATAGANCTAACTCAGTGAAGCAATTGGTGAAGTTCTCCCACCCTGCAGGTCATGGAATCATAGATGTTTTGTGTTGGAAGGGTCCTGAAAGATCATCTAGTTCCAACTCTCCTACCAGGGACACCCTTCACTAGGTCAGGTTGCTCTGATCAAATTAAGCTTGAGGGTTGAAATTCAGATTTTTACATTATTTTTTTTTTCTGATTTTGCCATGGCAAGATCATGAAGGGCAGACTCACAGTGGCTCTCAGAGTTCAGCCCTGGCTGAAGGTACCACCACAAAGGCTGAAAGTCTGTAGAAATGAGAGTCCAGGGATTGACCTGGGGGCTTTTTGCTTGATTTTAATGGGTGTAACACAGCTTTCAGTTCAGTTGTTTTCTATTGTGACATCCAGTGTCCTGATCTCTTTGTTTTTCCCAAGTGGAATGTTTTTTCCTGGTTCTTTCTGGGCACTGCTGTGCTTTGAGCTGATGATGTTCTTGTACAGTGAGAGTTGCAGCCCAAGGAGCACCAGGCAGCTCACATCATTCTGCATCTGCAGGTAGGAGTGACTGTCTCCACACTCATCACTTTGTATTTATCGATGTGACAGTCACCTGCTGTTTTCTTGCCCTGAAACTCAGTCTCCCAGCCTCTCTGGGGAGCTGCTCACAGGCTGCCACCATCCTCCTGACCTTGGGAAATGTGAACCATTAGAAAACTTTCTCACTTCACTTATCCCCTCAACAGGTCACTCAGGAATATGTTGAGCAGTGTTGATCCCGCTGTGGATCCCTCCACACAGAGCTCTTTCCCCTGCAAGAATGACTGTTTGCCACTATCCCTCCTACCCTCTGACTTATAGAGAACTCTCCTCTTTTCCCATGGCTTTTTAGCATTTAGCCTTTGGGGAGGATCTTGGAGACACTGTGGAAAGGCAGGTAGGCTGTGTCACATCTGTCCACATGTTTGTTGACCCGTCCAGGTTCGTGAGACCAGGTTTCTGTTACAGAAGCTCTACAGACACTGCCTGAGTAGCTCAGATTCCTCCTGGGATGCCATGTTACAGGATAACACCTCGGGTTCATTGTGGAAAATGTGTAGACAGATGCACTTTGTGCACTGGTAACATTAACTGCTTGGGTGTCACTAAGGGCTGGGTGAATGGGCCAGCCAGAGATCCACAGGAGGGGGCAGCCTTGCTGATGGAGAGGCCCCCGAGCTGTGAGTTCTGGGTTTTGATTTGTATGAGCAGCTCTTGGCAGTTCAGAAGAGGAATTTTCTGGCCTTCAGCTCCAGCAGCACTGACTGTGGTCTTCAGTTGTTCTTTTCCACGTGTCTGTGTGTGCTCATCAGTGAGTTGGGGCACGTGGGATGGTTTGCACTCGTGTTCTCGGTCTGGCACTCCAGGCGAGTCGCTGAACCTCTGGCTGCCAGCGTGTTGCTCAGCATGGCTGGGATGTGTTGGGAGGTGTGTGAGTGCCTGGAAAGGTTTCTAAGGCTCTGCACACTGCCAAGTGTAATTACCAGCATTGCTTAGGGCACACAGGAATGCTGCCTTGAGAGGTGTAAAAGTAAAGCTTGTGCAAAACCCACATAGGAGTTGCTGGTATCACTGTGACTAGAGACCTTTTTCTTTCTTATTTTTGAAACTAAAACAACTGTAAAAATGACACAGCTTGTGCCAGTGGGATGTAGAGTGGTATGAGCTCATCTAAGCACATGCAAACAATTAAAATAAGAAAATTGCTGCTCCAGGCTGTGCAGGTTTCTAAGGCTTTAAGAAATGGGACACTCGTGAATGTTCAGAGCCTCTCTCGGGTTCAGCAAATGCGCAAGACTGTGCTTGAGTTTGAAGCTCTTCTTCACATACCTGTGGATGTCCTGTCCAAAACCAGACATTAAAATACACCCTGGTCATCAGGAGGAGCAGGACAGAGCAGCTTGAGGGACTGTGGGTTTCTGTTGTGTGTGTGCTGCCATGTAATCGCTGCCCAGTGCGGACTGGGAGGGGATTGGTGAATAAGGCACCTCTTGACTTCCAGGGAAGGGAGCAGCAAGTGTTAGCAGTTGAAAGCTGAAACAAAACAAATCTGGTGTTAAAAAAAAATATGTGTTTTGGGGTGTTAAGAGAACTGATTGTGGGAATTCTCAACCTCCTGAACCAGGCAGCACTCGGATCCTCTTGCTGGGTTACTCTGTTAGAGACATTCTCTGATCTCTCAGCCTTAGCTCAAGCAGATGTCTTGGGCTGGAGAGCAGGAACCCTTGCAGGAAATTGGGAAATAATGGATTATCAGAATAATCCTATCCTGAGTTTTAAATTCCAGGATTTGGAGGAATGTTCCTAGTTGCTGTCATTGCAAGGGGCTCCCCTGCCTCCGACCTTTTCTCCTGTGTTGTGCCTGCCCAGCCTGCTGAGAGCTCAGGCTGTATCAAACACTGAGCCTCCCCTGAGCCCACCTTTGGTCCCAGTGAGCTCGTGGTGGCCAGTGATGACCATCTCTGCCTTGGGAAGAGT
Source organism: Heliornis fulica (assembly GCA_013399135.1). NCBI lineage: Eukaryota > Metazoa > Chordata > Aves > Gruiformes > Heliornithidae > Heliornis > Heliornis fulica. The sequence goes on along the minus strand of VXBZ01008813.1, from coordinate 173,718 downwards.
CACAGAGGTTCAAAGCTTTCACATCTTACTCCTGATCAGGTTCTGAACTCATGTCTGGTTCCAGGCTTGAGGTATGTCTATGCTTGAACTGCCCAGGAAAGGGTTCAGCCAGATCTCAACAACATTTCTGTTCTCTGACAGATTTGCTAGTCTGAAACATGTCTCTAACCCAGCTCTTTGGGTCATGCTGCTGACTGTGCAGTGCTGAACATGGGTCAAGGGGCAGCTGGAGCACCCAGGAACTGCTGGGCAGGTGGTCTACAGAGCATTCTTCAGAGGTGCTTTCAAATGGGTATGAATGACATTGTCTTCTCAGAAACCACCCCTGTGGTGTGGGACACTGCAGTGGCTGTTACTGGTGCCTCTAGGGAAGGGGGGTGAACTGGAGCAACACAGGAGAGTGCAGTAGCCCTCAGAATGTAAAACAGATTTCGGGGTTTGTGCTCCAGCAGCCCTTAGTAAATGCCAACTGTCGAATAGCTGGTGAATCAGAGGGAATGGTGGGAATCCATTCTCCATCTTCAACTTGCTCCACGTTTTCCTAAGTGCTGGCTTTGTTATTCTTACTCAAGGATGTAATTTCGTCTTCTTCAAGCTGTGACAAGCCTGAGGTAAGCTGATGAGTGACAAATGTTGCTTTCTAGTGTTGGCTAACCCTCCAAGTGTGGACAGCAAGTTCAGAGAGTCTTGTGTAAGTAATAGGGGGTCACAGTGAGGTGCTGCTGGTGCCATGTGTCAGCGGGGAAGGGACATTGTGACGTTGGAAAATAGAGCCTGAAGTTTGGGATTCTCTGCCAAGTTGTTTTGTTTCTTCAGGAAACTCAGGACTCTTGTTGAAACTAATGCAGTCATTGGTGCCTGGCTTTTCCTTGGCTCAGAGTTCAGCAGTGTTTGATCCCACATCTTCTGGGTGAGGCCAGTGACTCCCACTACAGCCAAACCGCTGCGATGATCCGATGCCACCCGGCCCGTTCCTGCCTGTGTGTGCCCTTGTGCCGACCCAGATGCCTGTATGACCCCAAAGCAAGACAGTTAAGCCAGCACAAAACTTGTGTTGATTAGTTTTCTCTTGCATTAATAAGCTGAAATGATTAACCACGAGTTTAGATGACAATAATTACGGGCAGAAGGGATCTCTGGAGGTTGCATGGTCCAACTCCTTGCCTGAAGCACAGCCAGCTTGGGAGCTGTGTTAGGTTGCTCAGATCCCATTTGAGCACCAAAGCTGTGGGGCAAAGATGCCACTTTTCTCAATGACACCAAACTGTTAATTTTCTAAGTGGGCCCTAGCTGATTTTTCTGAAAATCTGGCTCCACTGAGAGGTGAAGACAGTGGTACAGAGAAGGAGGAGGTGGGGATGTCCCCACCAGATGCTCACAGTTAGGCTGGCACTGTCACCAGCTGAGCAGGACATGGTTACTGGAAGCTTTTGGCAGCTGAAGCCTGTGTGGGCAGTGTTCACAGTGAGATATGCTGCTGGCTGGGCATAGCTGTTAGCTCTGCCAGAGCTCAGTGAGGTGCTGAGCTCCACACCATTCTTTTCCACAGCAATCCTGTGCTTCTTGACCATGTCCTTGTAACATCAGGGGCTGAAATCCAGAAGGAAGGTAACAGACCTCTGTCACAACCTGTAAGTTCCTTTAGGAAGCATCTGGTTGCTGGAAGTGGTTAGAAATGCCTCGGTGATGGGATGGCAGCGTGGCCAGATGTGAGTCTGTGGTTCTGTGGTGTTGCTGTTGCCACACAGGTGCAGTTGGTGGGACGGCTCCACTCTGAAGTGGTTGGTATCTCCTCATCACATTCACCATGTGCAGCCCAACACATCTGGGACAGGCAAGAGAAATGAATGAGCATGGGCAGGTTGTTTTTCTCAGATTTCAGTTCAAGTTGAACAAAAGGCCAGGCAGGTCTGCTGGATGGCGCTGGATCATGGGGTGACACCACTTCCATTTGTTAAATCACTCTGGGTCACAGGAATGTCTGTGCATTATCAGTCTGGTTGAAGCAGCCACGGGAAGGAGCTTTAGTGTGTGTTCAGCAATGTACTTAATGTTGTTTTCAGCAGTGCTGTGAGGCACAAAGCAGCCATCTAGGCCAACTGCATCCTGGGCTGCATCCAGAGGAGCGTGGCCAGTAGGTCGAGGGAGGGGATTCTCCCCCTCTACTCTGCCCTTGGGAGACCTCACCTGGAGTACTGGGGCCAGTGCTGGAACCCTCAACATGAGAAGGACATGGACCAGTTGGAGAGAGTCCAGAGGAGGCCACAAAGATGCTAAAGGGGCTGGAGCACCTTTCCTACGAGGACAGGCTGAGAGAGTTGGGGCTGTTCAGCCTGGAGAAGGGGAGGCTCCGGGGAGACCTTCTAGCGCTCTGCCAGAACCTCAAGGGGGCCTACAAGAAAGATGGGGAGAGGCTGTTCAGTAGGGCCTGTTGTGACAGGTCAAGGGGTGATGGGTTTAAAATAGAGGGAGGGAGATTTAGATTGGATATTAGGAAAAAGTTCTTTCCTGTGAGAGTGGTGGAGCACTGGAACAGGTTTCCCAGAGAGGTGGTGGATGCCCCTGGATCCCTGGAGACGTTCAAGGCCAGGTTGGATGAGGCCCTGAGCAACCTGATCTAGTTGGGTGTGTCCCTGCTTCTTGCAGGGGGGTTGGACTAGATGACCTCTGGGAGTCACTTCTAACCCTAATCATTCTGTGATTCTATGATTCTAGGTCATTCTCTCTGTATTTATGCCCTGGCTGCACGTGTAGATGTAGCTGAACCCGTTCCCTTGAGTGGTCTTCAGCAGCTCCTCCATCCCTGTGGCGCTGTGGGACACGGTGCCAGGGCTGTCAGGCCCAGTGGAAACTCCTGGTGTGGCTGAATGAGATGAGGTTTCCTGTGGTGTGGTTTGCCCACACCTAGTTATGTGCTTTTATTGCCCCAGACACAAAGCAGCGATTCTTTAAGCCTTGTAAATTCATGTTCCCTGTAATACCTTTACAGCTGCAGTGGACAGTAGATCTTTCTAGCATTTATTGTACCAAAATATGAAAATGTTTTTTATTATTACATTACACAGGGAAAGCAGGCACACCAGGAGTTCATCCCTTCCTGGGGTTGGGATTTCTCTGCAGTGTGGTTCCAGCCTGGGAGCCAAGGGTGCAGCTCAGCATCTCTGCTTACCAAAAGCACCGTTTCTGTGGGGTTTTCACTGGTGACACTGAGATCCTGGGTGTGCTTCACAGCTTGGCTGTAGAATCCTTGATTTCTCTTCCAAGTTAGAGAAACCTCATTGCAGAACAGCTTGGCTTAGACACTGGGCATCGCTGCAGGTTGCAGATGAAGTGCCCCCACGTTGTTTTGCACGTCCTTCTGATGTTCAGGAGTTTCTGTGGAGAAGGGAGTGTTTTCCCTGTGTTTATCCTTGCTCTGACAACTTGTGGGATTCCAGTAAATCCTTTAATAGAACTATTTCTCTGCTGAGATCCCTTGTGCATATGTGAGGCTGGAGGCACACTGATTCAGTGATCAGAGCCTGCCCTCTGTGCCATTCTTTGCTGGCACAGCTCAATGCAACGTATTACCTGTAGCAGGTGACACTCACTGTCCTGGAAAACCAGCAGCTGTAAGAAGCACTTGTGTTAGTGTATTCCTTTTCTTGCCCACAAAATAGCCTTGCTGTTAAATTGACATCTCAGAAAAGAAGCAAAACTATATTTTTACCATGATTCTCTGTATCTGCCTGACAAACCAAGACATTACTTGGGAAGTTCATTCCCTGAATGACTGTGTACCTCTGCTTTGTGTCTGATACAGAACCCTAACACACAAAAGCCAGGAATATAATTAAAAATAAATTGAGGACACCAGAAATCTTACTCTGCCCACATGACAGGTAGAAGTATTTGAAAACCACCTGAGGACAACTGCAGGACCTTCTGTGCTCCTTCTCATGCAGGTAGCTTATAAGAACGGGCAGGAGCTCAGCATTGTAGAGCAGGGACAGCAGATTTGCAGGTCTCACAGCAGCAAATGGACATGAACACAGGATTTGCCAGTGGCAGCAGTCCTTGCTGGCAGCAGTTGGAATGCTGCTGGTGGCCCTGGCTTTGCCCTGTGGTGCCTGCTGACCTCAGCATCCTAAAGGTGAGACACTGAGCTGGTGGCTGGGGTCGACTCTCCGCCTTCGTGTCCCTCTGCTCTGCCAGTGAGACAGAAGTGCCTGTGTGGCTGCATGCAGGGAGTCCTGAGGCAGCTTGGACCTGGAGGAGTGCCTGGCCAGCACATCTGTCTGCTGAAGTCATCTAGTGCTGTGTGAGATGGAACCTGTCCTGGTTTCAGGCTGCCAGAACAACCCATTTGCTCAGGTTTCCTCAGGGCTGGTTCACGCCCCATCGGAGAGCGCAGGGTACCGCTGGGTGAAGCCAGTGAATGGAGTGAGATCAGAAGAGCAAAGCAGGATCCCCCACCTCCAGTGGCTCTTTTCCACAAGCCCATAATAAGCTGCCACTGATGGGACTGTACAAGATGTCATACCAGCCATGCTGCTCATTGGTATGTGCTTCGGTACACATTGAAGTAGTTAACAGAGCCATCAGCTCCCTGCCCCATCCCTGGAGCATCTCCAGACTCAGGGCTTGTGGCTGTCACCTCACAGCCCACTGATCTTCTCCAGACCCCAGGAAAGTTGGACCTGGCTCTGTTGCTTCTGAGCTGTCAGCAGGAAACAGTCCTTTGTGCCAAGGGAATGAGTCCTTTCTCAGAGTAACTGCTCATAAAACCCTCATTAGAAGAACCTTAAAAATCTCTTTGTACACCCACAGTTGTGCCACTGTTAGGGCAGTGTGCTATCCTGGCATCAGTCTTTTAGAGCACTCTGTTTCTTTTGCCAAGATTTTCTTTTCAACTATAAAGCTCCTCACTTCCGAGAGTGGGGGTTTTTTTCCTTCTGATTCAGAGCCCTCACATTGAGGACACAGGAGGCTTCCAGGTCAAGGAAAATGAGGCATCCTAAAGGTCACTGTGCATTTTTCAAAATCTAAGAGGGTTTTGTTTTGTTACTTCTTAGCAGAAATTTAAATATAAAGGCAACATTGGTCTTCTGAGCTGGGTCAGTTCATCCCAAGCCTTTAGCTGGACTTGGGAAAGATGAGTGACCAAAGGGTGGGTGACTAAATCAGAAAGCTGGTTTGATCATGGAAAGTGTATGAAGATACAAAGGAATGGACCATGTGATGGCATTTTGCTTACCTCTGGCAGTACATGAGAGGAGCAGTTTGGTTGTTCCAACTGAAATGAGCCGTTACTGGGGGCTGGGAGCTATAGTCTGTGCAGGCATGAGGATGGAGCTGGTACCTTCCACCACAGCTCACTGGTAATTTAGGGACAGAGCAAGCTTGACTTCTGCCCTGAAAGGGGATTTCCAGCACAGGACTGGCTCTGTCAGGCAGGTCTTGACTGATCCTCCCCAAGGAATGCTCTCAGTGCATTTTACATGGTGGTTGGCAGGTCATCACTCGCAGAAGGAAGAGGTGTAGGTGCCAGTTATTTTCAGGAAGGAAGGTATGGCTATAAGTGTGATCCTTCTGGAGTTCAGCCCATCCAGGCTAAACCACAGTGCCCCACAGATGAAGGGCTGTATGAAGGATCAATGCATTTGGTTTTTATTCTGGCACGGAGAGAGCAGGAGCCTCCGTTGCGGGGGCCGTGAATGTGCCAGGTTTTTCCATGTGACACTGTATAAAGATGGAGGCTGCTCTTGTTTTGATTCTCACCTGATTTAATTATATTTGCTTTTTTTCTCTTTTTATTTCAGTTGTGATTCCAAAGAGCCCTTTACCTGCCTCCGAAGTAAACTCGGAGAAACCTAGCATGCACAGTAGCACAAAGACTGTTTTGGGGCATCAACAAGGGCAAAGGCGTCGCAAAACAGGGAAGAAGCGTGGTCGAACGACCAAAGCACTAATCCACCACCCCATGCCTACACCCTCCAAGTCAGTGGAGCCTTTGAAATTCCCCAGAAAGAGAGGCCCCAAGCCTGGCAGTAAGGTAAAAGCTGATGCTGATACAGGCGGGTGAATAAGCAGGTGCTGCAAGTTCTGCCATGGGATGGTGCATGCGTGTGTTTGTGCACGTTTGTCTCAGCCTCTGGCTGGGTGACTGCAGCAAGTAGGAGACCAGTGGGGTATGTGGGCTGGGAGTATCCCTCAGAGTCCAGCCCCAGAGAATGTCTGTGTCCTGAAGATCATTTCCATCAAGAAATTGTGTCTTTGGAGTTGCATTAGCTGTGAAGTAGCATGGCAGATGCTGCGATCGTGACAGGATTGGCCAGACGGTGGAATAAGCTCTTCCATCCATCGTGTGTAGCTAGTCTAAGTCAAGCAGAGGTGGCAGATCTCAGACTTGTTATTTGTTCAGGATTGTGGTTTATAAAATGCACACATGTTGGTTACTAGGCTCTTGAGACTCCCCGTCATCACCATCAGAAGTGTGTCATGTTCCACAGTGCCTTGTCTGTTGGATGCAAAGGAGAGAGTGTAGTGAGCATGGGTGGTAAAGGAGAGCAGGGATAAAAGGAGAAATATCTCCTCTTTTTCTGCAGAGGAAACCTAGGACATTGCTGAACCCAGCACCCACCTCTCCAACAACCAGTACCCCAGAACCAGACACAAGCACTGTGCCTCAGGACGCTGCTACAATCCCCAGCTCTGCCATGCAGGCTCCCACAGGTAAGGGTCTTGAACCACATTCTTGACAAGATCACATAGTTAGGAGCCACATCAGTTAGAAAGCAACACACCAAGATACAGAATCCTTTCTAAACCCATAGACTACTTGACTGATCAATTCCAGAAAGTTAGACCTCCAGAAAGGTCTAACAGAGAGTGTGTCAGGAGGAAAAGAGACACGTGAGTTCAGAGCAGCCATTTGCTCATCTCCCTGTCCCTTCTGAAGATAATGGGAGTCACAGGAAGGTTGTGAGTCCATCTGGGACCCCTTTCCCTGAGTTACCATGTACACACTAGTGACACCACAGCTCCCAAGGGACACTTCTCGTGGCCCTCTGTGCCCAGGGACATTGTGGTGTGTGTCACCTCTTGCAAGTCCAGAGCATGAGCTCTGCCAGCCCGTGCTGGGCACAGCTGCTGCAGCTACAGCGAGGTGCAGAACAGCTGCTGAGTGACAGTGGTTGAGTTCAGCTTCAGCCAAGATATCCAGGCAGACAGGGGCAAGAGCGAGCTGGGGAGGAGTAGGAGTGGCACTGAGAGTTTGTGCTCTGCTGTTGCTGTGAGATGTAGCTGAAGATGAATCTGGCAGGGAAGTCAAATGCAAAGCTGCCTTTTATATATTCAGTCAAGCACTGGGTATGGGCTGAGCCCTCTGTTTCCCCAGAACATACATGGCCAATGTTCAGAGGAACCTAAAGAATCCAGTGTCCCAGGGGACAGTGTTCCTTCATCTCCTTTGGGCATTGTAGGCACCTTCTCTGGCTGGCATGGGGAGCACTTTGCAGCCTGCCTTTGGGAGCCTGAGTGCTGGGGAAAGCATAGGAGAAAGAGCAGCAGCCTGGAAGGTGAGTGTGAGGCAGGAAGGTTTTGGAGGTGATTCCCCTCTGCTGTTAGGATGCAGACAGGCAGTCAGTGGTGGATTCCCCTTTGTGGTTGATTTGAGAGTCTTAAGGTCTCAGCATCTCTCAGGTTGGATTTTAGGCATCTGTTTCTTGCTTTCTTCAGTGGGTTAATGGCAAACACATTTCTCATCTTGGCAGTTTGCATTTACTTGAACAAGAACGGCAGCACTGGGCCCCACCTAGACAAGAAGAAAGTTCAGCAGCTGCCAGACCATTTTGGACCAGCTCGAGCTTCTGTTGTCCTGCAGCAAGCAGTACAGGCCTGCATTGATTGTGCTTATCATCAGAAAACAGTCTTCTCCTTCTTAAAACAAGGCCACGGGGGAGAGGTCATCTCAGGTGAGAACCGGCCTGCAGCACTTTGCCTTCAGCGATGTCACTGCGAGGATTCCCCCGCTGGAAGATGCCTGTCCTGAAGCTTGGTGCAGTCATGGGCCAGGGGCAGACAGAAGATTTCTGTCTTCTCTTTCTTGCCAGCCACCTGTGTCACTGAAGCAACAGCTGGTGGCCCTGAGCAGATCTCGTAGCAGAAGCCAGCGTGCAGCCCTGCTCTCAGCCTGGGCAGCGTCTGGCTTCACTGCCCGAGCCCCCAGGAGGAGGCGGGACAGGTGGGATTTCCAGACAAGAAATTCCCCAGATTTCAGTTTATCTTTTAACTAATCCCCTGGCTCCTGGGAGGACAGGTCCCTCCTCGAGTGCCTTGCCATCCCCTCGAGTGCAGCCCCATCCGTACCTGCCGGCTGGTTTCAGCCTGTCCCGTGGAAGCCAGCTCGCCAGCGCTCAGCCAGAGGAAGGCAGTGGCTGTTGTTTGCTCTAGTCTAGACCAGCGATGCTGAGATACAGAAGCTGGCTGTGCAGCCCTGGGCGTAGTCTCCTGCCTTTGCTGGGGGTTTACGTGTTGGGCTCTGTTTGTTTCTGTCTCCAGCTGTGTTTGATCGGGAACAGCACACTCTGAACCTGCCAGCAGTAAACAGTATCACCTACGTCCTCCGCTTCCTGGAGAAGCTCTGCCACAATCTTCGCAGTGACAACCTCTTTGGGAACCAGCCTTTCACTCAGAACAGCCACATGCAGCGGGCACACGAGTACGACCACGACAGGTATCTACCAGGTAGGAGCTGGGGCGGGGGTGGCGCTGTAGGGACCCCAGATGCTCTTAACCCAGATTTTATCCTTACCTCAGGAGGCAGGCGTGTGGTTCAGAGCCCTCTGCAGGGTTCGTTGCATCACTCCCGTTGTCGTGCACATGCCCACGGGGGCTCTTTTTGCACAGGATTTGAGCTGCTGGATTTTCTGCCTGTCTGATTCTCATCTCTGCCTGTAGGTTTCCGCTCATCCACGCTGTCTCCTAAACTTCCCTCCTCTCCTCATCCTCCCCGGTCCTTCCCGCTTCCTGTAATCTGATCATAGTGACTTCATCCAGTTAGGAATTAAGGTGAAAGCCTCTGTGTGAGAAATAGAAGAGTGATAACAGGTAAACTGTAATTAGAAGTGGAAATAAAACCTAACAGGGCAGTTTCCACGGTGGCTGAGAACCTGCTGCCAGCAGCCAACGCGTCCGGCCCTCGGTGGTAGCTCTGCCCGTTCGGGGATGATGCACGTTGCAGAGATCTGAGGCATAGGTGGCTTTGTTTTTCTTGGCATGGCTAACACTCTGCTGTGTTGAAGCAACACCCCTGGCAAGATAGTTCATGCCATGATGCAAATTGTCAGGCTGCAAAATTGCTCTTAGGTGAAAGCGGTGGAAAACAAGGAGACCAAGAGTTTTCCTGGCAGTGCTGCCTGGTGGCATCAGCCCCTGGGGTGATTGCTGCCTCCCTGGTGTGGCAGTGGGGCTCAGGGGGAACTGCTGCTCTAGGACTGCCAGTCCTAGAGAGGATGAAAGGTATCTGCAGCCTCCTGAGGTAGTTGGCAGTTGTGCTGATCTGCTCTCCTGTCTTGCTTCCTTCGCTACCTTTCTGCTTCCCAAATCAGCAAATAGTTGTTTGAAGTTTTTCCAGAGTTAATCTTTTGGGTAATTATGACTCTGACAAGAAAAGCAAGAATCTGATAGGATGAGTGCTTAGGAAGAGCTGTGGGATGAAAAGCTGTTAATGAGAAGCTTAGAGGCAACAGCCTGATGCCACATGGGGTTCCATGGCATCTCATGGAGCACCCATGCTCAGGGGAGGATGCCAGCAGCATAAATAGCAACATGAGGGGCTCAGAGTGCCCTTGCTCTGCTGCCTCGATGGCTCGTAGCTGTCTGCATGCTGGGGCTGTCCAGCACCGTGCCAGGGCCAGAAATGCCAGGCACAGGGAGCTGTGGGGTGCTGGAAGAAGAGTGTAGGCAGTGGGGTGGCTGCTGTGGCACATGCAGAAGCAGCATGTCTAGTTACTGGGTCTAGAGGTGACTCCTCTAGGGAACCACTAGTTAGAGGATACACCCTTGTTTCAGTGTGGAAGTACCCTGTTGTCATGAGATAGAGCAAAGCAGAATGGAAGGAAGAGGACCTAGGGTCTGGTTTGGATGGTGAGGGTCCTGTAGCTCACATGTGGTTTCTAACCATCATGAGATATCAGTGGTGTCTGTGCTAAGAGCTGAGCTGTCTGGCAGGGTGGAAAAGTGCACAGCAAAGTCAGAATTCAGTGAAATTCAGGTAGGGCACCAGATAGGACGTGATGCTGAGACCTGCCCATCCTGAACTCTACATTAGAGTGTTTGCAGGGACTAAGGAAAGGTTAACCACTGTCCAGAGAAGTGATAACACCAAGTCCTGTAGTTCATACTAATATCCTGGGGATTGTTGGTCATCAGGTCATCCAGCATTTTTCTCAAGCACCTGAAAGATGAAGACAAACATTGTTACCTACACACTGCAGTCACTTCTGGTGAGGGCAAAGAAACAATACTGGTGATTTTGAGAGGTTCAGACTGGTTGTGGAAAAATGAGGGTGCAGTTGTACATCTGCTTAGGCCACATGAAGTGGTCTTCAGCTCTGTGTGTCCTGCCTTGTTCCCTCTATAGTACTGGTGCTTTTGTGCCTCAATGGGGTTTTCTTCCAGAAAACTATCACTGGTTAGGCCTGGGAGTGGGTCTCCATTCCCAGAACAAACTCACTTAACCAGAGCACCATGGTGATATCGTGGAGAAGGTCTGCAGCAGCCCCTGGCTCAGCTGCATCCCAGCATTCTGTCCTGATAATTAGGGTGTATTCATGGAAATAAGGGGAAATGGTCAAGGTGTGCATCAGGGAACAGCAGATATGCAAGAAAGGGAGAGTTGATTGCTGTTAAAGGAAGGGGGATGGGCTGTGAATGAATAGGTAGAGCTGATCTGGAATCATCTGAATACACAAGACTGGAGGGACCTTCTGGACCATGGAGCCTTGGGTCCTGTTATTACAGGCACCAGGGCAGGTGGTGTTGCTTTAACCCTGGAGCTGGTGATTTTGTTTTGCCACTGGAGGCTGCTCCAGAATTATTATTTATTTTTTGTGTATGTGAACTTCTAGAAACTGTGTTTTAGTTTTCTTGGACAACTTGGTGTCCATGTCTCCTTGTCTTGACATTGTCTTTGAGCTTAACTTAGATCTCCTTACAGAAGTAGGCAGAGAGCAGTCGTGTCCTTCAGGAGAGCTTGGTCGAAAGGCTCTCTGCTCTCCTCATCTGGTGTTGGTTCAGTTCATCTTGATGAGGTAGCAGGTGATGATCAACCCATCCTGGGCACATGCCCTGCTCTTCTCATCCATTACTGTCACCTGCAGGTTCCCAGCTCATGGGACAACGTGTCGAGTTTCAGTGTGTCGGGGTTGTTGCTGTTGGATCTACCTCCTGTCTGGTACTCCATTCTACATGCAGGTTCTTTTTCTGTATCATTTCAAATGCTGCTTTATCTGACCTGCTGCCAGGGAAGATATTAGCAGATTTTATTGGTGAATCTCTAAAATCTGCCAAATTTGTTTGTAATAATATTACATTACACTGGGTTCAGGAATGATCCTCTGGAAAATTCATCAACAATTGCTCTCCTACCTCATGTTCTCACTCAGTGTTTTGCCAACTGCTTTTTCCCTCAAATCAGATGCTTGTTCATGTAATGAGGCTTCTGTAGTCCCCATGTTCTCCATGTCCACTGGTGGTTCTCCCTATCAAATGCCAGGAAAATGAGGTTGTGACCTCCTTTGCGTGACAGACCAGTTCCTTCCCCACCACAAGAAACCTTTTGGGTTGGTGTCTGACGAACACCCTGTTTCTAATTGCAGTGATTTCACTCTCCTTCCCTTCAGAACCTCTTACAACCTTGCAGTAGTGCTGAGGTCAGAATGAGCATTTTGTTGCCAAAATCACTTTTTCCCCTTCATTTTTTAAACGCTGGGACCGTGTTTCCAGTCCCTCGGAGCAGCACGTCACTGCGTTGTGTTAGCTGGCAGCAGCAGACACAGGGTTTCATGTGCACCACCTTTAATGTTGTGTGTTGGCTTCCTCTCCACCTACACATCCCCACTTTGATTACCCAGAACCCCAGACTGCTCTGGGCTGGAAGGGACCCCAAGCATCATCGAGTTCCACCCCCACTGCCACAGGCAGGGCCACTAACCTCCAGGCCTGGATCTGGATGAGGTTGCCCAAGGCCCCTCAGTTATTTGATTTCTGTTTCTGGTGCAAATTTTCATCCCTGTCCCTTTTCCTTTACCCTCTGAGCCTTGCCCTGGTGCTCATGGCTCTGGCTGGAAGTGGCATGTGGGATTAGTTTTGGTGAATGCAGGGGGATGTCACCAAGGCATTGACACCTGGGCTGGTTGTGTGGACACGCTGTGTGATCATCGGGGAGGAGGTGCCAGTGCAGGTTACAGCATCCTAAAGTAGGAGCTTTGACTCTGGATGAGGTGAGCAGAGTCTCACCAACTAAATGCATCCCCTCCTGGCTGCCTCAGGATGGCCAACAGCACAAACCCAGAAGGGGGCACATGTGCCTCTCACCCCTCCACCAGCCTCCCAAGTGAGGTGAGGTGAGATACCCCTCGGTGCTGTCCTGGTGTTTGCAGAGAAGCACATCTCTTCTTCTCAACCTTCACCTTCCTGCACAGTAGCCTCTTGCTTCTTTCTCATATGCTTGTTACTAGCATAGTTGAAGTCACAGTCCTGTCTCTTCCTTTGCACTGTGTCAAAGACAGAATGGTAAAAGTTAAATAAATAAAAAGTAATAATATTTTAAAAAATAAAGTTAAAACCACTTTGTCCTGCGTTCCCTGTTCTCTGAGGTATTCAGCTCCATGCTGAGCAGGTCCTTTTCATCTCCAGGAAATGATCTGCTTATTCTCAGCATCCTTCTCGAAGCAAACATTTATCCATTAGTCTTGGGGTCCTTACCTCTCAGATGATTTCCTTGCTGATGGTACCCATTCATGATGTTTATGGCATCTTTGGAACTGAAGGTGTTTTCTTCTTGCCCTGGTGATCTGCATCGTGGCTGCTGAGAGCAGCTTTGTGCATTACTCCACTTCTGTGTTTTCTTAAAATTTTTCCTTTAAAATCAGGCACCTACTAACTCACACCTCCTTGTGATTTATCCTTCTATTAATTTACCCTGACCTAATTTTGGATTCCCTGGATTATCTTCCACAACCTGACCTTCTTTGTTTGCGTTACTTTTTAAATCAAGCATTGTCAAAAATAATCTGAACCAAAACCCTGTAAATGATGCTTTAAAGAGCATCACTTCTTGTTGTGTTCTGTGATGTCTGGTGAGGAATGTCACACACTTTCATGTTGAGACATTAATGAGAGCTTTTATTTCCCATCTCTGGGCAATGAATGTTTCTTACAGGGCCTTGTCCCGAGGGCAGGATTTGTCTTTCTAGTAAGTTGCAGTGGGTTTTGGTCAGACCCATATGAAGTCCCAGGGCCTCAATATCACCAGTTTATCTTCCCTTTCCCAGAAGGATTCTGATAAAACAGATACATTTCTCTTTAGGCAAGTAATTAATGACTGTCTGCTGCTTCCCCCCCATCTGTGCCTGCGTCTCTTTGTTTGGCGTGATGCGTCTCCCTCAGTGTCCGGCCCCAGTCACTCTCCACCCTATTTCTGTCACCCACCCCAGCACCCAGCCCTGCACCGTGCCAGCAGCTGGGGCATTCTGTGCTGTTGTCCTGCTCCTGACCTTTGTCTACAAGCATTTCACCCCCCTGTCCCCACTGCGGGCTCACACGTGTCAGGGCAGCTGGAAGGGACCAGCCAGCAGCGCTGGTGGCCCACATGGGTGGGTGGTGGCTGGTGAGTCACCTCTCCATGGCTTCTCCCCTTCCCATGCCATGCCCAGATGGGACAGGGTCGTCTCCCACCCTCTGTATCGCTTGCCTGGCTGCTGTTCCCATCCGTGTCAGCGCTTCCATGCTCTGTGTTCATCCCCCCACTGGCATGGCAGCCTCCAGCCATCTGCAGGGAGATGTCTCACAGCCCAGCCTGCCTCTGCCATGCCACCCCATCGTTGGGAGGTGTTTGGAGAAGAGCAGCAGTGACAGCTTGAGGGATCCACTTGTGGAAAGATGGAAAATTGGAGTATGGTTTCATCAAGTGCTGTATACGGCCCAGTGTGCTGCTAATCCACTAAGGGTTGTTTGTGAATCGTCAGAGGGTGACGTGTGTCTGAGAGGTGAAGAGGAGGAGCAGGAATTGTGTGGGATGGATGAAGGGGTAGAACAAGGAGAAATGGAATCAAGCCAATCAGAGGGGATATTTGGGGTGAAATATGGCAAAAACGTGGCTAAGACTCTTCCTTAGGTTTCTCACCACTCTTATACTCTGATAAAAGTTGCAAAGCAAACTGTAAAATGTAAAGCACTGACAGATGTGCTGGACTGCAGCTTCAACAGGCTGGCACCAGGCTGGTGATGCATGTGAGTCTCAAGTGACTCTGGGCAAGACTGAATTTCCCAGAATTCCTAAATAGGGCTTGTTCTCTTTTCCTAGACAGAAGCAGTTCATTAGACGGCTCTCTGCAGGGACCAGGCCGGGGTACAAAGCGCTATTCCCAAGATCCCCCTCCATACAGTGCTCCTCTGTCCCCCAAGTTACCAAAGAATGACCGTCACCCTTTGGAAGGTGAGCACAGCGTCTCTTCCCAAAGCTGGCTGCTTATAGCGACAGGTAACGGGTACAGGAGGATCCAGGAGGATCCAGGGAGTTGCCCTGCCAAATCCAAGTCGGGCATGTAGGAAGTGTGCTTTGCTTTGCCCCTGGCATGGCTCACTGCCTGGCATTTCAGGAGGGAGTGAAGAAACCCCTCTGTGCCAAGGCAGGTTCCCCAGGCAGTTGTGTAAGGCATGTGGAATGCAAGGAGAATTCCTTCTAACCCTGATAGTCATCCTCTAATTAACATGTAAGCTGGGGTTTAACGACCTGTATTTTGGTTCCCCGTTGCTATGTGTGGTGTTAAGGGTCATAAAACTGCCCAGTTGCTTCACTCAATCTTCCCTCAAAGCTTTCTGTGCTGCTCTGCTGCAGTGCAGTGTACAGCTGCTGACATCTGGGACCTGCTGCCCTTTCCCAGGATCCCATCTTGGTCCTCACAATCCTCCCTAAAAAGCAGGGAGGGTCTCACTAGTGTGTGTGCTCCACCAGCTACAGCAGATCAGATCACATCCCAGTGATCCATCCATTCCTTCACCATCCAGTCAGTACAGCTGGTGCAGATGTGTGCCTGTTGCAGAGATGTCCTCGTTGGTGTGTGGTCCATAGGTGTCCCTTGCTTGTGTAGGTGGGAGGTGCCTAGGGGGCTGCAGGTGGCTGGAGGACTATCTGAGCCTCACTCTTCAATGAATACACTTCCCTTTCCCTTTTGTTTTCACCTGCAAGCACTCCAGAATGGAGACTGAGGATTTAACCTTCTGAAGCCTCTTTAATGAATTGATAACAAGATGCCAAGGTGTTTGTCTCACAGAATCCCAGACAGGTCTAGGTTGGGAGGGACCCCAAGGATCATCGAGTTCCAACCCCCTGACACAGGCAGGGCCAACAACCTCCAGCCCTGAAGCCAAAGTTGCCCAGGGCCCCATCCAACCTGGTCTTGAACCCCTCCAGGCTTGGGGCATCCCCCACCTCTCTGGGCAGCCCCTTCCAGCCCCTCACCACTCTCTCCATGAAGAACTTCCCCTGATCTCCAACCTGACCCTTCCCTCCTCCAGCTTCAATCCATCCCCTTGTCCCACCACTCTCTGCCCTTGGGAAAACCTTATTCCCCTCCTGTCCATATGCTCCTTTGAAGTCCTGGGGGGCTGCAGTGAGGTCCCCCCTCAGCCTTCTCCTCTCCAGACAGACCCAGCCCAGCTCCCTCAGCCTGTCAAGTCTCAACTCTTTGTAATGTGTCTCTGAAAGTCTACTGGAGACTCTTGGTGCTGAGTTGCTGTCCCTTTGCAATCACTGTTTCCCTGGCTCTTGCTGGGCCTGGGCTATTGATCTCAGATTTGAGAGTGCACAGCCTCTGGTGGGTGGGTGTGGTGGGATTTCCATCTCCATCCATCACTGTGCCCTGTCCACTTCACCAACCCTGTGTCTCAACACAGTTGATCTGAGCTTGCACCCTGTGATGGACAGTTCTAGTGGCCTTAGTATCTACATTGATAATAGTGTGAAGAACAAGGTGATGTGTGGGACTGTCTCCACTCTCCCAGTGTACTCAAAAATTATTCCCTGAGGCCCAGTCAGATTCTCACCTTAGATACACATCATTCTGCTCTCCACAGTGTTCTCCTCTAATGCATCAGCCCTTAGCAAAGCCCATCTGCTTCTCCTCACCAGGCAGGTGGAACGTGCACGGTGGTGGGTCTGAGGGTGCCTTGTTTGGGTGGTGAGTGTTGTACACTCTGTATCACCAGGGAAGAGAGAAGGGTAATTCCAAAGGCTGATTCTTCATCTAATTCAAACTCTATCCAGTTGCCTCTTGGTTTTTGAATGGGTTGTGCTATCTGGATGCCCAGAATACTCCACCTTCTTCTGCAAATGTAGAGATAAGTGGCAGAAATGATGCTTTCAGGTCAGTGTGATGGTGCTGTCAACGTGAGAACTTCCTACAGCCACTTGCTCTTGCTCTGTTCTTGGTCCAAGCAAGGAGTGTATGGGGGTGGAAATAAGCAGCAGTTCCAAATTCCACCTAGAAATTAATTTTTATCCCATAGCAAAGCCTGTTCTTCCTCCTCCACCACCAGTACAAGCAGGAATATTTACATTTCAGAATATACCTTTTAACAATATGATCCTGAAATACTCAGCTACTGAATCTTTGTGGAGGGAGGTGCTATTGGCACGAGGTATTGTGTCTTCTCACAGTGATGAGCTCCTTCAGCAGAGCATGACAGACAACAGTACCCAAACAGCTTCCAGTCTGCCAAATGGGAGGCAGTGGGTAGCAGTGGGAAGGCTTCACCCCTCGTGCCTTTGGCACGGAATCGGGTAGATGATGGGGTTCTCACTTCTTACATTGTCTTTCCTCGTGCATCCAGTGGCATTTATGTGGCTTTTTGCTACAAAGCTGCAGCTCCAGCACAGTGGGGAGCTGCTTTTCAGAGACTGCCAGTTGTTGGAAGCAGTGGGTGTTTGGTCCTGGTGCAAATCAGGTTGATGCTTGTGGCCAAACTCGTGTGGTTTAGCAGCGAAACGACGCTCTCGAATCTACAGTACTGCTTGTTTAATTAAACTTTAATTATCTGCTCCCTGCCTCTCCACCACTAATTGTGGGGATGCTCTCCTGCAATGCTCTAAATGAGAGCCTGTATTTAAAACCAGCAGTTTGTATAAAACCTGCCTAAGAATTAACCACCTCCTCCTTGCTCCGGAGCTTCTCCTCGAGGGAGAGGAGCCTGTCCACACCCGAAGGCAGTCCGGGCCCTGCCACTTGCAGAAGCATGTTGTCTTCTGCTGCAGATGATTCAGAGCTAGTAATCATTCCCCTCTTGCCTTGTCTGCCTCTCCCCTTTCTGAAGGTTCTGAAGGTTCACCTCAGCAGGTTCTCTGTGTGGTTGGGATTCTTATGAAATTCCTAAATCTCCCTTTGCGCTGACCCGACCAAGCAGCCTCCAGCGCTGCTGCCCCATGTACAGCACATCCAAGCACTCACCAGGCCTGAGATAGGCAACTGGAGGATGAGTGTGCAGCTTCAGCTCTTCCTCTCCAGCAGAACAAAGGGCTGCTCCCCACTTGCACAGCCTCATCCTCTCCTTGCCAGCGTGAGCACGTGTGAGGACACGATTGCATACCTGAGGAGCGCATCACGGTGTGTTCTCATCAGGAGAACATCAACTGTTCTGAGGGTGAGCTTGGACCCTGAGCACTGCACCACCATGAAGCTGTGCCTTAGTCTCCCAAGCTGGAGTTGCTGCCTACTGAGTCCAGAAGTTTCTTCTGCTGACACACGTTCCCTCTGTGTGAGCTTCAGGGCCTCACTTGAGGTGCACATCACTGAGGTGCACGTTTGCTTGACCCACGAGTGTCCCAGGGCTTCCTGGCAGGTTGAGGCTGTGCATCACCTGCCAGAGGGTGTTTGCTTTCCTTGGAGGCTGGAGCTGTGCAGCATGGACCTTTCCCATGCCACAGCCACTTCCCAGGCCAGTTTGTGTCCCTCTCATGGCTCTGTACTGTCCGTGGGACAGAGATCACCCTTTTGCTTGGTGTTTAATGGGAAGTGGTTTGAGCTTTAAACAAACCTGTGCTCTGGAGAGGACACTTTGGTTGCTATAAAGAAGCTTCTGTGGAAGAGTTGTTAAGTTGGGGCCACTGTGGGAGTCTTGTCCCAGTTGGTCCAGGGAATCCTGACAGATCAGAGCAGCTGGGTCAGTGCTGGACTGGCATCCAGCTTGGTGTTGTAATGGGGTGGGGGGAAGAGGTGAGGGAGGAAGAAGCAGTCCAAAGTTATTCAGGGAGTCATGGGTCAGAAAGCCACCTTTCATGCATAAAGAGCAGGGGAAAACAGGATGACAGGCTCATGGGGGCTGGCAGGGACCTCTGGAGATCACCCAGTCCAGCCCCCTGCCAAAGCAGCATGGCCCAGAGCAGGTCACACAGGGTGGCATCAGGGCAGGGTTGGGATCTCTCCATTGAAGGAGACTCCCCAACCTCTCTGGGCAGCCTGTCCCAGGGCTCAGGCACCTGCAGAGTGAAGATGTTTTTCTCATATTGGAATGGACCTTCCCATGTTTGTGCTCTTTGCCCATGGTCCTGTCACTGGGTGCTGCTGAGAAAAGTCTCACCCCATCCTCTACTCACCCACCCTTTAGATCTTGATGTATTGATCACATCCCCTCTCAGTCTTCTCCACACCAAACAGCCCCAGCTCTCTCAGTCTTCCCCCATACTGGACCTGCTCGAGGCCCCTCATCATCCTCATACCCTCCACTGAACTCTCTCCAGTAGCTCCCTGTCTATCTTGAACTGGGGAGCCCAGCACTGGACACACAAATCCATCTGTGGCCTCAGCAGGGCAGGAGGAGAACCTGCCTCAACCTGCTGGCCATGGTCCTCTTAATGCCCTCAGACTCCTCTCTTGTATGTGAGGGCACATCTGAGGGCACACTGCTCATCATGGAGAGCTTGTTGTCCTCCAGGATATCCAGGTCCTTCTCTGCAGAACTGCTTCCCAGCAGGTCACCCCTGACCTATACTGGTGTTTGGGGTTATTCCTTCTTGGGTGCAGGACCCTACACTTGCCCTTGGTTTTCACTAGGTTCCTCTTCACCCAGCTCTCCAGCCTGCCCAGGTCTCTGAATGGCAGCAAAACCTTCTGGTCTTGGTCACTCTTCCCAGTTCAGTGTCATCAGAACACTTGCTGAGCACGTGCTCTGTCATGTCCAGGTCATAAGACCAGTCACACCACTGGCTACAGGTCTCCAACTGGACTCTGAGCCCCTGCTCACACCCCTCTGGGCTCTGTCACTCAGCCAGTCCCCAACCCACCTCGCTGCCCACTCCAGCAGCCCACGCTCCCTTACCCACGCGGGAAACGAGTGACGCGTGGGCCAGCCCAGGGGAGTAACAGCCCACACGAGTGCTTTCCCTGTGTGAGGTTTGAAGGATGTTCTCCTGGGGTCCAAGAGACCCAAAAGCAAAAGAAACCCCACAGAAATGCCTCAGGTGTGGAGTAACAAAGCCCACGAGAGGGAGGGTCGCAGCTCCACGGGTGATAACCTGACATCCTCGCTGAACCCCCAGACCCCCAGGCAAGGGGGATGTCTCCGTTCTGTGGCCTCCTGAGATGAAGCCAGGGAAGGTGTGAGCTGGCTGCCTCCAGCTGAACTCACCTCTGTGATCTCAGCTCAGACACAGGCAGCAGAAGCTCAGAGGATCCCAGGTCACAGACTAGCCCTGTGGTTTGGAGAAGGCAGCGTGTCTCCAAGGGTGGCTGCTCCACCCGATGGGGCCCAACCTCTGGAGCTGCAGGTACCACTTGAGCTGCATCTCCCTTCACTGTCAGCCTAGCAAGGAAGTTGGAGATCTCAACACCTCTTGGGTTTCATGGGCTGCTGTGTTGACTCTTTGCCCTCACCCCCCACCCCAGTTCAGCTCCTGTGCTCTGGGCAGTCCTTGGAAGAAGCCCAGGGCCTGGCTGGGCTCATTTTTATTCATCCTTGTGACTTGCTGAGGTGGTTGAGACTGTGAGCTGATCCCAGGGTCCCCACAGATGCTGGTGGAGGAGCTGCAGCTCCTCAGATGCAGTGGCCCACCCTGGACCCCTTGCCCAGGAGCTGCCTTCCTGTGGCTGGGTACCTTGCAGTAGAGCACACAGGTATTTAAGGATGACACACGAGGTGTCAGCTCTGGACTGGGACCCAGTGTGTGCAGAGCAACCTCTCACACACGTGGTCTGAGAATGAAGGTGTCACAGCACTGGCGGACATCTTGCTCAGCTAATAACAAGGTATCACCCTGGTGCATCCCTGAAGCCCCTCCATCCCAGTACTGCCACCAACAGTGGAAAGTGGTGTGTTCCTGCTAGAGTGGGCACTGGGCCCCCTCTGCCCTGTCCCTCCTGTCCCAGCAGAGGGTGTTGGTCACTGACTGGGCCAGGCAGTGAGGAAGGGTCCCCAGGAGGTCCTGAGGGACAAGCCTCTGCTCACCAGCACCTCTCTTGGGGCCCTGCTGTGAGGGTGTTGCCTGGCCACAATGGTGTAGCTGAGCTGCTCGAGGGATCCTGTTGCTCCCCCCTGCTCCACACACGGGTCACCCACCACACTACAGCCCGAGTCATAACACCTCCCCCACAGTGCCAGCACCTGGTCCACTACCTGGTGTGCCAACACTGGGGATGTGCAGTGCTTGACCCTGAATGCCAGGGAGCCTCCTCTCCCCACCCAGGGCTCTTGTGTCCCCTGGCATCCACAGCAGGACATCCCCTGCCACCGCTATACCCGCTGCCACAGAAGGGCCTCTGGAAGCAGTGAGGACACTGCAAAGCAGAGCTGGTGGTGGCATTAGCAAGGAAGCTGTTGTGTGCCAACAGCTCCACCTCCTCACTGATTTGCTTGGCACTTGCCAGGCAAACTCTGGGCTGTGTTGCCTCAGCAGTGCCCGGGGTGACCCCCCGCAGCCGCCCGCGGTCGCTCGGGGCTGCGTGCCGTTCGGGTGCACTGACTGCCGCTTGGTGCGTTCCAGGTGAAACCTTTGTTCTGGGAGACGGGCTCCCAGGGCCCTTGGAGCCTCGCCTGGACCCCATGGACTCTGCCTTGAACTCTGTCAATTCATCCAGCCACAGCAGGAGCTCCAGAGACTGTCGCTTGCAAGGATACAGGCACCTGCACCAACCCTCTAGCCTCAGCCAGGGCAGCGCCTCTGCCCTGCGGAGGCTTAGCTCTGGGGGTAAGAGAGTTAAGAAGCCCCTCTGGTTGTTAATTTGGCAATAAAGGGCTTTTCTGACTCCAGTTACACCTTTCTAACTTCAGCAAGTCCCAGAGGCTGGCTTCTGCACTGCTGAACAGGTAGTCTGTTAGGTGTGATGGTAGCTCTAGATGGCAGATGGGAGGGTGGAAATTCAGAGGTGACGCTTGCAGGGACGCTGGTTTTGGTTTGGTTCTAGAACTGGTGGGACCAGTGGAGACAGTGGGCAGCACCTGGATGTGCAGGTGTGGCAGGGGGACTGTCAGAGTGATAAGTGGGTGTCTGAGTCTGTGAGGATGGATTGGGGGAGTCGAGAGCTGCCTGAGGAGGGCAGGAGCTGGGGTGGGCAGCCAGGAGCTTGGGTGAATGGCACCTGATGGAGAAGTCAGGGCAGGAGAGATGTTCTCTGCAGCGAATCTGCGTGTGTCACATGCAGGTGTTGGCAGAGAAACTTGTTATGTTTAGGCAAACAGCATCAAAAGCCTCCAAAAAGCTCAGGCTGATGATGTCTTGAACCATCTGCCTCCCCCCATGTCTCTGTGTGCAGGCAAGGGCTGGACCAAGGGGCTGTGCTGATGTTGGCTGGGAGCTGGACTTGTCTTAGCTTCAGGGCAAGAGGGTTTCACATATGGGCTGTGTCCATCAGCACTTGCAGCCAGTGAAGACATAAACCAGCTTTACCCTGTTCAAATGGCTAAAGGTGTTGGGGGCAGGAGGGTTCTTCTCTGCAAAGGTGGGAACAGATGGACAAGGAAGAGTGGGAAGGGGGTGGGGGGCAAGGGGAACCTGGGGACTGGAGGGAAAGGGCTTGGTCTAGAAGGGTGCCCTGAAAAGTACAGGCTGACCTGTGCCATGGGCATCTCTGGGACCGGGTTGGGACGTGCCCTCGTGTCTCTGCCGCTGCTTTGAGGCAGCAGCGTGGTGAGAGGGGAAGGACGAGTGCGTGGGGGGGCGTGGAGTGACCGGTGCTCTCTGCCGCCCCCAGGTTCCGAGAGGTACCTGGGATCCCGGGACAGCTCCCGGCTGAGCGGCCGCGACCCCTCGTCCTGGACGGTGGAGGAGGTGATGCAGTTCATACGGGAGGCTGATCCGCAGCTGGGACCCCACGCCGACCTCTTCAGAAAACATGTATGTGTGTGTGTGCATGACATGGGGGGGGCACAGGGGACACCTGGGGAGTCAGAGGGGCAGCACTTGCTGCCAGGGGGAGGTTTGGGACACGAAAAGCATCCTCACAGATCCTGCTCAGACGGTGTTCAGGCTTGGGATCGCTGAGGGAAGGCAGCACAGCCTGGCTGAAGG